>OZ024743.1:178688593-178736093 GCA_964016885.1 Eledone cirrhosa
CATTGCACAGATGGTTCTATAGAAATAGTGGACACCTTCCGTTACCTGGGTGACAAAATCAGCAGTGGTGGAGGGTGTTCTGAAATTACAGTAGCTAGAGTCAGAACGGGGTGGAAAAAGTTCAGAGAGCTTATACCACTATTAGCCGCTATATGGTTCTCTTTAAAGATGAAAGGCAGGCTGTATGATGCCTGCATACGAACAGCAATGTTACATGGCAGTGAGACTTGGGCATTGTGTGCAGAGGATATACGCAGACTGGAGAGGAACAAAGCTTGCATGCTCCGTTGGATGTGTAATAGTAATATACGTGAACGGCAGAGCATAAACAAACTAAGGGAAAAATTAGGAATAAGAGGAATCAGATGTTGTTTACTCGAGAGAAGACTACGTTGGTATGGTCACGTTATGTGCATGAAAGACGACAGCTGTATAAAAAAGTGCAGGTCGATAAAATAGACGGTAGCCATGGAGTAGGCAGGCCCAGAAAAACCTGGGACGACTTGATAAATTCCGACCTCACACACTTACACCTCTCCAAGACAATGTCACTGGACCGAGATCTTTGGCACTACACAGTAATACAGAAGACCCGCCTTGCCTAAGTACAAAGCAAAACCTACAGCCAGTAGGCACCTCTTAACAAAAATACACACCCGTCCCACTACCCCCACCCCATCCACACCACCCCTTTCGATGTAAAGTTATGTTGGTACCACAACATCCACTCCGAAATAAATGAGGTTGTGTAGGTGTCACGACAAAAAAACACAGTCCAGTAATGTGGCCATGTAGGTAACACGGTAAAAACCTCCCAGTCCACACTATAAACGTGGTTGGTGTTAGGAAGGGCATCCAGCCGTAGAAAACCCGCCAGACAGTCCTATACGAGCAAGACAACCAATCTTGCCTCAAGTGGGAAAAATCCCGTCCAAACCCATGCAAGAGTGGAAGATGGACGTTAAACGATGATGATGATGATGATGATGATGATATATATATATATATATCAATGTAACCCTGTTTGTAATTCTGTCAAAGTTACCCAATGAAATTGTCCTATCTGGCTGCCAGATAGGACAATTTCATCGGGTAACTTTGACAGAATTACAAACAGGGTTACGTTGAACCCAAACTTTTCATGGAAGATAGGGAAAAGAGAATAGGCAATTGAAAAATGAAAAATGAAAATTTAACCTGAGGACTGCCTGTAAAAAAATTTGTTGCAGTGGGAAAAGGCAGCCATAGTGATTGCACGGAATTAAATTTTTTACAGCACATCTTCCAGTCTGGCCTTCTGTTATTATTTTATAAATACTTTGCTCTCTTCCTGCACCATCCACTGGATACTACATCTATGATGGATGACTTATTTAATGTTGAGTGCTTTGTTTGATCTGTTACATCACGATTTGCCTGCCAGAACCACCAGTTCTACTCTTAGGTAATCAAAATAACTTAAATAGCATATATATATATTATTGAGTAAAATGACAGGAGGCTGAACTGGTGAAATTCTTTCAAAGATTTATTTCAGCAAACACTATGTACATTTCAACGGCCAGGTTACGTAAGATCCTAATGACATCATCAGATGTTTATTGTATATTAGTTATATAATAAAGGAATAATGGTAAACATAATCCAAGAGGCTATAAGGAGAGAAAGCAGATAAAAAAAAGACAGAGAAAAATGTTTTTGACTCAAAGGCAATCAATGGGGCCAGTTGTAGCACAGATTAAAGTTTAAGCAAAGAATTTCTGCTTTCACTCTATACAGGATCTTGTGAAAAGCAGAAATTATTTGCTTAAACTTTAATCTGTACTAATAATAAATATTTGCTCTATGAGTTTATATATATTTTATATATATATAAAATATATATTGAACCTTCTTCAGATTTGGGTCTTTGTATTTACTATTACTGTAGATAGATAGATAGATAGATAAATAGATAGATAGATAGATAGATAGATAGACAGATAGATAGATAAATTTCTTTATTTGCCACAAGGGCACAAAAGAAGGGGACAAATACAAATGGGGAGTTTACATACAGGTATATGAAAATAAAACTACTAATAAAATAACAAATAACAATTGTAATCCCCAATAGGGAGTAGGCGTTACACAGGGGTTGTACACACCCCGGAAAAATGTACAACCCTCATCTCCAGGAGCACCAAGAGTGAGTACTCCCTTCCTCTCTTTTTCCTCAACCTACAGGCTTATATAGAGAGAAGGCCCAACCACTCGGGCCATCTTTGCCACATTCACCCACCTTTTATCAAATTTGCTGGGGTACAGCACCTCTCTCTCCATCCTGATTCTTCTTCCAAAATGATATTTGAAAAAACGAATCAGTTGCTCGCCGGAGAGAAAAGTGTCTGACCTCAGCCCTTTTAACCTCGACCACCATATAACCTCTATCACCATAGTCATAACACATAGGAAAACCACCTCTCCCTCGTTTTTGAAGGAGGGTGGGAGTGTGACCATAACAATGGACTCGGTGGTCAACTGGATTGGTCCCACCCGCGACAATAGTCGTTCTACATAGCCCCACAGGTCGGTAATGCTCGGGCAGTGTACAAATGCGTGCACGACAGTTTCCTCGTTGCGCACGCATCTCGGACAGATTTTTTTCGAAGGTTCCCTGCCTGGGCGCCCGTGTCTGTAGAGCTTGTCTCGAACTGGTAGAGCTCCTCGGTAGCACTGCCAGGCCAGGGACTTTTGGAAGTTGTCCATTGGTCCCGAGCGAAAGGTCCTACCAAACAGACTGGCCAGTTCATCCTCCTCTACGCCCAGAGTTTCTCTGAGCGCGTCGTCGCACTTGCTGCGGACCAACCCTCTATAGAATGTCGAAGTGGAGTCTCCACTGATCGCCGGGTCCGTTTGCCACAGGACTGTGAGCGCCTGAGCACATTAGATGTGCCAGTCGCCCATTTTCTTCGGTCTTTGCTTGATCCAGGACTGCAGCTCGGTCAGCGAGATGAGTCATGGGAAGGGGCCCACACCAGTTGTCCGGTGAGGAATACGTGGAGATGCCGCAGCCTGATCGCGTGTTTGCGCATCATCAGCCACGGCATCCCCAGCCCTCTGTTTGAAGGGTGTTGGCAGCAGATGGATCTTCTCACCAAAGGAGCCTGTTTCTTCCAAAGGAATTGGAAGAGCGCGCGCTCCATTTTGGTGAGCGTTTTGGCTGGCCAAGGCACGACGGTCAAGCGGTAGTAGATGACGGACGCTATAAAAGTGTTCGCCACCTCCGCTCGACCTTTCAAGGATAGTTTGCACTCGGCCCACTTCTATGTGAGCGCAAACACCTTGGCTATCACTTCGTTCCAGTTCTTCCCCACCTGGATGTCTAGACCAAACCAGACCCCGAGCAGCTTTACCGGTCCTTCCGTATTGTGTGGAAAATTGGGTGTATCATTTCATATGAGATATATCAAATATATCACTTCCCAGACGACTCGTTTCATTATAAGATTTCTTGGGTGAAATTATACCAAATTATGTAGAAGCTTGTATAAGATCAACAGATACTTATTCAAGTGGGCTCTTATAATTCTTCAGTGGGTGCCCAATAATATTAATATTGATAACCAAATCAACATCAATATTTAGCGATAATCACCATCAGTGCTTGAGGGAGCTGCTAGGTTGTTAGTCCAGCAGTTCTAAAGAAAATTTCACACTGTCTCGAAAATAGGAGGAAGGAGACTATATATATATCTGAGTTTTTCGAATATTAATAATAATTGTTTCTACATTTGGCACAAGGCCAGCAATTACCCAGTACATTACTGGTACTTTCTTTTATCGACCCAGTAAGGATGAGAGGCAAAGTTAACCTCGGCGGGATTTGAACTTAGATCGTAAAGGGACGTAACTATGCTGGAAAGCATGGCGCCCAACTCTCTACCTATACTGCCAATCCACAATAATAATGGGTTTTTTATATAGGCACAAGGCCATCAATTTTTTTTGGGGGGGGATAATCGATTAAATCAACCCCAGAGCGTGACTGGTTCTTTATTTTATCGACCCCGTAAGGATGAAAGGTAAAGTTAACCTCGGCGGGATTTGAACTCAGATCATATAGGGCTGTAACTCTATGCTACGAAGCATAGCCACCAACCCTCTACCGATACTGCCAATCCACCGTCCATTGAATATTAATAACAATATTCGATTTGTTTGCAATTATGCAAACAAGCCTCATTTTTAAAGCTATGTCAGTAGAATGAGCCCCTGATTCTTGCTCTTGTGTTGGCATGTAAACAGAACTGCAGACACTAATGTTTCTGGTTATCACCCTTCATTAGTACAGTTCACTGTTCACCTGCCAACTGTCAGAGCTAGTGAAAATATATGGGATTTTCTAAAATATACAGTGACTGATTGGCCTGATTTGCATATTAACAGACTGGCTGATCAATCAGATCTGCATATTAGCAGATCCACTGATCAGCCAGATTTGCATATCAACAGACTTGCCAGCTAGTTTCTTGTATACGAGCGATTAATGGCTTTGCCAAATTCAAATTAAAAAAAAAAAAATGTTTGCTCTACATGGCTGAATACAATAAATGTAATCTGAGTTTTTCGAATATTAATAATAATATTCGATTTGTTTGCAATTATGCAAACAAGCCTCATTTTTAAAGCCATGTCAGTAGAATGAGCTCCTCATTCTTGTCTTCTTGTGTTGGCATGTAAACATATATTTTCACTAGCTCTGACAGTTGGCAGGTGAACAGTGAACTGTACTGATGAAGGGTAATACCCAGAAATATTTATATATATATGTATATATATATATATATATATATATATATATATATATATATATATATATATATATATATATATATATATATATATATATATATAATAAAATTTAGGTTGCTTGAAGTTTTGTATAAGAGAAATCCAATGCAGTGTTGGAGAGATAAAATCATGAGGGTATTATCATGTGATACACATGGAAGATGACAACATCATTATAGAGAAATATAGAGAAGTCTCAGTAGTTGTGGCCTGTAGAAGAGGCAGACCTATGAAGACAGGAGCTGAATTGCATCAGAGGGATGAGAAAAGACCATGAACTTTTGTGACATGTGGTACTGGAAAAGACTCACCAGCCTTAAAATGTAGCCTGATTTATTCATGCCTATATCTCTACCACCACTTCCTAGTAACTATATTCATGACTATACAGCCCAGACAAAAAAATTAGTGGTAAGAGCATTGGGCTTATAATCGTGATGTTGTGAGTTTGATTCCTGGATTGGGCAATGTGTTGTGTCCTTGAGTAAGACACTTTATTTTATGTTACACCAGTTTATTCAGCTGTAGAAATAAGTAATGATGACACTGGTACTAAGCTGTATCAGCCTTCGCCTTTTTGGAGGGATAACATTGGTGGTGTGGAGAGGGGAGACAGGTGTACATGGGCGACTACTGGTCTTGCAGAAATCACCTTGCCTAGACATATGATCAATGAGGGTCTTTACTTCTACACCCCAACCCACTATCACTCCTAAGCACAATGTCTAAATCCTAATACACCAGCTATAACCCCTTAATAGCTCTTTCTATCATAACAGTCCCCCTCCAACTCTATAGAAAATCATCCCCTCCTGCTCTACAAGGATCACCCCCACTCTATTCTAAATCCTAACATGTTCTTGTGTCATCACCAGTGTCATCAATAGTGAGCTATTGACACAGTTTAAGCTCCAGCATTCTCAGTCGACTATTGTAACACACAGAAATATTCTTTTGAGGTCTGCGTCCATCTCGATGATTCATCTCATGGTGATATACAGCCAGTTAACTTGTCTCTTTGTATCCGGACTCCTGAGGAGCAATCTTCCAGTGGTTTCACCATGGCAAGTGACATGGCCAGCAAGGACCAGATGATGATGCTTCAGAAAATCAGAGATACGAGGCAGGGATTCTTATAGAGAGTTGTTTGTTGGATGATGTCTTTAGTAATTATTCCCGTTCATCACAATACCACCAAAGCTATCGGAGATAACCCTCTCACCACTCTGTTTAATTTCGTCACACTTGTCATACACCTATGGCATACTTCTCTTCTCGGTGCCTTGGTCTATATCATACCCTTTTGAACCAAACAACACAGTTCTTTTATCCATGACACTACACTTGTCATTTTTTTCCTACCTTCTCCTATCGCTTACCCACAAAATACTTATTATTCTTCCTACCTTCCACCATCTTATTACATTTATTCCATCATATAACTCTCTAGGGTAGAGTGGACACTTCAATGATAACACAACAACTACCTTTGAGCTGGGGCCAGAAAAAACAGCCTGTAAGGTGGTTGGTGATAGGAGGGATATCCAGCTAGAGAAACTAAACAAAAATTAACGAGAGAGTTCTTCAGTTGTGTCAAGGGCCCAACAACCTCTCTAGTGTTGAGAAAACACACCCAGTACACTCTGTAAAGTGATTGGTGGTAGGAAGGGTGTCCAACCATAGACGACTTAGGTCGTGGGGCTCTTTGGTTTTGACAAAGACATGAGTGCATCCATAGTGCTGGTGCTATGATAACATGCATCCATTCAACCCTTACTAGCAGGGAAAACTGAAGGGAAATGAGGAAAATGATGACAATGATGATAATGATCATCACCATTATCATTGTTTAAGGTTCAACACATTGGGGAAATAGAGAGGTCAAATAAAACTGTGATATTTCATGCTGTTATATTAGAACCCTAACAGTCCTATATAAGCAAGACACGGTCACACAACCCAACTTGCCTCTAATGGGACAAACCCGTGTAACCCATGCTAGCATGGAAAATAGACCTTAAACAATGATGGTGATGATACGTATATATCATGTTTAGCATAGAAATGGCTTCTACAGGACTAGAACAATTTCAAAAGAAATCATCAGGACATTCCTGGTGATTTCTTTTGAATGAAACAGTTGTTGTCCTGTAGAAGGCATTTCTATGTTAAACATGATTTTTACACTTTACTAATGTATTGAGTACCTTACTTACTGTGGTTACACCTGATTGAACCTAGGACTCACACACACACATTTACATATATATATATATATATATATATACATACTCTTTTACACTTTTACCTGTTCCAGCCATCCGGCTGTGGTCATGTTGGGGCACTGCTCTTGAAAAATGTTGCTTGGTAGTGATGGGATATATATATATATATATATATATATATAATGGAAAATTTGAACAGGAACAAAACAGAGAGGCAGTACAACGAATGTTTATTAATTTCACGCTCTTGAGAGTGGGGTGGTGGTGGGGAACGACGTTTCGGGCATAAGCCCTTCTTCAGGTGAAAAGTGTGTGGGAAGATAGTTCAAAGGGTGTGTAGGGGAGTGGTGGAGATACATATAGCGAAAAGGGGGTGGGTGGAAACGGTGCGAATGAAATTAAAAATAAAAGCATGATCAAAATAAAATTAAAATGGGGTAAAACAGGTGGTGGAAGGGTGTGGGGCGTGTAGGGGTGGTGGCGGGTGGAGTGGGGAGAGGGAGACAGGGTGTCCGAGCGGGGAGGGCTGAAGGTGGTGTGTGTGTGTAGGTGTACGTGTGTGTGTGTGTATGTGAAAGCAAGGGTTGGGGGAAGAACGGGGTTGCATGTTCAGGAAGAGGTGTGTGTGGGGTGGGTGTAGGTCGGAGTGTGTGTGCGTTTGTGGATAGAGGGGTGGGGGGAGAGGAATCCGGAGGCTGAATGTGTAAATATGTGGTGGAACGCACGTGTGTGTGGGGTTAAAGCGTGTTGTGGGTGTAGGTGGCGTGTGGGAAAAAAAATGTTTTTGGGTGTGTGTGTGGGTGAGTCAAAAAGGTGATTCCGTAAGATGTTGTGGAATGGTTGGTAAAATCCTAGGATGGTAGTTGATTCCGCGGTCAAGGTCCACATACGAGTAATCCGTGAAGAGATGGTCGGAAGAGGGGAGATGTGGGGTGCGCGCGCAACAGGAAGTGGTCAAGGCAGTAGGAGTGCTGTGTGTCTGTGTGTTCTGGGAGGTGGTCAGAGGGCATAGCAGCAGTAGGGTGGAATGGTAAAGGGGCGAGGATGGGTAGGTGTGAAAGTTGGAGTGAGGAGGGGGTGTGTGTGTATTAGTAGAGGTGTTAGGGGATGAGTGAGTGTTTGAGAAAGGGTGTGGGTGGAGCGGGGATAGAAGGGTGTGGGGGTCGATGGAGGGAGTGTGGTGTACTGGTGTGTGTGTAGTTTGATGAAGGGGGTGTCAGTGGGTGTTAGTATACGGGAGGTGGAGAAAGGGTTGAATGCGGGTGTGAGTGGGGGTTAGTGGTGGTAGGGTGTGTAGAGTTGGTGGTGCAAGAGGGTGTGTGTCTACGTGTGCGTGGGGTTGGGGGGTGTTAGTGATGTTAGTTGCGTGTGGGGTGGGTGGTGTAAGTGGGTGCGTGTGTTCGTGTGCTTGGGGTCAGGGGGTGTTAGTGATGTTAGTTGCGGGGTGGTGGGGTGGATGTGTGGGGGTGAGGGTTTGTGGTGGTAGTAGGGTGTGTTATATATATATAAATATATATATATATATATATATATATATATATATATATATAGTGGTAGAACACTGGAAGGTAATATTCATAGTGGTAGAGCACTCAGTCCATGGGACGAGTTAGGTAGAAGCGAACTAACTGTTGTGTAACCACTTATATATATATATATATATATATATATATATATATATATATATATATATATATATATATATGTATATGTATATATATATATGTAAAAGGGAAACAGAAATAACAACAAAATCGGTATACTATATGGAAGGGATATATTAGGTTAACGCTTGATATAGCAGGAAGAGGGTCTTAAAGTTTCGGACGCTAGTCCTTCATCAGAAGAAAGAAAGAGAAATAAGATAGATTGAGGGGACGGGCGGGATGGAATTGGAAAAATGTCTTTAGATAAAAATAACAGGTCCATTCATGTTGACATCTCTTGCAAAACTGTTGGTGCTGGCGTTTTGTGTATGATTTATGTTTTAGAAAAGTGGCTGATGGACCGCGTCTACCTGAAATGGAAAAAAAAACGTTTTCTACAAAGAGCTATACTTGTGCATCTGCGTAAGCATGTGTGTGTGTGTGTGTGTGTGTGTGTGTGTGTGTGTGTGTGTGTGTGTGTGTGTGTGTGTGTGTGTGTGTGTGTGTGTGTGTGTGTGTGTGTGTGTGTGTGTGTACGTCCGTACGAAGCTAAGAAGAAATGTGTGTGTATATGTGAGTAAAAAAGTGCGTGTGCATGTAAATACGAAGCTATGAGCAAAAGTATGTTAATATGAGAGTGTGTATGTGTGTATACCAGAGCAGTGAAGGGAAATGTGGAGTGAGCATAAATAGTCAGTCTATATATATTCATACGTGTATGCACCATTTAAGTATAACAGCTTGAAAATATACTATTATTAGGGTCGGACGCCATGCTTTCCAGCATAGTTACGTCCCTTTACGATCTGAGTTCAAATCCCGCCGAGGTTGACTTTGCCTTTCATCCTTACGGGGTCGATAAAATAAAGTAGCAGTAATGCAATGGGTAATTGCTGGCCTTGTGCCTAACGTAGAAACAATTATTTTTACATACTTATTGAAATAATCTACCAGTGCATTAAGAGAGACAAGGGAGACGACTTTACATGATTTTAGAGTTATTTCCCATGGATAAAGACTATAGTTTCCTAAGAGTCTTATCTTTACTTTTCATGTTACTTGTTCGTCCGCTTCCTCTTCGCACCGCCGAGACATCAGGGGTCCTCAGACCCCGTACAACCGAGCTCCTCTGTAAAATCGGAACGTCAACAGCCCGCGAAGTATAGTAGCTGTTACAGCGGGTGTCGCTGGACATTCTCCGCAGAAATGCCTTTGCAGTACCACTCTTGTATTGGGTCGATTCTTTCTCTATATCGCTTTCTTACTTCCACCCACTCACTTTCTCTACCTTTCCCTGGAAGAAATCTGCAGAGTTCAGACCCAGAGATGAGATGGGCTCTACCAGGCTTTAAAATGCCCTTAAACGCCGTATGTCACTACGGTGCTCCTATGATTCCAACAGGAGTTACGAGACTAAAGAGAAAAATATTTTTCATTGAGTACTTGAAAGTATCCAACGTTATAATTTTGAATTTCCCTTATTATGGTGGCTGTTACATTCTTTATTTCCCATAGTAACGCAGTCTATTTGGCTGAACCGTGATAGCCTTGTATAATTGATTCGTTTCCCTGCGTCCTCAGTTGAAATCCCGCTGATGTCCACTTTAACTTTCATCTTTTCGGAGTTTAATAAGAAAGTAGCAGCCCAATCCTAATGCAACCATCTTTCCTTCCAGCTTTTACATATTGCATATTCCACAGGATCATTAATGGGAGAGCTGAAAAGGTGTCTTCGTCAGCTTGCAACTGCATAAGCACGTAATGACTCTTGGGGAAAGCACCTTACATACTGCCAAGCCATACACGATTATGACCGATGGATTGAATATCTATTTTTGTGCAAATAAAAATGTTAAAAACTATTTTTGTCTCAAGTGAATTTAAATGTTCTATTTATAAAATTAATACAATATTTATTGTGTATCAACTTGTTACGAGCGTTTCACAGAGGATTGGTTCACGGTGACCCATAAGAAATATAGACCCGACTCCAGTATCGATCTGCTCGTCAGACTTGTGATGTGACAAAAGATTCGAAAAGCGATAAATATTTTTCATATGTAAACGAAACTTCCTTGTTTTCAGTTCTATTATATACACTATGCCTATGCATAAAGTGGTTGATTTGGTACCCGCACCAGTATTTCACCGTAATACCCATACATTATATATATATATATATATATATATATATATATATATATATATATATATATATATATATATATATATTAAAGACACAGATGAAAGTATTGTTAAACTCTTAGCAACCGATTTACCACGATTTACCAAAGATTTTGGATAGATCCAATCAGATTAGCAATTCTAGATATTGCTTACTTGTTCATTGGTGAAACACGTGTCGAGTATGTAATAATTGTTAGTCCTCCTTTAACTGTTAAATTCTTATATTCATGTGACTTATTATATTATATATAAACACTCCTGGAATTACTTTCATTGTACCCACGGTTTATCACCACGGAAAGCTTATGATAAGTGATTCATTTGTTGAGTCAAAAACGACTGCATGTTGACATAGTGTTCAATTTTCCCTAGCGAAATCTGATCACTACTATATATTCTCCCCGCTCCCCCCTCTCTCTCTATATATATCTATATATATATAATGTATATATATATATATAACGAAGGAGGTGTGGTAAGGAACCAGATGGACCATAACGCACCACCAGAGTACTCAATACTTACTGTAATATTTGAGTCCAGAAATAGCCGTCGAAAGGGCTTGAGCTCTGCCGTCGGCGTTAAACATTTTCCTAAATATATATATATATATACATATTTATTAAAATAACAGATTAAAGTTTAAGCAAAGAATCGCTGCTTTCACCTTTAACGGGATCTTCTGAAACTAACAAAGTCAGTCTGTAAACGCAGTACTGGATATTTCAAAAAACGTTGCAACCGGAGGAAGACAGGAAGACGATACTTTGGTTCATGGTGACGTTCGCTGGCAAAGAACGGGAAAAAACGAATAATACGTCATTAATAGGAGCGGTGAAAAACAATTACGCGCAAAGACAGAACCACGTTTATGGTATAAAAGAGGTCGTAGACTAATGTTCTCTAAGTGGTGCATAGAGACGTTCTCTGGCAATGAACGAAAAAGCGAAGATAATAAGTCATATGTGGAGCGTGGAGAACAATAGCACGCAAAGACAAAACCACGTAAATGGTATAGCAGAAGTTGTAGACTAAAATTCTAACTAGGAGACCGAATGAATCTCCGCTACAGAGTTAAGAACAAAGTAAATAAATACAATACTGAAGTAATAGAAACAAATAAATACATACGCGCAAACAGATACGTACATACACAAGCATACTCAAAACCTTACCATAGGTATACAAAACCACGCACATATAAATATGTGTATGTGTGTATGCTTGTGTACAAATAAATAAATAATTATATAAACGTATATAAGTAAATAAATACGTATATAACAAGCGCACACACATACCTACAAATAAATACACGAAGGTTCGGAGACGTAAGTCAACTAAAACAAGAAGTACACATATACACACACCCACCATACGTACGAACCTGCATACTCACGCAGACGCAAAACTCCCATATACATATAACCAAACCCTAAATACCAGAATATGTAAAAATTATACGCCGTAACAGTCAAATATACGTACGAGAAGGTATACATACCTTCACAAAACATACGGGTAATATATACTTACCTATGCAAATAAGTAAAGGAATAAACAAAACATATACTTAGCTCCCACATCAAGACGTAAAATATCCACGTATAGATCGTGCTATCCGTTAGGGTATAACGTGGGGCTGTAATACAGGAAAGTTTTGTGCAATTTATGTTTACAAGCCGAAATTGCCTCAGATTTTTTGTTTAAGATGTGGTCTGTGGCGTAGAGTATTTCCAGGGCCTCAGCGTCGCAGAGGTCACATGGTCTTTTATTTCCGTTATACGATCTAGCCCTAGCTAGGATCTCCCAGTGTAACTTATATTGGGTGTGGTTGTCTTTTAGACTCCAGATATAAGCTGAAAGTGACGTCCACGCTCCACATATGACTTATTATCTTCGCTTTTTCGTTCAATGACAGAGAACGTCTCTATGCACCACTTAGAGAACATTAGTCTACGACCTCTTTTATACCATAAACGTGGTTCTGTCTTTGCGCGTAATTGTATTTCACCGCTCCTATTAATGACGTATTATTCGTTTTTTCCCGTTCTTTGCCAGCGAACGTCACCATGAACCAAAGTATCGTCTTCCTGTCTTCCTCCGGTTGCAACGTTTTTTGAAATATCCAGTACTGCGTTTACAGATTGACTTTGTTAGTTTCAGAAGATCCCGTTAAGGGTGAAAGCAGCGATTCTTTGCTTAAACTTTAATCTGTTATTTTAATAAATATTTGCTCTTCGGTTCTTATATATTTGATATATATTTTCCTTATCGAGTCCTCTTTGGATTTTAGTCTTCAATTTTATTATTATTACTATTTGGCTCCTTCGGTTGAGCACTCTATTGACTTATATTCATCATGCAGAAACAACATCTGAATATTTCTACAAAGAACATACCCGTACCAAGCAGGAAAACATACCCAAAACTCCTGATACAGTAAACAGACGCGTTCATTAAAAGGTTGCGTTGGCGTGCCTTTTATTTCGATAATCCGCGAAAAGCAGACAACAAACAGGACAAATTTGGATTTAAAACCTATAATAACCCTCCGTGGAACCCAGCATTGCTACCCTTCGAAAATGATGTCTTGGAACTTATCGGAGTATCAAATTTCGGAATAGGAGCAATTCCTTCCAGCAAGACCTGAAGAATAGAATTCGTTCTATTAAGGATTCTAACGCCGTGCACGTCCATTCCGACAAAACAGGCAACCTATATCAAGTGGAGCGCAGTACTTACCATCAACTACTACATAATGCTGTAACTAAGGATTACCGTAAAACTGATCGGTGTGTCATCAATGAAATCAACGATGCTGGGTTTAATATCACATCTGATCTCAACATCCTGGACCGGACCGAACCTCTGGACCCTATCTCTCCCCACTTTACCCTGAAGGATCACAAATCCAATTTTCCGAACAACCCCTCTATTCCGCTTATTAACCCTACGAAGTCCGATTTAGGTAGACTTAGTAAAACGATTCTTGATAGAATTATACCTGAAATTAGAAGTTTGGCCCCTCTCGCACTGTGGAACAATTCTTTCGCGGTGATTGATTGGTTAAACGGCATATGTAACAAGGAACATTGCCGTTTTATCCAATTCGACATCAACAATTACTACTCCTCCATCACTTTACCACTTCTCCTTAGAGCTATCAATTTCGCTAAAACACTCACAGTGGTTAAGGATTTCGAAGTTGATGTCATCCTTAATGCCCGAAAGTCGGTGATTAATTTCGACGACTCTATTTGGATTAAAAAATCCAATAGTACCCCATTCGACGTGAGTATGGGCGCCAGTGACTCTGCGGAGGTTACTGATCTTATTGGCCTTTTCCTTCTTTTCTCTATCAAGGACGAATTCCCCAACGCGGGCGGTGGTTTGTACCGTGACGATGGTCTTTTGACCATGACTAAGTGCGGACCTCGTGCTTGCGACAGATTCAGAAAAGAACTCACAGCCTTCTTTAAATGCTTCAACCTCTCTATACAGGTTGAGGCCAATCTCTTGGTCGTTAATTACCTCGACGTTACCCTCAATTTATTGAATGGGTTGTATTACTCGTATAGAAAGCCGAATGATACGCTTAATTACATAAGTAAGCATTCCAACCATCCTGCCAGCATAACCAAGAACCTGGTAAAAAACGTTTCGTTGAGGCTTTCCCGTCTTTCCACCAACGAGCGCATTTTCAACGACCATTCCACTTATTACAATGAAGCTCTTGCTCGAAGTGGATTTGTCGATAGGGTAGCATATACAGAGTACGAGAATAGACCTAGAAGAAATAGATCCCGTCGCATTTGTTGGTTTAACCCACCATATAATATGGAGGTGGCCACACCATTAGCTAAGATCTTTCTTTCCCTTATTACGAAGCATTTTCCTCCTACACATAAATATAGTAAAATGTTTAATAGAAAAACTATTAAAATTTCTTACTCTACGACTCCTAACCTTGCACATAACATCACAGCTTCAAATTTAGCTAAACTACCTAGCCGTAGGAACACGTGCAACCCTGTAGTTAGTACTAACTGTAATTGTAGGAATCGGGCTGATTGTCCCCTATCCGGGAAATGCCTCTCTAGTAACATTGTCTACAAATGTAAGGTTGTAACACCCACGTCCCGTAGGGCCTACATAGGGTTAACCGCCAATAGTTTCAAGCAGCGTCTTTACATGCATACCCATTCTTTTCGTTCTGTTATTTTAATAAATATTTGCTCTTCGGTTCTTATATATTTGATATATATTTTCCTAATCGAGCCCTCTTTGGATTTTAGTCTTCAATTTTATTATTATTACTATTTATATACATATATATATATATCAACTAGAAATAGATTGACATATATATACATAAAATAAACATATGAAACAACCACAGGGAATAATTTGTAAAGAATGTAAGCACACATAGCTAGGTAGGTAACTCATTAAAGTTTGACTAGAACTTCAAATATAGATACCTTTTTAAATGATTAATCTCCATTGTATATATTTCTTTAAGTAAGAAATATATTTCACCTATTAATCTGTAAATCACAGCAGTTAAATTTCTTGGATGTTCACCAAAGGAGAAGAAAAATAACCATCTGTGTTTACAAAACAAATGCAAATCTGCGAATGATTCGAACCACGTGTTGCATTTTTTTAAAAATACACTCGTTAAACAACGTCACCCTAATGGCGTGAATAGGACCATCGACAACCAGAAACAGAAGCCAAGCCTATTCAACTGAATTAGCTGAACAATCAATATATATATCCAACATTAAAATTAAGGGTTGTCATGTCTGAGAGATATGCGCCATATCCGCCGTAGAATAAGCTTAAAGATTAGATCCGAGCATTACATATCAACTAGAAATAGATTGACATATATATATATAAAATAAATACATGAAACAATCACAGGGAATAATGTGTAAAGAATGTAGGCACACATAGCTAGGTAGGTAACTCCTTAAAGTTTGATTAGAACTTTGATGACGTTGTTCAACAAGTGTATCTTTTTTTTAAATGCAACACGTGGTTCGAATCATTCGCAGATTTGCATTTGCTTTGTAAACGCAGATAGTTATCTTCTCCTCCTTTGGTGAACATCCCAAAATTTAACTGCTGTGATTTACGGATTAATAGGTGAAATATAATTCTTACTTAAAGAAATATATACAAAGGAGATTAATCATTTTAAAAGGTATCTATATTTGAAGTTCTAGTCAAACTTTAATGAGTTACCTACCTAGCTATGTGTGCCTACATTCTTTACAAAGTATTCCCTGTGATTGTTTCATGTATTTATTTTATATATATATGTCAATCAACTTCTAGTTGATATGTAATGCTCGGATCTAATCTTTGAGCTTATTCTACGGTGGATATGGTGCATGTCTCTCAGACATGACAACCCTTAATTTTAATTTTGGATATATATATATATATATATTATCAAGAAAACGAAAAATCAGTGATGCATCTGGACTTAGTTTATTTCGTGTTACGAATGTTTCGCCGGCATGTAGCTCGAGTCATGGTCCTTGTATGGATCTGGCTGATTCTACTTCTGCGGGTTCTTTCAGACACGGGTGTTATGGATCTGGCTGATTCTACTTCTGCGGGTTCTTTCAGACACGGGTGTGATAACACCCGTGTCTGAAAGAACCCACAGAAGTAGAATCAACCAGATCCATACAAGGACCATGACTCGAGCTACATGCCGGCGAAACATTTGTAACACGAAATAAACTAAGTCCAAATGCATCAATCATTTTTCGTTTTCTTGATAATATCTACACTCTACTCTGATGAATATCGAGTGCTAATTTTGGCATAGCGCCTACGGAAGCACCATAGCTACCACTATACACAAATATATATATATATATATATATATATATATATATATATATATATATATATATATATATACATATCATTAAAAACCTTCTATATATTTGTTCCCCAGCAAATTGAATTGCCATCTGTCATATACTATCCCTTCTCTTCTTCCTTTCTTACAACTAATATAAATACTTTGATTTTTCTGATTTTTTCAAATTTATCCAATATCTCTGAAGAAGTGACAACTGATTATACATTTGCTATCGAATACTTGCTAACATTATATGATTACGCCAGCAGCGATACATAGGTATTCCGTCTGTTACAGAAACATATGTCAATACCTAATAAATTCCTTTATAAAAGCACTTTCATTTTATATTCATCTTTTTTACATTTTCTCCGGAATATAATTTATACTCGTTGAGCAAACCTACACATAAGCTGTTCATCTCTAACGTGACGATATATTATCACTACATTATTGATAACTTGAAATGTTATATATATACATGTATATATATATATACATGTATATATATATATATATATATATATATATATATATATATATATATATATATATATATATATATATATATATATAATACAATAACAGAGATAGTTTAAAGCTAAACTCTGACTGGTAACCATCTCACTCAACAAACATTAGGTTATATTTAAATACAAACCCAATTTAAGTGTTTGGGGTGCGAACAATATGTATAATGTGGAAAAACCAGTTGTATTATTTTATGAGATATAATTAAAGTTAAAGTATATCTCTCTTTCCAAACAATTGTTTCATTATAAGTCTTCTACAAGTTGGGAGAATATTTCCAGTTTATGTAGAAGCCTAATATATATTCATGTAAGAATATATTTAGGTGGGCGCTTATAAATCATCAGTGGAAGCCCATTAAACTTTGATATAAGAAAGAAAATATTCTTACTGCAGTCAAAAATCGTGTCTGTTAAGTTGCTCCTTCTCGCCTCGAATGACCGCCAAATTTGAAATTCCAGCAGTTTTTGACTGAGGAAGTATCATAGCGACACGAAGCGGGAAGGGGAGACAACTACGATCCACGAAAGGAGGGAAAAAATAATATACACGCGGGTTAATTAGTTTTTTCGAAAACATTATCAATCCAACGTGTTAAGAACTCAATTGAAAATAAAAAAATAAATATATGCGTGTATAAATTACACACGCATACATATATTTTCTTAGGCTAAAATCAGAGGTTGTACCCGAATAAGAACCGCATCTCAAAACCGCAGTAAATACAGAAAGTTATGCTTTAAAGGGCAAATGGGAATGTAAATCTCCGGCCGAATTAAGAGTCAAATATAAAACACACGCGGGTTAATTAGTTATTTCAAAACCAATATTAATTCCTCGTGTAAAGAACTCAATTAATCAAAGAAAATAAATGTATGTATGTAATTATATACATAGGCATATATATATTTTCTTAGGCTAAAAAACAGAAAAGTTACAACCAAAAAAAACACAACATTTCACAACAGTAATAAATACGGAAAGTCAAATTCATAAGGTACCTGGAAATAAACACCTCTGGCCAATCAAGAGTAAATATTTAATACAATAACAGAGATAGTTTAAAGCTAAACTCTGACTGGTAACCATCTCACTCAACAAACATTAGGTTATATTTAAATACAAACCCAATTTAAGTGTTTGGGGTGCTAACAATATGTATAATGTGGAAAAACCAGTTGTATTATTTTATGAGATATAATTAAAGTTAAAGTATATCTCTCTTTCCAAACAATTGTTTCATTATATATATATATATATATATATATATATATATATATATATATATATATATATATATATATATAGAGAGAGAGAGAGAGAGAGAGAGAGAGAGAGAGAGATCAGGTGTGTCAACATATAGGAATCAGGTTGTATACATAGCAGTCGTATTGAAATATACTGAGAGAAAATGTATATAGAGGGGAGTGGTAATACTGATAGCGTACTACTACCATTATATTTTTTCATGGGCGGTGGATTGGCAGTATCGGTAGAGGTTCGGACGCCATGCTTTGACGCATAGAGTTACGGCCCTTGCCATTCTGAGTTCAAATCCCGCCGAGGTTAACTTTGCCTTTCATCCTTACGGGGTCGATAAAATAAAGTACCAGTAATGTACTGGGTTATTGCTGGCCTTGTGCCAATAGTAGAAACAATTATATTTTTTCATGGGCGGTGGATTGGCAGTATCGGTAGAGGGACGGACGCCATGCTTTGCAGCATAGAGTTACGGTCCTTTATGGTCTGAGTTCAAATCCTGCCGAGGTTAACTTTGCCTTTCATTCTTATGGGATCGTTAAAATAAAGTACCAGTAATGCACTGGGATAATTGCTGGCCTTGTGCCAAAAGTAGAAACAATTCTATTTTTTCAAGAGGTTTGGCTAGCATCGATGTCGTATAAAGTCATTCGGGAAGTAGATTAAAGTTTTATGGCTATTCATTACTTCCAGGATATTTTAGGTAGATCAAAGAGATCCTTATTCTGCCGACATAGTTAGTGGCTGTATATCGCTTTGACGTATTGCTATTATGTTAGTTATAGTTAGGGTCGGACGCCATTCTTTGCAGCATAGAGTTACGCCCCTTTATGATCTGAGTTCAAATCCCGCCGAGGTTAACTTTTCCTTTCATCCTTACGGGGATCGATAACATAAAGTACCAGTAATGCACTGGGGTCAATTTAATCGACTTTCCCCTCCCCCAAAATTGCTGGCCTTCTGCCTATATAAGAAACCGTTATTTTAGTTAAAGTTGGACAGTGTTTTGTATGATGTTTGGCGTCATGGAGAGGAACTTAGACAGTTAATGTTGAAGATAGTTTCTATGCCTATGCTCTAAGGGTGTGAAGCTCAGTCCTTTATGCTCTTACCTGTTTATGTAAGGATTTCATTCAATACCTATATTATATCCTTCGATAGCGGCTTCGTTTATTCTATGAATAATCGGAGACTACTTTGAATATTACTTATTTATTTTCATATTTTCCCCTGGAAATAACTAATTAAGTAATTATATATATATATATATATGTGTGTGTGTGTGTGTGTGTGTGTGTGTGTGTGTGTGCCTGTGTGTGTATATATATAGATGTATACACACACACATCACACATATATACATATGTAAATTCTCGAGTAATACTCGATCTCATGTAATAATTGTTTCTACTTTTGGCACAAGGCCAGCAATAACACCAGTGCATTACTGGTACTTTATTTTATCGACCTCGTAAGGATGAAAGGCAAAGTTAACCTCGGCGGGATTTGAACTCAGAATGGCAAGGGCCGTAACTCTATGCGTCAAAGCATGGCGTCCGACCCTCTACCAATACTGCCAATCCCTTGTATCGTTGAGTGTGTTGTATACTTGAGTGTGTTGTATACTTGAGTGTGTTGTATACTTGAATGTGTTGTATACTTGTGTGTGTTGTATACTTGAGTGTGTTGTATACTTGAGTGTGTTGTATACTTGAGTGTGTTGTATACTTGAGTGTGTTGTATACTTGTGTGTGTTGTATACTTGAATGTGTTGTATACTTGAATGTGTTGTATACTTGTGTGTGTTGTATACTTGAGTGTGTTGTATACTTGAGTGTGTTGTATACTTGAGTGTGTTGTATACTTGTGTGTGTTGTATACTTGAATGTGTTGTATACTTGTGTGTGTTGTATACTTGAGTGTGTTGTATACTTGAGTGTGTTGTATACTTGTGTGTGTTGTATACTTGAGTGTGTTGTATACTTGAGTGTGTTGTATACTTGAGTATGTTGTATACTTGAATGTGTTGTATACTTGTGTGTGTTGTATACTTGTGTGTGTTGTATACTTGTGTGTGTTGTATACTTGAGTGTGTTGTATACTTGAATGTGTTGTATACTTGTGTGTGTTGTATACTTGAGTGTGTTGTATACTTGAGTGTGTTGTATACTTGTGTGTGTTGTATACTTGAATGTGTTGTATACTTGAATGTGTTGTATACTTGTGTGTGTTGTATACTTGAGTGTGTTGTATACTTGAGTGTGTTGTATACTTGTGTGTGTTGTATACTTGAGTGTAATAATGACCCCATATTTTTGCTCCAAAATCTGGAATTCTCTATAGATCTCGTATAAAAGTCGACTTAAGTATTTCGCGGTTAATATTAGTGGGTCTCCATATCATCCTGTACAGATGATATAATGTACATTTAAAGTCCCATGAATGACGACAGAAAATGGAAACCATTTTATATTCTTCCATAATCGGGCAGCTAGCAACCTAATCACCCACCAATCCCCATATACCAGATGTAACGCTTGTGTTTGGCTCTAACCTCTTTCAATGGCAAAAAGTATCTTTTCAATGATCGGTAAAGAAAATCTCTACAATTACAATTACATATTTTTAATTATCATTTGAATGTGGCAAAGCCGGCCGTTTATCGCTGGTATACAGGAAACTGACTCGCCCGTCTGCTGATATACAAATCTGGCTGATCAGTGGATCTGCTAATATGCAGATCTGACTGATCAGCCAGTCTGTTCATATGCAAATCAGGCCGATCACTCACTCTGTATTTTAGAAAATAGCATATATTTTCACTAGCTCTGAGAGTTTGGCAGATGAACAGCGAGCTGTACTGATGAAGGGTGATAACCAGAAACATTAGTGTCTGCAGTTCTGTTTACATGCCAACACAAGAGCAAGAATGAAGGGTTCATTCTACTGACATGGCTATAAAAATGAGATCAATTTTTTATAGCGGCCGCTGTTGGCATTTTTTTTCCGTCTCAAAGGATCATTATCCGATTTTTATAAGCTACTAGCAGTGTACCCGGCGTTGCACGGGATAAGGTATTTTGGAACGTGGGCCGCCAACAGACCTAATCATGGAAAGACTCCATGCCTGGACAATATGTAAATAAAATAAACCGAATAGTCTGATAGTTGGTTAATCTTTAAGATTTTCCTCGATGAAGCAGGAAAAATACAGGTTTTCACCTAGGGGATCAAAAAAATGAATTTTTTTTATGTGCATAATATGCCTTGACATTTCGGGAAAATCGGCTCGACGTAACGCCTCAAGAAATCCCTAAAAAGCTGGGAAAATGAAGTTTTCCACCTAATGCTTGCCCTAGGACATAAAAAAGTTGGATTTTCTTTGCTCACGGTATGAAGAAGAGACTGACTAATACATAGTTACAATTTTAAGGAAATCAGTCTGACGTAACGCCTCAAAAAAAACCTAAAAAGCTGAAAAACGCAATTTTTCACCTAATGCAGGCCCTAGGGGATCAAAAAGTTGAATTTTTCATGTGCACAACACTCCCTGAAACATAAGTAATACACATGTAAAGTTTGAAAAACATCGGTTGGGTACTTCTCAAGTTTTAGGGATTCAAACTCACAGACATCCTCAGTTTTATATATACAGATTCTATAGCAACTAACTCTAATTTCAGTTATTTTATGCGCCTCGGATTCCTACATCTTATTAATATATATTTTAATATGTATGTATTGATTTATTTTTTCTGTGTCGTTTCGTCTATATTTTATTGTATTACAACATTCAGCTTAGTTCTTCTCTTCTGCTTCACAATCAACAAAGGCTTTCTACAGCCTCCTCTACTCTGTCAGCTGCTGTCGTTTCTTTAAACTGTAATAATTCCTTTTATTAAAATGTTATGAAGACACCACCATTATGTTCCAATATAGCGATACACACAAACACCTCTCTCTCTCTCTCTCTCTCTCTCTCTCTCTCTCTCTCTCTCTCTCTCTCTCTCTCTCTCTCTCTCCTCTCTCTCTCTCTCTCTATCTATCTATCTATCTATCTATCTATCTCCCTCCCTCTCGCTTTTTTTCATCACTCCTCCCCGAGTATTTACTGATTCAACCAAAACCCTTTATTTCCGCTCGCGCAGGCTTATATGAATTTTATTCAAGTTGGATAAGAATGGGTAGAGATTTCACTCGAATCTAGTCATCTGGCTGTGTATCTAGAAAATATGATAAGGGCACAACTGCACTCATTAGGGGGTGAATCGAAGAAGATCATGATTGGACAGCCACAAAAGAAAAATATTGGCAGAAGCAGAAAAAGGAAATTCTACGAAGACTTTAATTGTGAACGACATTGTTGACCGTTTACAAAGCGTTTGGCTACACACACACACACACACACACACACACACACACACACACACACACACACACACACACACACACATACACACACACACACACACACACATATATATATATATATGTATATATATTAATATATATTTGGGCTTGAATTTAATTTTTTTTAATTTTATATATATACACATATATATAAATATTCGGAGGCCATATTTAGTTGATCCAGGTTTATTTAAAACTCCGTTATACATATTTCACTGAGGACTATCGGTTATGATAGCCTGACCTCTTCAGACGGCGAAACCTAAAATAAACATTGAAAGTTCCTAAGAAACCTTTCAATTTGGAAAATCTAATAATTTCCCCGAAAAAAAAATGTTCTTTTCAGGGATCTGGCCGAACGCATGGTGTTGTTTCTTCGACGGCCGGCCCCTGTATCATACATATTAGGAACCTCACAAATAAAATGCCCAAAAATATATGATGGAAGCGAGAGACAGGATAAAGTGGGAAGCATTGAAGGATAAGGAAGTTAGGACCTGGTATGTAGATACTATTGCATCCAAATTCAGAGAACTCCCTGAGCAAACTGAGCACGTTGCGAAAGAGCGGAGATTGTTCAGCTCAGCTATTTCTACTTCAGTTGTTAAATACTGCAGGCGAAAGAGGCTTGGTGTGGCACCGAATGGCAGAAGGACCCCTTGGTTTCAATCAAAGACGCCATCCGAGCAAAGAATGAGGCCTGCAATGCTTAACTTGGAAATAAGTCCTCCTTCTTGTACTTGCGGTACAAGCAGGCTCGAAGAATCGCAGCAGAGACAGTAAAGGCGTCCAAAGTTAAGAAATGGGAGGACTTTGGGGTTAAGCTGGAATCCGACTTCCGATCAGCAAATGTGTTCTGTCAGACTATCCGCCGACTTCGCAATAAGAATCCCTCTTCCACACCTGCTATCAGGAACGCGTCTGGGGTTCTCTTCTCTTCGGAGAGGTGCATCCTCGTGAGGTGGAGAGAATGCTTTGCTGATCTCCTAAACCCGATCACAACAGCATCTTCTGATGTAAACGAGGTTTATTTGGGAGGGATGACTAATCTCTCGGAGGATGGGGTCATAAGAGCAATTAAAGAGCTCAAATCTAGCAAGGCTGCACATAGCTGGATATACTTAATTGACAGTAGCACTAAGATAGCGATAAGTATAATTGGAGTGTACATGAAAGCATATACTATATGCAAATGAACATTTCCAGCCGATGTTTTCTATTTACTATATGCAAATGAGCATCACCAACAAATGTTCAATACTCAAAATTTATATATCTCTAGTCTATTTCCATCTCGGTACTGGTTGAGTGAATATCCCTGGTGACAGGGCCGGATTTAATAGGGGCAAAGGGGGAAATACCCTGGGTCCCCTGCAATTTATTTACTCCCTCAGCTGGACATTTTACTTTTAGGATGGTTAGAATTGTTTTAATTTAATACCTATATGTATAACTTTTCTAATTACTTGAGAGGAAGCTAACTTTGATATGTAAAATTGGCTGGAGGATTGCTGTGTATTCTATTTTTTTTCTTTTTGTGTATGAGGAGCCCCCCAAACCTGAAGTGCCCAGGGCCTCCCAGGTCTAAATCCAACCCTACCTGGTGAGAAATTACCGAAAGTCGTAAAAACTGTCTGACATTCTCAATGGCTACTGAAATATTTGTGACATGTTCACTGAGCAAAACAGACAAAAATACATTTTTCATAACGACATTATACTCTTTGATAGCGAGGCTCTCACATATTTATTGTATTAATCATATAGTATGTTTCCATATACACCCCTATTCATATTATTATGTATATGTGGATCTAAAAAACAGAGAACAAATACTCGACACATTTAGAGATCTTTATTCAAAACTGATTATCCATTCCATCGCTTCGCAGAATTTCTCGGAATGTGCAATCCTTCAAGCTAAACAAAGAAGATACCCTTATATATATATATAAGGGTATCATCTGCGAAGCGATGGAATGGATAATATATATATATATATATATCGTAATAATAATAAATTTGAAGACTAAAATCCAAAGAGGGGTCGATAAGGATAAATATATATCGAATATATAAGAACCGTAGAACAAATATTTATTAAAATAACAGATTAAAGTTTAAGCAAAGATTCGCTGCTTTCACTCTTAACGGGATCTTCTGAAACTCTGAGTTTCAGAAGATCCCGTTAAGGGATATATATATATATATATATATATATATATATATATATATAATAATAAGGATACTATTTATAGTTATGTATATTTTAAACTTTTTATAGTTATGTATATTTTAAACTATAAACAGGGAAGGTCAGTAATTTATTACTACCTTATTACCAGTAAGATAAATAGCTCAATGTAATAACATCAGTTGTTCTACAGAGCAGTTATATAGAATTCACAAGAATCAAAGCTATGTTCAAAGCATTTATTCACTTACAATTGTTTCATCCAAACCTAGGCTTCGAGTCTTCGGACCATTTTTCAATGTTTGTACATATAATTGACTTCCTATCCAACGCAGGAGACATACAGATACATATATATATATATTGATGTACAGTGGAGTGACATATATTATACTATACTATATTTGTACAGCAAATCAAATTTAGGTTTGGATGAAACAATTGTAAGTGAATAAATGCTTTGAACATAGCTTTGATTCTTGTGAATTCTCTCTTTCTCTCTCTCTCTCTCTCTCTCTCTCTCTCTCTATATATATATATATATATATATATATATATATATATATATATATATATATATATATATATATATATATATATATATATATATATATAGAGAGAGAGAGAGAGAGAGAGAAATTACATGAATCAAAGTTCAGTTTAAATCATTTATTTGCTTACAATTGTTTCCTCCAAACCGAGGTTTGGATTCTTCGGAGCAATTATTTACTGATTTTTTTACATACTTGACTTCCTTTTCAACACAAGAGACATATAGAAACATATGTATATATTGACCCACAGTGGGTTGACATCCATTATAATAATACAGCATGGCAATTTACATACAAAGATTACAGTCATATTAAAGGACAAAATTAAAGTTAAAATTAAAATTAAAATTAAATTAAAATAAAACATTGGCAGTTTATGAAGATAAAGCAAGAGGAAAGTTTGGAGTAGCCAGTGTATGCAACAGTTTCACGTGGGGCGTGCACGCGTGTCCTATTTATACAAGCTTATAGTGCGGGAGATTGTTACATGTAAAACAAGCAGTCAAAGCAGGCAATCAATAGCATCATGGGGGCTGTACTGGTAAAGCATTTCTCACACACACACCTGTACGATATAGAAGCCCGTGTGTAGAGAAACACCAAAAATATCAAAAATATTACAAATGAGAAGCAAAACAGCACCACTGTCCTCGCACACACCACCACTCGCACAATCCAGGAAACGCAATTTATAGACTACATGTCCATCACACAATCCACGATGATTCAACATTGGGTGCCTGGTGAACCATGTTAGAAATCATAGCTTGTCGTTCTCTATTCGATTCTATAGAGCAGGTTGTTTTTGTTGTGAGAGTTGACATCGTATTATATTCCGGAAGTATGTGTGTGATTAAGGGGAGTTAATGCGTAAGGGGACTACATTGCACCAATATATAATTAATGTAAACTTTAAGCACTGAATTGGTTGTGCTAACATTGTCCTGTGCATGGAGTGCCATCATTGGATAAATAGAAGATTAAGTAATTAATTTATTAACATAAAAGAGCTATATAATCTATATGCTGAGTGTAATGAATTATGTACAGGTGATGTATGAGTTATAAGTATGGGTGTGGCTTGATGGTCAGATTAGTGTCTTTGTATGTGAGAATTGATCTCTGGACTACCCTAGTGATATTTAACTTTGCCATGCAATCAGACATACAATGACCCAGAGCTTACCAGGAGTCATATATAGGAGTGATTCTAATAGGACCCTGCCAGGTTCTGCGGGTAGACTACACTTACAAAGATCATTGATTTGGAGGTCTGACTCTTCATGTAGAATGTTCGGTTGTGGCACTCCATGATAGAACGTAATCATCCTAATATGAACACCTTTAGTACTTCTTGATAGACTACACTGTAATTTATAGATAAGATACTTAAATTTAGAAATTGTTTATAACCTTATATGATAGGGACTCATTTGAAACACCATTAATGTATTTTAGGATAATAAATTTAACTATAGAAATCAGCTAGTTACCTCCCCTTACGCATTAACTCCCCTTAATCACACACATACTTCCGGAATATAATACGATTACAACTCTCACAACAAAAACAACCTGCTCTATAGAATCGAATAGAGAACGACAAGCTATGATTTCTAACATGGTTCACCAGACACCCAATGTTGAAACATCGTGGATTGTGTGATGGACATGTAGTCTATAAATTGCGTTTCCTGGATTGTGCGAGTGGTGGTGTGTGCGAGGATAGTGGTGCTGTTTTGCTTCTCATTTGTAATATTTTTGATATTTTTGGTGTTTCTCTATACACGGGCTTCTATATCGTACAGGTGTGTGTGAGAAATGCTTTACCAGTACAGCCCCCATGATGCTATTGATTGCCTGCTTTGACTGCTTGTTTTACATGTAACAATCTGCCGCACTATAATCTTGTATAAATAGGAAACGCGTGCATGCCCCACGTGAGACTGTTGCATACACTGGCTACTCCAAACTTTCCTCTTGCTTTATCTTCATAAACTGCCAATGTTTTATTTTAATTTTAATTTTAACTTTAATTTTGTTCTTTAATATGACTGTAATCTTTGTATGTAAATTGCCATGCTGTATTATTATAATGGATGTCAACCCACTGTGGGTCAATATATACATATGTTTCTATATGTCTCTTGTGTTGAAAAGGAAGTCAAGTATGTAAAAAATCAGTAAATAATTGCTCCGAAGAATCCAAACCTTGTTTTGGAGGAAACAATTGTAAGCAAATAAATGATTAAAACTGAACTTTGATTCATGTAATTTCTATATAACTGCTCTGTAAAACAACTGATGTTGTTACATTGAGCTATTTATCTTACTGGTAATAAGATAGTAATGAATTACTGTCTTTCACTATTTAGGGTTTAAAATATATATAACTATAAAAGGTTTTAGTATATACATAACCATAAATAGTTTCTTTAATACTATATATATATATATATATATATATATATAATTCAAGAGATAAGAGTAACATGGTTGTCTGTACAATAAGGGATTTATTACCAGTGCTGTTAATTGTTTCTTTGATCTGGAAGGTTTAGAGTTCGTTAATCGCTAGATGTTGTGTCAATCGAACTCCAATAGTTTTTTCTCTAAAAAAAAGTTTTCCTTTCCTTCCTCTATTCACTCTGTATTATTCTATTTCAACTTTTATTTGTCGGAAATGTTAAGACTTTTTTCCTACAATATCAAGCGTTGAACTAATATATTTCTTTATTGTACTGTGTCGTTTGCTTTGTTATTTCTGTTTACTTTTTGCATGTATATATATATATATATATATATATATGTATGTGTGTGTGTGTATGTGTGTGTGTGTGTGTGTGTGTGTGTGTGTGTGTGTGTGTGTGTGTGTGTGTGTGTGTGTGTGTGTGTGTGTGTGTGTGTGTGTGTGTGTGTGTGTGTGTGTGTGTGTGTGTGTGTGTGTGTATGTGTGTGTGTGTGTGTGTGTGTGTGTGTGTGTGTGTGTGTATGGTGTTCGTGTTGTTTAGTAAGGTTCTATAAGGAACAATTATTTGAATATTTGTGTGCCTGTATCTGTGTGTCTGCATGCCTGTGCTTATGTATGTATGTGTGTGTGTGTGCTTGTTATGAACATATATAATATAATCATAACTTTGCTTTTTTGTAATTAATCATATTATTTGATAAATACGAAATATACAAATGATGATATCACAAATATTTCTTCTTTGGTGAGTCAATGGATTATATTCCTTCGATGTTCCAATCAACACATTCTGAAACAATTTAATTATACTATAAATGAAATCTTTATAATTCTTCGTGTTTTGGTCCGTTAAATTCAGAGTGAGTTATAAAACCATCTTTATCCATGTCTTCATATTGGAACATCATATTTGCTGATATGATATGATCGGTTGATCCATCCTTTCTGTCTTGTTGTAGGAAGTAGGTCCGGACCTGGAAGACAAACATAATATACAATTTAAAACAATCCCTTGCTGCTGTCTTGTTGTAGGAAGTAGATCCGGACCTGGGAGACAAACATAATACTCAAGTGTATGTATGTATGGTCCCGTAACACCTGATAGACTCGTAGAGGTGCCGTATTGACATACGGCGTTTCTTGGGCAATTTAAGCCTGGCGGAGCCCAGCCTTCTCCAGGCCGAGTACAGCAGATTTCTTCCAGAGAAAGATAGAAAGTGAGAGAGAGGAAGTGAGAAAGAGATATAGAGGAAGAATTAACTCCTAGTACTAGACTGGTACTTTTTTATCGAACTCGGAAGGATGAAAGGCAAAATTAACCTTGGCGAGATTTGAAGTTAGAGAGCAGAGAGCAGAAAAGAATAACACAAAACATTCTATCCGACGTTCTAACGACTCTGCCAATTCGCCGCCTACACAAGTAAGTTAAAATAATCCCTCTCTTCTGTCTTGTTGTAGAAAGCATGTCTTGTCTTGTAAGACAAACATAATACACAAGTAAGTTGTAATAGAATATACTATTCTGGGATTAGCAGTATCGGTAGAGAGTCGGACAGTATATAGTTGCATCTCTTAACGTTCTTGAATGTTCTTGTTAATGAATATCCATCAGTCGAGATGATGGGTGTTCCAGTTGTTTCAGCAACAGAACAGCCAGCTCATAAAATTACTGCGTATGTAGTTGAGCATTCCATTCCACAGACACCTGTACCCTTAACGTTGTTGTCAATAAAATTCAGTGTGATGCAATGTGTGGCATGGTTGATCATTGGATTACATTGCAGACTATCTGACGGGCTTCCGAACAGCTTCCGGCGACCAAAATTCCCTCATAAAGCTAGGGTCAACCTGGGGCTTTGGTAAATGACACTTACCCAAGATGACATGCAGTGGAATTGAACCTGGGACCTAATGATTGCGAAGCTAACTTTTTAACCTTTCGGTTATACTGCACCGCTTGAATCAAAATTTGAGTTTATTTTTGACCGGCTACCTTCCCGGTGGTAAAGTTGTAAAGAAAAAGAAGCCTCCATTGACCATTGTGCGATCGTTCGCTTTTGTATATATGTATGCTTTTATGTATATATGTAATTATGCTTTTGTATATATGTATGCTTTTATGTATATATTTAATTATGTTTTTATGTATATATGCATGTATGCATTTAGGCATGTATGTATGCTTGTATGTATATAAGCATGTACGCATGGAGTATATATGTACATATATGTGTATATATGTTTGTATGTATGGATGGATGTGTAAAGCAATGAAATATACCTCTTCCTGAGATAGTTTTTTATCGCTATCAGCATCAATTGCAGAGAAAGTGTCCGGTATTTCTGGGCCATCCTCAATACTAACAATTTCAATCTCAAATATCAGAACAGCCTTCCCAGGAATTCCAGCAGCTGCAAAACACATAAATAGAAGAAAGTTTTCCTTGGATCGATAAATTTATGAAACTATAATTATTTTAACACGCTGACGTGTGTGTGATTATATTATTATAAACGCACAAATATAGACACACTTACAAAAATAAGTCGCTCAAATTTATATATAGACTTATATAGACTAGCTGGCCCCCTGCCGTAAAAGATGATGGCTAATAGTAATATCTATACATAATGTAAAAAGATGTTTGTTTGTTGGTTGGATCCTTTGCGCTCACTCACAGAAGTGATACAAACTCACAGTTGTGACGAATCTTAGAACGGTGGACTCCTATAGTTTCTCACCATCCTCCGCCATCCTCAGTCGACGTAATCACCCCTTCCTTCTTCAGTCATCACCCATTCCTTCCTCAATCATCTCTAGTGCGTGACGTCATCACCCCTGCATTCCTCAATCATCTCTAGTGCGTGACGTCATCACCCCTGCATTCCTCAATCATCTCTAGTGCGTGACGTCATCACCCCTGCCTTCCTCAATCATCTCTAGTGCGTGACATCATCACTCCTGCCTTCCTCAATAATCTCTAGTGCGTGACGTCATTTCTGTGTGACGGAAGGAAAGGCGGAAGTCACTAAAATTTATATAGAGATAGTGTAGGATTTTGTACACATTCATCCACACAACATGAATTCTTAGCGAAGTGATAGGGGCGATGTCTTGATACTAAAACCTGGCGGAGTCCATGCCTCTTCCAACAGCTGCAAAACTCATAAGTGTAGTGAATTTCTTTTTAAAGTCTAAAGTCTATCTCAAACTCGGAGACTCTTCAGGCTGATGCTTATGCCAGTTTCTGTGACGTTAAGCGAGTAAGAAGACAAAACTTCCTCCTGTTCAGGACCCCAGTTTACCGCAGGGTTAAACACCCAGCTATTGCTGCTACTCATTTTCAGCTGAATATACTGGAGCAGCATGAAATGAAGTGTTTTGCTCCAGAACAGAAGACACAACCCAGTCAAGAAATCGAACCCACACATTAGGATCGTAAGTCCAACAGCCATAACACTAGGTCCCCTGCCACCGCAAGTTTTTCTGGGATCGATAAAATGATCAGATCAGGTAGAGAGAGAATTAGTAGAATCAAAGTCAGCGTTGCATCATAGTACAAACTATTTAACATATTATAGTTGTTTCGATATCGATCAGCCCTGCACACTACAGCCACTTTACCTCTGGAATTCAACCCAACACGAAATGGATCTCATAACAGTATTGGGTGCTTTAATCGGCGCGCCGCCTGTAACTCTAGTTACACACCTAACTAACACACACACATACACGCGTGCACACTCACACACACATGCATATAGGCATGTATGTATGTATGCATGTATGCATCTATGCATGTATGCATGTATGTATATGTAAACCAATTAAATACATATATAAATATATTTTATATATATATATATATATATATATATATATATATATATATATATATATATATATCATTGGTTTACATATACATACATACATGCATACATACATATGTACGTACATACATACGTACATGCATACATACACACATATATATATATATATATATATATATATAGTTAAAAGAATAGAGGTGTAACACACAAGTTATTATATATTGGTAAACGGAATAGAAAATGCTGACAAATTGTTCACAGTTGAAAAATGGTTTAATTAGGAATAAAAGAGTATTAGTGATTGTATGGGTTAGTATTCAGTTGTGGTTTTAAGTTTTTAAGTTTTTACCGGTTGCGCATTTCTAAATGCTTTTCAAAAATAATTTTGAGATAGAGTGTCCGTGCTGTTTGCTCTGATCTGATTAGTTTTGGGAATTCTACCTGTTTTTATGTTAAAAAAATGGCTCCAGCGTTATTTTTGTGTTGCAAAAATGCTTGTGGTCAAAACAATTTTGATTGGTCGGTAGAGGTCATGTGAATGTAAAAAGTTGATTTTGCGCCAAGACTGTTTTTATGTTAAAATGTTAGAAAAGTGGCTCCAGCAAAAATAACGCTGCAACACAAAAATAACGCTGGAGCCATTTTTTTAACATAAAAACAGGTAGAATTCCCAAAACTAATCAGATCAGAGCAAACAGCACGGACACTCTATCTCAAAATTATTTTTGAAAAGCATTTAGAAATGCGCAACCGGTAAAAACTTAAAAACTTAAAACCACAACTGAATACTAACCCATACAATCACTAATACTCTTTTATTCCTAATTAAACCATTTTTCAACTGTGAACAATTTGTCAGCATTTTCTATTCCGTTTACCAATATATATATATATATATATATATTCAATTAACACTTAACATTTAATATTCTACCATACTATTTCATTCTAATACCATTATAAATTTTAAAGGATTGTAAATAAAACGAGTAAATCAGACAAAGTTGGAATTCCTTTTATTAACATATATATATATATATATTTATATCTATATAGATATATAGATATATGTTAATAAAAGGAATTCCAACTTTGTCTGATTTACTCGTTTTATTTACAATCCTTTAAAATTTATAATGGTATTAGAATGAAATAGTATGGTAGAATATTAAATGTTAAGTGTTAATTGAACAAGTACTTTCATGCTTTCGCAATCTTTAGGTTCATATTCTGTGGTGACAGTCAAGTTTGCACACAAAAGCACGCAGCACACTGTAAGTGTGGTTGGCGTTAGGAAGGGTATCCAGCCGTAAAATCCAAGCCAAAATCAGTTCTGCGTGCACGAAACACGGTTCTCCGACGAGATCTCTCACAAAGAGACCTATATATAGTTAAAATGTGAATAAGGTAACTTATATTTTTATTCACAGCAACAACAGGAGAAAATTTATTTTACATCCAAACTACTATTTGATTTTGGGATTAGATTTGAGGGAAGTTATGAATTAGGTATGGGAAACGTAATACTTACGGTTACCATGGTCACCGAAGCCATATTTTGGAGGAATAGTTAACTTCCGCATTTCACCCGGACAAGCACCTTTTAATCCAATTTGCCATCCCTTAATCATTGTACCACCATACAATTGAAACTGGAACGGTCGGTTATGTTGTGCTCTGAAATACATAAAAGGCATTATTAGGCCGATGCGTACAATCATATACTTCTGAGCAAATCAGCGTAAAGTTCTCGTTCGAGAACTTATTTCAAGTTGCTTCAGTCTACTCAACAGGCAAAAATAGTTGTACCTGTAATTCAAAGGGCCATCCTGGATCTCCCTGAGAACTACGTTGCGCGAACTCATGTCCCTTGAATGGAATGCTCAACTACTTGCATTTTATTTCCTGTATAGGATATTTTGTTGATCAAATCAACTGGAACACTCGTTGTTGCTACCGACGAAGGTCCTACTACTACTGTACATACATATACAATCAACAAAGTAAATAGACAAAAACAATGGTCAAGACATAACACTCTATAAATTAGACACAACAACAGGGAATAGATATTATTTGAGATGTGTATATTATAGAACCTATCACTATATATTGTGAATTAGTTACACTATTGAGAAATTTTGAGGAATAAATCGTTCGTTGCCCAACATTAAGCCTGCTCAGTTCTGTTGTCCTGGACTTTGTAGATTCTGGGATATTTACATCTCAAATGATATCTGATTTTGAAACACCCTGTATTTAGGTGGATCCATAAAAATAAATATTATTCAATAACATAACTAGGTTTTTAATTTAGGTCAAATTTCTTTTCAGATTTAGGGCTACTTTATAACAGGTGATACAGACCCCACACTAATTTTATAGGGCTCTGGTGTAAAAATAAAAACATATTTAACACCAACACTTAGTTCTACTAGAAATATCGGCCAAATACTTTTCACGTTTAAATTACATATTAGATTATATAGTCTCAGGTAATTACACGAATGCCTTTTGCTGAAAAGCCTACGACAAGTATATCTACCAATGTTTATATTCGTCACATTAGGGTACATGTGTCCTGGGTAGATTACTTTTTGTAACTAACCTCTTCTACTTGAGTCCCGTAACTCCTGAGTAAGTCGTGGCGGCACCGTAATGACATACGGTGTTTCAAGTGTATTTTAAAATATAGAGGACCCCATCCGTCTCCAGGTCTGAACACAGCAGATTTCTTCCATAGAAGGCAAGAAAGTGGGCGAGAGGAACTGATAAATAGATATAGAGGAAGAATTGACTCCGGTACTTGATCGTGTTTTTTTTTTGTATATTTTTTTTATTTTGTATCGAACTAGAATGGATAAAAGGTAAAGTTGACATTCGTGGAATTTGACTCAGAAAGCAGAGAGTGGAAAAGACTACGACAAAGCACTCCATCCGACATTCTAACGACACTGCCAATTCGCTGCCCTGGAACTGACCGAGGAAGTCTATTATGCTATAAGTCTTTCTTATTACACACTGTGTAAAACATTGAAACTCTAGGAATATATTGATAATTGTTTGATAACAAATCTTACATATGTCTACTTCTCGAAATCAGCGGTTTCTATTGTATGAAGATATTTCCTTTTGTGTAATGTGTGTGTGTTGTGAACGTTGGAAGCTGGTGTTGCCTGAGCAATCAATAAACAACACCTCTCTCTCTCTCTCTCTCTCTCTTTTATATATATATATATATATATGTGTGTATATATATATATATATATATATATATATATATATATATATATATATATATATGTGTGTGTGTGTGTGTGTGTGGCGGGGTGTATATATATTTATATGTGTGTGTGTGTGCGTTATCTCTAGAGAGAGAGATAATATGTATGCATGCATGTATATACGTATGTATGTACGGTACCGCAAATTCGGAGGGAGTCATAGGGGCGCTGTATTGATATACGACATTTCTAGGGCATTTTTATAAACCTTAGCGGAGTATAAGTCAAAAAGAGATGTAGAAGAAGAATCAACCCCAGTACTTAACCGGTACTCTTTTTTATCGACCGAAAATAGTTGAAAAGGAAAGTTGACCATGGTGGGATTTGAACTCAAAAAGAGCCGAAACGAATAGAGCAGAGCATTCTATCGGACGTTCTAACAACTCTGTTAATTCACCGCCGCCGTACAAATAATATACATATATGTGTGAGGTAGAAATATAAATATAAACGATAAATATCAAACAGTTTCATTTTCTCATGACTAAAAAAGGTTACTAAAGACATTAAACCGGTTCTAGTCAGTACAGGTAAAACAATTCAAAATTTATAAATGACAATACGTTAACGCACAAACTAATACATATATACACACACACAATCACACACATACACAAACATATATCGCTCTCTATATTATGTCGTATATGTACACACACACACACAAATATATATATATATATATATATATATATATATATATATATATATATATATATATATATATATATATATATATATATAATAAAGAGTTGACGGACCCAGCATATTTATCAATGCCAGTACCGGTTGTATCTCAGCGTACTCTATGGGCAATGTAAGATACATTCCCAGAGTATACACATAGTTATTTGCTTCAACACAACACACGTAAAACGGGTGCCTATATATATATATATATATAGTATTAGTTATACTATTTATGGTTATGTAAATACAAAACCTCATGCAGTTATAAGTATTTTTTATATACACCCTAAATAGTGGTAGGCAGTAATGTATTACTACCTTATTACCAGTAAGTTAAGTAGCTCAATGTAAAAACATCAGATGATTTACAGAGCAGTTATATGAAATATAAGAATCAAAGAACTGTTCAAAACATTATTGTGCTTACAGCTGTTTCCTCCAAACCGAGGTTTGGATTCTTCGGAGCAATTTATTAATGCATGGACAGTTATATGACCTCCTTTTCAGCCAAGAGACATACCGATACATATGCAAATATTGTGGGTCAACATTCATTACAGAATTTAGAGTGGCAGTACACACTTCGAGATTACAAATCAAAAATACAGGTTAAAATAAAATACAGGTTAAAATAAAACATGAAGATAAGCGGTTATATAGTGCAAATGTTATATGTGTGGCACGCATGTGCGTCTTGTTTATATAGTGTGGCAGAGAGATATGTGTGGTAGAGGCACTTAGGTAGGTAAACAAGAGTGTTAGGTTGGTAGATCTGGTGGCAAATTCTTTATATGATTGATATAGTCTGTGTGTGGAGAAATGTTATAAGCATTAAAAATAGTGCAAGCATTAAAAGTGTTAAAAGTATTAAAAGTATTGGAGATGCACAGCGAAGGGATGTCAAGTATTTCATGTACTTCGACATTTTCATGGTCAGGGGAGTGTATTTTTCGATTATATGCCCCTCACATAATCCACGACAATTCGATATTGAGCGTTTGACAATCCAATATTGAACTAATGAACACCAGACTACGATTCTCGAACTGGATTGTCAAACGCTCAATATCGAATTTCAACAACAGTATATACACACACTCTTGTATCAACCATATACAGATGTTGTTATCCATTCGTTTTTTTCTTTTTGCTTTTTTTTCTTACTTTTCTTCCTCTGTCTACCATATGATGAAGGACGTAACCCGAAACATTATAGGCTTAATTTCTCTCACATTGTTCTGAAACTTAATATTTTTAGTTTCATACAGAACTTTATAAAAACTTTTCACTGTGAATGATTCTTGTTATAGTTTTATTTTTAATATTATTCAGTTATTATTTGTTTCTGTTACTACATTATCCTATTTGAAATACGATTGTATCAGAAGTGAAAATAATTGATGAGAGTAGTTCAATATCTTTAAGTAATGTCATTTTTTCTGACAGTTGTGATTTTATGAAAGTCATGCGATATACTAACGAATTTTCTAACCTTCTGAATAATTCAACATTTCGTATCTCCTTGATATATTTCGATTGACCCATACTGGGTATCAAAGATAACACCTATAATTCTGTTTCACCTTTCTATCACTGTATATATGTGGTACCTTATTTTTCTAAATGCAGTATTTTTGCAGTAGTTCGATCTTTGACAAATCCGAAAAATTGACAGAAAAACTATAGGATATTGTAAACTTGAACTTATAATATATATGTGTACACACACACACACATATATATATATATATATATATAATGGAAAAATTTGAACAGGGACAAAACAGAGAGGCAGTACAACGAATGTTTATTAATTTCACGCTCTGGATATATATATATATATATATATATATATATATATATATATATACATACATTCACACTTACAGAATATTTATGCAGAACTGATGAGAAATCTGCAGATACTCCACCCTGATTACACCTTCAGATGTATGCCTGTGATTATTGTGGCATTAGGATATGTTAGTAACTGCCTCAATACAAATCTTGAGAAGCTAGGCTTCACAGGAACAGAAAGAACACAACTAGTTAGGAAATTACAAGTACAATCCATTAATGGAACAGTAAAACTATGTAAAACATTCCAAAAATTGTGCATCTAATAACTGCATATACACATGTACAGATACAAACCATATACATCCACACATACAATACCATCCATATCTACACATGCAGACACGCATACATAATCTACCTAGTTGATGTTGTGTAAATTCCAATGAGAGAGTCTTGTGTCTATGTTAGAAACCGACTCTCTCTCTATTGGTAAAAATTTGTGAACTTATAAAAGCAGAAGAACATACATACATACATACATACATACATATATATATATATATATATATATATATATATATAAGATCAAAAGATGGTTAAAAGAGTTCCAAGTATTTTATTATGCGCATTTCAAAAATAAATATCATGAGATGATATCTGCGTTTTCATCAGATAAAATAGGGATACATGATATGAAGGTTAAAAAACACTTGTGAATAGTGAAGTTTTAAATCAACATGAAAATAATTTAAGATTGATGTGAGATATTGGGAAAAAGTGATGGGGGGTGGAAAGGGTGAAAAAGAGGAGGAGATGAGAGTAGAGAATGTTGGGGAGAAGTATAAGAAGGAAGGATGAGAGGGGGGAGAGATGGGTGATAGAGAGAGAGAGATAGCCTTTACAACTGAGAAAAATATATACTGTCTCACAGAGAGAAGTTAAAAAGCCGTTGGAAGATAATAGATAATTTAAAAGAATTTGAAATTTAAAAAAAGGGGGGGGGGGGAGTTAAGAATAATATTAAATTAAGGTTTTATATTGAAGGGTTTAATAATATGTGCGAGGAAAAGAAATTGTTAATATGTATTATTAAAATAAAAATATTAATGTTATTAAGGATATACTGTGAAAAGAAGTAGAAGAGTGGATGAGTTATGAATTTAGAGGAATTATTTAGTGTTTAAGTTTGTTTTTATGTAATGTAATATGTGTGCGTAATATATGTAAATAGTTTGTTTACAAATGAGCGCAGAAAACAAAGAAGACAATAATGTTTAAGAAAGAAAAAAATCTAGCATCAAAATATATATGTTTACGAAATATTTTCTAATGGTAATAATATAATATAATAAAGGAGATTAGTTAGGGTTTGTTTTTATGTATTGTAGTAGGAAATATGTAAAAGTCAAACGAGCATGAAAGGAACTCAAATATAAGGAACTAAGGAGGAAAAATCTAACGTCAAAAAACATGTTTATGTTTACGAAGGATTATTAAAGGTAATACTATAATGTATTTAAAAGGTAATAATAATTTTTTTGGCCAATGATATGAAGAAAGATGGAAGAGTGGATATGTTGTGGTGAGTAATAATAAGAATTGAGAAGTGGTTAGGAAGAAAAGTATAGATTAGAGGTTAGAAATTAAGAAGAAAAAAGAAGAAAGAAAAGAGGAAGAAAGGAAAGTGATAAAGAGGAATGATATAGAATGAGTAACTAGTATTATATAATGTATAATAAATAATATTGAAATAAGGTAGAAAGATGGGTATATTTTTAAAGAAATATATATATACGCCTTTGAGAAAAAGGATTTTAAACTAGTAAAGTATTAGATATTAGCTGTATACTTTATGGAATGTTCTGTGGAATTTATGCAAGCAGAGAGAAAATAAATCAGTGCGTCTATTTATTATAGAATCTAAATTAGATATAATGGTCAATTTCTCAGATAAACAAAGATTACACGTTCTAGATAGGAAGGCATTCAAGTAGGGAGAAGCAGAACACAATTTACTCCAAGAGATGTTATAGTTAATATGTTTGTCTTTCAAGGACCATATGTGTTCAGAGAGTGCCGTGTTAGTTCTTTTAAGTTGGTATTTAAAAGAAGAATTGTGATTATAAAATCTCACTTTGAAGGAGGTGGAAGTGGAACCGAAATAGGTAAAGGAATTGGTATCAGTTATAACTTTACATTCATAGACTAATTTTTTTTCAAGACAATGGTTATTGAGAGGACATTTAGTTTTAACAGGGCAATTACAATTGCGATTAGAGAGATTAACAGAGTTATTAACAAGTGACCTAGTGTTATTTATAGGAGGAATTGGATTGGAGAAGTTATTTACGATAGGAGTAATAGTTTCCTGATTTAGATTGGTATTATGAACAATCGAGGAAGTTACGTTTGACGTCGTATTTGAGTTTGCAGAATCTAGCCTAGAGTTGACAATGACGTCGGGAGTACTACTGCTATTATTATGACATTCAGTGTTGGAAGGATGTGATTTAGTATTTAATATTCTATTGTTGTGTTTAGAGATAATGTTGGAGATGTTGGAGGAGGTGAAATAGGAAAATTTTATTGTATGTTTGTTAAATATTTTACTATAGATATGTGAAGGAGGGAAGCATTTATCTAAGGCCCTAAAGAATAATTTAGGAATATTATTATTAATAGAAATAGAGAAAGGAGCATTATACCATATTATATTTTTGTATCTAGGTCTTTTATTTAAGTTATTGGAATGATCATAATTAATTATTTTACTGTAAGATCTTCTAGGATTGGTTTCTTTACTGTATTTAATTGTATCAGGATAACCGGCTTTAGAAAGCGCATTATTATAGTAATTGGCGTTAGCATCAAAGATATTTTTTATTAGATGATAGGTTTGATATCCTTTTTCCAATATTACTAACTATAGCATTTTTAATGTTAGTGGCGTGGTTAGATTTAAATTTAACATAATTTAAATTCTCATTGTTTTTATGGTAAGGGTAATATAGGCCAGTGTCAAGATTAAGGGATATATCCAAGAAGTTAGCTAGTTTGACGTTGTTATCAAATTCGATTTTTAGGTTATGTTGGTTAAAGAGATCACGTATATTCACTCTCTGAACTCATATGGTCCTTGAAAGACAAATATATTAACTATAACATCTCTTGGAGGAAAGTTTGTTCTGCCTCTCCCTACTTGAATGCCTCCCTATCTAGAACGTGTAATATTTGTTTATCTGAGAAATTTACCATTATATCTAATTTAGATTCTATAATAAATAGACGCACTGATTTATTTTCTCTCTGCTTGCATAAATTCCACAGAACATTCCATAAAGTATACAGCTAATATCTAATACTTTACTAGTTTAAAATCCTTTTTCTCAAAGGCTTATATATATATTTCTTTAAATATATACCCATCTTTCTACCTTATTTCAATATTATTTATTATCTATATATATAAAACAGAGGATGTCTGTGTGTCTGTTTCCCTAAAACTCGAGAAGTACCCAACCGTTTTTTTTCAAACTTTATACATGTAACTCGTATGACCCCAGAAGTGTTTTGAGCAAAAAAATTCAAATTTTCAATACCCTAGGGACCGCATTAGGCGATTTAGCGATCTCTTTCTCTTTCTCTTAGTCTTTCTCTTTTTAGATAGATACATAGATATGACGTCGCGCCTTCATAATATCTGTCTGTATGCCTGACTGTCTGCATTACGTCATTATGACGCGATCAGTGTGTGTGTGTGTATATATTCTTATGCCAGGGAACGTCTTCACGAACCAAAGTATCGTCTTCCTGTTTTCCAGATTGATTTTTTTAGTTTAAGAAGATCCCGTTAAGGTTGAAAGCAGCGATTCTTTGCTTAAACATTAATATGTTATTTTAATATAGATATTCGTGTACAGATATTTTTGCACACACAAAAACAAAATATAAACAAACAAGCCCAAAGATTACATCAATTAGTCTTAATGTATGTACTTCATACTGCTTTTAGGTAGAATATCACGTTAAGGGTGAAAGCAGTGATTCTTTGCTTAAACTTTAGTCTGTTATTTTAATATATATATATATATAATTATATATTTATGGACAGATATTTTTGCATACACAATAACAAAATATAAACAAACGTATTTATTTCATGAGGTTCGATAAGGATAAATATATATCAAATATATAAGAACCCTATAGCAAATCCTGAGCAACGCCGGGCCATTCTGCTAGTACACTATATAATACTAGTTACTCATTCTATATCATTCCTCTTTATCACTTTCCTTTCTTCCTCTTTTCTTTCTTCTTTTTTCTTTCTAATTTCTAACCTCTAACTGTACTTTTCTTCCTAACTACTTCTCAATCCTTATTATTACTCACCACAACATATCCACTCTTCCATCTTTCTTCATATCATTGGCCAAAAAAATTATTATTACCTTTTAAATACATTATAGTATTACCTTTAATAATCCTTCGTAAACATAAACATGTTTTTTGACGTTAGTTTTTTCCTCCTGAGTTCCTTATATTTGTGTTTCTTTCATGCTCGTATGACTTTTACATATTACATAATACAATACATAAAAACAAACCCTAACTCATCTCCTTTATTATATTATATTATTACCATTAGAAAATATTTCGTAAACATATATATTTTGATGCTAGATTTTTTCTTTCTTAAACATTATTGTCTTTGTTTTCTGCGCTCATTTGTAAACAAACTATTTACATATATTACGCACACATATTACATTACATAAAAACAAACTTAAACACTAAATAATTCTTCTAAATTCATAACTCATCCACTCTTCTACTTCTTTTCACAGTATATCCTTAATAACATTAATATTTTTATTTTAATAATACATATTAACAATTTCTTTTCCTCGCACATATTATTAAACCCTTCAATATAAAACCTTAATTTAATATTATTCTTAACTCCCCCCCTTTTTTTTTAATTTCAAATTCTTTTAAATTATCTATTATCTTCCAACGGCTTTTTAACTTCTCTCTGTGAGACAATATATATTTTTCTCAGTTGTAAAGGCTATCTCTCTCTCTCTCTATCGCCCATCTCTCCTCCACTCTCCTCCTTCCTTCTTATACTCCTCCCCATCATTCTCTACTCTCATCTCCTCCTCTTTCTCACCCTTTCCAACCCCCCTACCATCACTTTTTCCCAATATCACACATCAATCTTAAATTATTTTTCATATGTTGATTTAAAACTTCACTATTCACAAGTGTTTTCAACCTTCATATCATGTATCCCTATTTTATCTGATGAAAACGCAGATATCATCTCATGATGATATTTATTTTTGAAATGCGCATAATAAAATACTTGGAACTCTTTTAACCATCTTTTGATCTTATATTATTTAAATACTCCAGTCCTACAAACTGTAGAGTGCTACTTATCCGATATTTGCATTGCTTTATTGTACTACAATAAAACTCACCTCCTACATACATATATATATATATATATATATATATATATATATATATATATATATATATATATATATATATATATAGTAGATTTCCTACCTAACAGAAGTAATGACCTCTACACCTGTACATTTCCTACCTTAGTGTTCCAGAAGTAATGACCTCCACCCCAGTAGACTTCCTAGATGTGACCCTAAGTTTAAATTACAGCCCATATAAACATTTTAGAAAACAAAATAAAAGGCCCACACAGGTTTTTGTCATAGATCTACATATACTCTTTAAAGAGCATATGAACATTATAAGTAGAAGGATTTCGAATTTGAAATGCTTGAAAAACACGCCTGTACTATCGTAGCATCCTAAAAGCAATCGAATGTAATGATAACTCAAGTATGTATGTTTTGCAACGCTGGACTACCACAAGACAAGTGTAGGAATCGAAATGTTATTTGGTTTTCACCCTTACTCATTAAATCTAATGCAACATAAGTAAAACCTTTCAAAATTTGATATTAGCCATAGATAGAAGAAACTATTCAACTTGAAGAATATTATCTTCCATAAATTCACTATGACCTCTGAAGTGATTAATAATGTTTGTTAACTAGGTTATGTAATATAGATACTAAATCAGAAATCTAACCATTGATGCCATACAAAATAACAATGAAATTATAGCTCTTTATCGTATTCAGCTTTTCAATGTCTCAAATAATATTTGGTCGTTGACAGAAAATGATCTCATATCAATGAAGATAGTAATAAATGTAACCTATGCATAGGGGAGGAAATACCAATCTTAAATATCGCTACAATTTGAAGTATATTTAAATAATTTATCTGAGATTTCAGGAAAATTTAGGTAGTACAGATAAATTCATTTACAGATATTGTCACAGACTTTTCGGATTTACAATTGTGTGCGAATGTATCGGTGGTCTTTGTGTGAATCTATACAGATAATTTCGTATGTAAGTTTTCTTACTTAATGGTTTAAACTCGTCAAATTATAGCCTTCGTAGAGAGGCTCCCTTCGGTCACAAAAGATCATGGGATTTGCACCTAAAAACCTCTCCTCCGAGACTCAAAGTCTGAGCAAGGTTTTTTTTTCTGTGGAAGACCAGCAGTTGCCCATGCATATCAGTCTCTCCTCTCCACATCACTGATATTGTTCAAGAGAGAGGCAAAGGCTGATACAGCTTGGTACCAGATGAATAAACTGGAGTAGCTTAAATTAACGTGTCTTGCTGAAAGACACAACATACTGCCGGTTCCTGGAATCGAGCTCACAACCTGACGATTATATATATAATCTAACTGGAGCAACATTTTTTCTGGGGAGGTTTTTCCTACATTTACTCTTCCTTTCCAAACTATGTCCTATGAAATTCATTACATAGAAGATTGTATGGAATACATTGTTTTTATTCTTATTTATGAAATATTTTTTCATTATTCCATTTAAATTCATGTTGTTTACTGTATATCGTATTATGGTGGACACGGATAGCTAGTCATTCAGGTAGCAACAACTTTACAGCATGGTTTCCGATGCTTATTGTACGATGGACACTAAAGAAGTTGTCTGCAGCAGGAGTAAGGAGTCTATTCTACTACATAATACCTAGTCTATTCCAATGATTTTCAAGTATTATCATAGATACTTCTAACATCACAAGGTACTTAATTTCGCATGAAAAAACAGTCGATATGACTGGTATATATTGTTTCGACTTCCGGAGGCGTGGGGGGGGGGGGAGCTGACCGTGGTAAAATACACATTCAGAATAGAACTAAGTGCGAAGTACAGGAAGGGGTTAATATCAGAAGCTTTATCAATTTCTTTCTCCACGGAAATTTAATAATATATGTAGTTCTAGATAAATGTGGCGATGGTACTCGGTAATGCTTTTGCGATCTTATCCTCGGGGTGCAGCCCCAACACCACCGCGCCATAGGCCCAGAGCCCATCACTCTCCCCTTTCCTTCTCCCTTTCTTCCGTGGTCCTAAAGCCCTTACCTTTTCTTTTCTGTTTTTAAATATTTGTAGTGTTTTTTTTTTAAAGTCATTTATTCATGTAATTAGTCATTTATTAGAATACTGCCAAACTCTTTACAGCAGTCATGGGCAAACTGCGGCCCGGGAAGCTTTCTGAATGGCTCGCCTAAGTCACCTAAGAGAAATCTTTCTGATTTTTTTACCCCAACTTTTCAGTCGTAATTTATTTTTCTATCATTTTTACAATCGAGGAAAACAACGTGTACCAATTGTGAAGAAACAAATCAAAATAACCGGAGTTACCGCCGATTTTTTATGTGGGCATGAATGTAAATTAGCGCTTGCGGCCCGCCTGATGATGAGCCATATCTCATGCGGCCTGATTCTCGAAAAAGGTTGCCCATGCCTGCTTTACAGCATGAGATGAAATTTGTTGCGATGTTTTTTCTCTGAGCTCTGAGTTGAAATGCCACCAAGATCAACGTCGCCTTTTGTCTCTTCGAGGTGTATAAACGACGTAGCAGTTCATAATGACGGTTTTAATGGAATTGTTACAATGATGGACGAAATGGCTATCTGATGCCTTTTGCTGTCTATTGTGACAGCAACTACTGCAACACCACTGCTCTATCAGCAGTTATCTTTCCATTGACTAACATCAGCGACTTGAGAAGAGAGAGAGAGAGAGAGAGAGAGAGAGAGAGAGAGAGAGAGAGAGAGAGAGAGAGAGAGAGAGAGAGAGACATACATATATATATATATATATGTATATATATATATAAAACAAATACACACACACACACACACACACACACACACACACACACACACACACACATATAAATATATATATATATATAGAGAGAGAGAGAGACTTGAATGTATGGTAAAGTGTTAGTATTGGACTCCCACTCCCTCCCCACGAAACTTGTCCATTCCCAGGGTTTAGCAAGTCATACGGAGGCCCCGGATGAATATATCAGCTCAGAAAAATGTCCAAAATAATAAAGTAACGAATTTAAAATGACAGAAAGAAGAAAAGAATAAATAAGGAAGAATGAATGAATAAAGGAAAAAATAGAAGAATGAATGAATATAACTTACGTGTCATCGAAAACTCTTCCATCCTCAAAATAGCCTTTGTATTTAACCTTTAGGAGGTCTCCCCGTTTCGCTTTTCGATTGCATTCGCCAACCTCCTGTAATATCTCGATTTTTATATCATCGAGTGGTTTACCTTCGTCAGAACGGCTGAGTGTAACAAAAAGACTCAGGAGAGCAACACATAGAGTAAGGATTTGTTGTAATCTTCTCATTTCCACTATAAAATAATCGAGAAAGAATAAAATTGACATGAAGGTATTTTTAAAGGAGGTTATTACTGCTATTGTTGCTGTCGTTGTTGTGGTTAATTTTATTATTATTATTATTGCCTTTCATACTTACGGGGTCGATTAAATAAAGTACCAGTCACGCACTAGGGTCGATTTAATCGACTTTACCCACCCCAAAATTTCTGCCCTTGTGCCTATATAAGAAACCATGGATTGGCAGTATCGGTGGAGAGTCTGACGCCATGCTTTTCAGCATAGAGTTACGTCCCTTTACGAACTGAGTTCAAATTCCGCCGTGGCTAACTTTGCCTTTCATCCTTACGGGGTCGATAAAATAAAGTACCAGTAATCTACTGGGTATTCGCTGGCCTTGTGCCAAATGTAGACACAATTATTATTATTGGAAGGGCTACATACACATATGCACACGATCACATAAACACACACACACACACACACACACACACGCACATACACAAATGCACATGACTACTTAAACACACAAACACACACATACATATAGGCACAAAACCACTTAAACACACAACCACACACATATATATAGGCACACAACCACATAAACACACACATATATATAGGCACACAACCACATAAACACACACATTCACGTACACATATGCACACGACCACATAAACACACAAACACACACATACATATAAGTACACAACCACTTAAACTCACAAACATACACACGTATATATAGGCACACGACCACATAAACACACACACACACACACACACACACACACATGACCACATAAACACACAAACACACATACGCGCACGACCACATAAACACACACACACACACACACATATGCACACGACTACATAAACACACAAACACACACACATACAC
>OZ024743.1:178741093-178753187 GCA_964016885.1 Eledone cirrhosa
CATGCCCCAGCTAACAGGACAGACACGCGTGGTAAGTAATACACACAAAAGCACATATACATACGTACGAAATAGTAAACACATACACACACTCTCACACATAAATATACATATACAAATACATAAACACGTACATACACATACATACACAAACACGTACACGTATATAATATAAACACACACATGTATATGTAATTATATACACACACACACACATATATATATATATATATATATATATATATATATATATATATATATACATACATACAAAAATATAAAAATATAAACGCACACACACATATATAAATACGTAAACACACATATACATACATAAGCTAAACAATTATACACATGCAAATACGTATATATCAAAAGAACGCACAACCAAATACAAACACACACACATACACACACACACCCACACACACACACACCCACACACACACCCACACATACATAATAATAAATAAATACACACGCACACATATACATACATACACATACATATACACATATATAAATATACACATATACATACATACATACATACATATATATATATATATATATACACATATATACACACATACACGTACACATACACACATGCATACACATACACACACACATATATACATGTGTGTATGTGTAAAGCTCAGTATTAGATAAGACAAATGAACCTTACATAAACGTATATATAGTAGTAAAGTAATAAAACCATACAAGGCAATTAATCCATTCACCAGAGGTTTCTTAAAAGCAAAAAAAGTTTCCTTCAATCTTCAGAATGAAAAAAAGCCTGGTTTATCCACATATACATACATATACACACACAAATATACAATTATATACACACATACAGACACGCACACACACACATATATATATATATATATATATATATATATACACACAAACATATACGTACATATATACATATATACTCACATATATATACACACAAAAATACATACACATACACATAGGTATGTGAAGGGCAAAACAAAAAGAACATATGGGGGGGGGGGGCTAAGAGGAGGTAAAAATATAAGGGGAGGCAAGGGAGAAAATTTTTTTTAAATATACAAGAGTACAGAAGGTAGAATCAGCAAAATAAAAACCGTAGCAAAAGTAAAGAGCAGAGAAGGAGTTCAAGGCGGTTGATTTATCGTAGGAGTGTCAATCCAGTTACAGATCAAATGCGATTTCAGATGAGGACAGCATCTGAAGATCTCAGTCTTTGAGTTAAGGCAAGCGGAAGTGGCTCTCAAGTTTAGCAAAATCCTATACTTTTCTGTGGTACACAAAGAACAATTCTTTGTGCCCCTTTGGTACTCCCTCGAATGGTCTAATATAGACCAATCAATAGAGTACGGGATATTACTATCCTTGAGATCCCATACCTTACTTGCGAGGGCCGTTGATGTTCGTTTATCTGAGTGTTTAAAAGAAGCGACATATGAGTAAAATCTGGTTTTAAACCTGTCCTGGGTCATACCGACATATCGCTCACTTCTGGCTGGCTGGTTGTTGATAACTGGCGTTATCTTAGCCTCATAAACGACAGATTTTGTGTTACATTTACCCTGCAATGGGCATTCATCCGGCTTCCTGCAACTGCATCCTGGATTTATCCTCGTACGGTTTGAACTGGTGATTTTGGACTTCATGGATGGGCAACAAGAGTAGCTGATCTTAACTACATTCCTATTAAAAATCTTATAATATCTATGAATAGGAGGAAAATGTTTGTCTATGTTAATATATATTTATATATTATTTTTTTCTTATATTTATTTGCGTGTGTGAATATGTAGTGGAGTGCATTCATGTATGTATATGTATGTACGTTGTATGTTTGTGTGAATGTATGTATGTGTGTATATATATGTGTGTGTGTATGTGTGTGTGTGTGTGTGTGTATATGTGTGTGTGTATGTGTGTGTGTGTATGAATGTATGTATGTGTATATGTGTGTATATATGTGTATGTGTGTGTAGGTGTACGCTCTTTATATATATATATATATATATATATATATGTGTATATGTATATGTGTATGCGTACATTTATATATATGTATATGTGTATGTGTGTGTAAGTATGCTTTTGTGTTTTTTTGTGTGTGTTTGCATGTGTAGTTTTATTTTATTTTATTTTCCCTTTCCTTTTCCCGTTTCCAGCCTCACTTTCATATAGATTGCATTTTTGTTTTTAGAATCCATATTCAATAAACAAACCAGGATTTTTCATTCTGAGGATCGAAAGCAAAACCTTTTGCTTTTAAGAAACCACTGGTAAATGGAATAATTGCCTTATGTTGTTTATTACATAATAATATATATATATATATATATATATATATATATATATATATATCAGGGGCGAAGGGCGCGTCCATGCAACGTATGCAGTGCATGCGTTATAGAATCTTGAGTTGATCAATTTCGTCGGCTGAAGCAAGCAGAATTTTGGCTGCTAAATCGTAGACACATAAAAAGATAAGTTATGGTATTAATTTTTAATACCCAATTCTAAAATTTCAATAATTCTCATCTAGCAATCCATTCTATAGCATTGGCCGAAAAAGCAGCACCAACTAAATATAGCAGCTGTGTTAGACTCCTTAGTTTTTGTTTTATTTCACTTCTCACTTTCCAATCTTACATTCTGATATATCTGTCTCTCATTTTTTATTATATTTTTGTTGTCCCCTAATCTCATTTGATTTACCTTTTCTATAACGTCCCTCCTCCCTTTTTCTAAAGAAACCTATTTTCGCCTACCTCCCCTGGCCTACTTTCATACACAATCCAGAATTTGCCGTGTAGATTTCACCTTCAACACTTGACCGGGTCTACCCACTCCCCTATTGTTCTACAGGCAAGTTCAGCCAACGCCACCTCGCACCCTCTGCCATGATAGACTTTTCTGTGTCAGCTACAAATTTTGACCAAATCTCTTGACAACTACAATCTTCCCATATAAGGAAGTACCCCTTGAAAAGTTCGGCTATTTATTTACCAGACTAAAAAAACTCTTACTTTAGTCCAGAAATAGCGGTCGGGGTCATACTTTCTCCTATATATATATAACGAAGGAGGTGTGGTAAGGAACCAGGTGGACCGTATATATATATATATTAGTAATATATATATATATATATATATATATTTTAGTAAGTAAGTTAATTTTTAATTTTTAAAATTTTCTTATTTTACGTCTTTCATATAATTGTTCTGCATGCCCCTGCATAGAACCACCTAGGTACTTTGACATAACTTATATATTTGCTAGCATTAGTGTACATCTGTACGCATATGTTGGTCGATGTACTAATTCTCTATATTTATCTCCAAATTATTTGTTGAGCAAACTTGCCAAATCTACTGCTAATTCATTGTAGTAGTAGTAGGCTCTTGTCATAATACCACCCCACTCCGAACTGAGTAACCTCAGTGTCACGTGATTGATTCTTTAGAATCTGCCATTGACCAGAGGCAGTGAACTTTTTCAGTGCTATGGAATTTAGTCCTCGCTAGCTTATTACATCCACTGAATTATTATTTTTATATGGGTTCCTAGTGTCCGCGCATTGCCTGGGAACTTAGCTGAGAATAGACTCCCTGATGACGTAATGAATTCTCGATAGTTATATTGTGTAACTATATTTATCCCATTACAGAAACTAATTAGTTGGAGTGAAAATTTTAGTAAGTTAATTTTTAATTTTTAAAATTTTCTTATTTTACGTCTTTCATATATATATATATATATATATATATATATATATATATATATATATATATATATATATTTATTAAAATAACAGATTAAAGTTTAAGCAAAGAATCGCTGCTTTCACCCTTAACGGGATCTTCTGAAACTAACAAAGTCAATCTGTAAACGCAGAACTGAATATTTCAAAAAAACGTTGCAACCGGAGGAAGACAGGAAGACGATACTTTGGTTCGTGGTAACGTTCGCTGGCAAAGAACGGGAAAAAACGAATAATACGTCATTAATAGGAGCGGTGAAAAACAATTACGCGCAAAGACAAAACCACGTTTATGGTATAAAAGAGGTCGTAGACTAATGTTCTCTTAGGTGGTTCATAGAGACATTCTCTGGCAATGAACGAAAAAACGAAGATAATAAGTCATGTGTGGAGCGTGGAGAACAAAAGCACGCAAAGACAAAACCACGTAAATGGTATAGCAGAAGTCGTAGACTAAAATTCTAACTAGGAGACCAAATGAATCTCCGCAACAGAGTTAAGAACAAAGTAAATAAATACAATACAGAAGTAATAAAAACAAATAAATAATTACACGCAAACAAATACGTACATACACAAGCATACGCAAAACCTTACCATAGGTATACAAAACCACGCACATATAAATATGTGTGTGTGTGTATGCTTGTGTACAAATAAATAAATAATTATATAAACGTATATAAGTAAATAAATACGTATATAACAAGCGCAGACACACACCTACATATAAATACACGAATGTTCGGAGACGTAAGTCAACTAAAACAAGAAGTACACATATACACACACCCACCATACGTACGAACCTGCATACTCACTCGGACGCAAAACTCCCGTATACACATAGCCAAACCCTAAATACCAGAATATGTAAAAATGATACGCCATAACAGTCAAATATACGTACGAGAAGGTATACATACCTTCACAAAACATATGGGTAATATATACTTACCTATGCAAATAAGTAAAGGAATAAACAAAACATATACTTAGCTCCCACATCAAGACGTAAAATATCTGCGTATAGATCGTGCTATCCATTAGGGTATAACGTGGGGCTGTAATACAGGAAAGTTTTGTGCAATTTATGTTTACAAGCCGAAATTGCCTCAGATTTTTTGTTTAAGATGTGGTCTGTGGCGTAGAGTATTTCCAGGGCCTCAGCGGCGCAGAGGTCACATGGTCTTTTATTTCCGTTATACGATCTAGCCCTAGCTAGGATCTCCCAGTGTAACTTATATTGGGTGTGGTTGTCTTTTAGACTCTAGATATAAGCTGAAAGTGACGTCATATTCCTTCTTAGAGGGTATCGAAAAGAATGGGTATGCATGTAAAGACGCTGCTTGAAACTATTGGCGGTTAACCCTATGTAGGCCCTACGGGACGTGGGTGTTACAACCTTACATTTGTAGACAATGTTACTAGAGAGGCATTTCCCGGATAGGGGGCAATCAGCCCGATTCCTACAATTACAGTTAGTACTAACTACAGGGTTGCACGTGTTCCTACGGCTAGGTAGTTTAGCTAAATTTGAAGCTGTGATGTTATTTGCAAGGTTAGGAGTCGTAGAGTAAGAAATTTTAATAGTAAACCTGAAGAATAGAATTCGTTCTATTAAGGATTCTAACGCAGTGCACGTCCATTCCGACAAAACTGGCAACCTATATCAAGTGGAGCGCAGTACTTACCATCAACTACTACATAATGCTGTAACTAAGGATTACCGTAAAACTAATCGGTGCGTCATCAATGAAATCAACGATGCTGGGTTTAAAATCACATCTGATCTCAACATTCTGGACCGGACCGAACCTCTGGACACTATCTCTCCCCACTTTACCCTGAAGGATCACAAATCCAATTTTCCGAACAACCCCTCTATTCCGCTTATTAACCCTACGAAGACCGATTTAGGTAGACTTAGTAAAACGATTCTTGATAGAATTATACCTGAAATTAGAAGTTTGGCCCCTCTCGCACTGTGGAACAATTCTTTCGCGGTGATTGATTGGTTCAACGGCATATGTAACAAGGAACATTGCCGTTTTATCTAATTCGACATCAACAATTACTACTCCTCCATCACTTTACCACTTCTCCTTAGAGCTATCAATTTCGCTAAAACACTCACAGTGGTTAAGGATTTCGAAGTTGATGTCATCCTTAATGCCCGAAAGTCGGTGATTAATTTCGACGACTCTATTTGGATTAAAAAATCCAATAGTACCCCATTCGACGTGAGTATGGGCGCCAGTGACTCTGCGGAGGTTACTGATCTTATTGGCCTTTTCCTTCTTTTCTCTATCAAGGACGAATTCCCCAACGCGGGCGGTGGTTTGTACCGAGACGATGGTCTTTTGACCATGACTAAGTGCGGACCTCGTGCTTGCGACAGGTTCAGAAAAGAACTCACAGCCTTCTTTAAAGGCTTCAACCTCTCTATACAGGTTGAGGCCAATCTCTCGGTCGTTAATTACCTCGACGTTACCCTCGATTTATTGAATGGGTTGTATTACCCGTATAGAAAGCCGAATGATACGCTTAATTACATAAGTAAGCATTCCAACCATCCTGCCAGCATAACCAAGAACCTGGTAAGAAACGTTTCGTTGAGGCTTTCCCGTCTTTCCACCAACGAGCGCATTTTCAACGACCATTCCACTTATTACAATGAAGCTCTTGCTCGAAGTGGATTTGTCGATAAGGTAGCATATACAGAGTATGAAAATAGACCTAGAAGAAATATATCCCGTCGCATTTGTTGGTTTAACCCACCATATAATATGGAGGTGGCCACACCATTAGCTAAGATTTTTCTTTCCCTTATTACGAAGCATTTTCCCCCTACACATAAATATAGTAAAATTTTTAATAGAAATACTATTAAAATTTCTTACTCTACGACTCCTAACCTTGCAAATAACATCACAGCTTCAAATTTAGCTAAACTACCTAGCCGTTGGAACACGTGCAACCCTGTAGTTAGTACTAACTGTAATTGTAGGAATCGGGCTGATTGCCCCCTATCCGGGAAATGCCTCTCTAGTAACATTGTCTACAAATGTAAGGTTGTAACACCCACGTCCCGTAGGGCCTACATAGGGTTAACCGCCAATAGTTTCAAGCAGCGTCTTTACATGCATACCCATTCTTTTCGATACCCTCTAAGAAGGAATATGACGTCACTTTCAGCTTATATCTGGAGTCTAAAAGACAACCACACCCAATATAAGTTACACTGGGAGATCCTAGCTAGGGCTAGATCGTATAACGGAAATAAAAGACCATGTGACCTCTGCGCCGCTGAGGCCCTGGAAATACTCTACGCCACAGACCACATCTTAAACAAAAAATCTGAGGCAATTTCGGCTTGTAAACATAAATTGCACAAAACTTTCCTGTATTACAGCCCCACGTTACACCCTAATGGATAGCACGATCTATACGCAGATATTTTACGTCTTGATGTGGGAGCTAAGTATATGTTTTGTTTATTCCTTTACTTATTTGCATAGGTAAGTATATATTACCCATATGTTTTGTGAAGGTATGTATACCTTCTCGTACGTATATTTGACTGTTATGGCGTATCATTTTTACATATTCTGGTATTTAGGGTTTGGCTATGTGTATACGGGAGTTTTGCGTCCGAGTGAGTATGCAGGTTCGTACGTATGGTGGGTGTGTGTATATGTGTACTTCTTGTTTTAGTTGACTTACGTCTCCGAACATTCGTGTATTTATATGTAGGTGTGTGTCTGCGCTTGTTATATACGTATTTATTTACTTATATACGTTTATATAATTATTTATTTATTTGTACACAAGCATACACACACACACATATTTATATGTGCGTGGTTTTGTATACCTATGGTAAGGTTTTGCGTATGCTTGTGTATGTACGTATCTGTTTGCGTGTATGTATTTATTTGTTTCTATTACTTCTGTATTGTATTTATTTACTTTGTTCTTAACTCTGTAGCGGAGATTCATTTGGTCTCCTAGTTAGAATTTCAGTCTACGACTTCTGCTATACCATTTACGTGGTTTTGTCTTTGCGTGCTTTTGTTCTCCACGCTCCACATATGACTTATTATCTTCGTTTTTTCGTTCATTGCCTGAGAACGTCTCTATGCACCACCTAAGAGAACATTAGTCTACGACCTCTTTTATACCATAAACGTGGTTTTGTCTTTGCGCGTAATTGTTTTTCACCGCTCCTATTAATGACGTATTATTCGTTTTTTCCCGTTCTTTGCCAGCGAACGTTACCACGAACCAAAGTATCGTCTTCCTGTCTTCCTCCGATTGCAACGTTTTTTGAAATATCCGGTTCTGCGTTTACAGATTGACTTTGTTAGTTTCAGAAGATCCCGTTAAGGGTGAAAGCAGCGATTCTTTGCTTAAACTTTAATCTGTTATTTTAATAAATATTTGCTCTACGGTTCTTATATATTTGATATATATTTTCCTTATCGAGCCCTCTTTGGATTTAGTCTTCAATTTTATTATTATTACTATATATATATATATATATATATATATATATATATATATATATACATATATATATAGATGAGATTCTACAGGACTAGAACTGTTTCATTCTTTAGAAATCATCAGGAATCTGGCTTTCCAAAAATAAATGTAGTGGTATTTATATCTTTTATACTCTGCCATGTATTGAGTACCTTACTTACTGTGGTTACCTCCGATTCAACCCGGAATAACTTACATATATATATATGGATACATATATATATACATGTCCAGCCAACCTCAGTCTCCTCTGTGTCACTTTTGAGCTGACTTTTGGGATGCTCCCATACAGCTCTGAGTTTTTCATCCTCAGTGTATACTGATTAATGTTCAGAGCCATCCTCAGCATTCTCGTGTAGCACCCATCCACCATCTGAGTTGACATTGCACTCAGTGCTCCTTTGGGAGCCCCTACATGGACACACTAGAAGAGGAAGACCAAGGTTAACATATGTTGATGCCCTAAGGACAGATACTGGTCTGTTGGAGATGCAGGATATGGCAGCGATAATGAGGGACAGAGACCGCTGGAGAGAACTCGTCCATGGATCTCGGGAATTTTACCCGCCTTAGATAGATAGATATATATACATACATATATACATATATACATATACATATATACACATATATATACACATATATATATACACACATATATATATATATACACATATATACACATATATATACACATATATATATACACATATTTATATATATATACACATATATTATTATACATATATATACACACACATATATATATACATATACATATATATATATACATATACACACACATATATATGTACATATATATATATATACATATACACATATACATATATATACATATACATATATACATATATATATATATACATATATATATGCATATACATATATATACATATACATATATATAGTAATAATAATAAATTTGAAGACTAAAATCCAAAGAGGGCTCGAGAAGGATAAATATATATCAAATATATATGAACCGTAGAGCAAATATTTATTAAAATAACAGATTAAAGTTTAAGCAAAGAATCGCTGCTTTCACCCTTAACGGGATCTTCTGAAACTAACAAAGTCAATCTGTAAACGCAGTAGTGGATATTTCAAAAAACGTTGCAACTGGAGGAAGACAGGAAGACGATACTTTGGTTCATGGAAACGTTCGCTATGCAAATAAGTAATGGTATAAACAAAACATACTTAGCTCCCACATCAAGACGTAAAATATCCACGTATATATCGTACATATACATATACATATATACATATACATATATATATATGCACACACACACACACACTACTCATATCTCTACCTGTTTTCTCCTTATCCGAACTTTCCTGATTACATTTACAACTCAGATTACATTTATTGTATTCAGCCATGTAGAGTGAAAAAAATTTTTTTTTCAATGTGGCAAAGCCGGCCATTTATCGCTCGTATACAGGAAACTGACTGGCCAGTCTGCTGATATGTAAATCTGGCTGATCAGCCGCTCTGCTAATATGTAAATCAGGCCGATCAGTCACTGTATATTTTAGAAAATAGCATATATTTGGCAGCTGTATTGATGAAGGGTGATACCCAGAAACATTCGTGACTGCAGTTCTGTTTACATGCCAACACAAGAGCAAGAATGAAGGGTTCATTTTAGTGATATGGCTTTAAAAATGAAGTTTGTTTGCATAATTGCAAACGAGGGCGGTGGATTGGCAGTATAGGTAGAGAGTCGGATGCCATGCTTTCCAGCATAGTTACGTCCCTTTACGATCTGAGTTCAAATCCCGTCGAGGTTAACTTTGCCTTTCATCCTTACGGGGTCGATACAATAAAGTACTAGAAATGTGCCAAAAGTAGAAACAATTATTAATATTCGAAAAACTCAGATTACATTTATTGTATTCAGCCATGTAGACCGAATTTTTTTTTTATATATACATATATATATATATATATATATATATATATATATATATATATATATATATACTAGCAACAGTACCCAGCATTGCCTGGGTAGGTAAAATAATATCTGTTTTGATGAAAAGGTGTTGATCTTAGCGACTGCTTCTCGGTGACTCATCTATGGCCACACACAGGCCACGCGGGGGAGGGTGGTGATGACCTCTATCACTGAGAAACGCGGGTGACTGACGAAGGGGCATGCTGTGGGAGGGGGGTAATGACCTCTAACACTAAGCCAAATTTCCTCACGCTAGTTGATTGGAAACCGATGAATTATCAAATACACAACTAAAAGCTCAGACGACGTCAGTGGCCATCGTTTTGCCTTTGACCATCTATAAGATGTGCAATGATAGGTTCTATCGTAATATAAAAGTTGAACCAAATAAATTTATTTATGTCTGAGGTGGAGCCGAAGTTTCGAATTTGAAAGAAGTCGATTGAAAAATGTGGGAGCTAGAGCCGAAAAGGCGGAAATTTGAGCGAAAAGGTGGTATTTTCGAATATTTAAGCGGCTGCCATGCCGTTCCTGAACAAAAACTCCAAAATGTAAAGCCCCTTTAAGACGTGAAATAATCAGATCGAGCGTAGTGTAAATTTTGAACAAAGTAGGTGATTAATGTGGGAGCTAGAGCCGAAAAAGTGGAAATTTGAGTTTAAAAGTGGTATTTTTGAATATTTAAGCGGCTGCCACGCCATCTCTGAACAACAAATGCAAAATATAAAGCCATTACAGGATGTGCAATGATAAATTCTATTTTGCTTTAAAATTGGAACGAAATCGGTGGCAAAATGTGGGAGCTAGAGCCAAAAATCTTATTTTTCGATACCTAAATAAAGGTGACCCCCCCCCCCCCCCCCCCTATCGATTTTTATCTGCAGAATGACCCCGGAATAAAAAAAAAACGATACGCTGATATGTAGAAAACACTCCCCGATGATTAATCTATGAGCCTGTAAAGTTTCATGAAAATCGGTCGTAAGATGTAGGCCCCTATAGGTAATACACACACACACACACACACATAATTTTTTATATACAGATATACAGAGAGAGAGAGAGTGATTATATATATACACGCATACAGAGACATATACATGTGTTTTCACAGTTCTGTTCACTTGAATATACACTCTCGAGGATATTTATATTTTATACACACACATTTCAATAGTCATACAACACGTTCTTTCCCACACAGCTTCTTCTGTATGTGAAAACAAACGCGGTGAGGTATGTGTGTGTGTCTGTCTCTCTGTGTATATGTGTGAGTGTGAGCGTGAATTTTATTTGATGTATGTATGTACGTATGTATGTACGTGTGTGTGTACGTGTGTGTGTATGTAAGTATGTATCTATGTAATGCCAGGCTGCTCATCAGTGCTACTGGTAACATGTAACCCAGTACAACCTGTGCATGGTCGGGTGGTCGGTAACTAAACTGGCAACCTCCACAAAACTTGGTTGGTGAGGAGGGTGATTTTAGACACCATACGGGATGAGAAACAAAACCCGTAATGGGAGGATGGACTCAGGAGAGCCAACGGCCATACAACACATTTTTTTTTTGTTATGTGGAACGAGAGACGCCTAGTCTTCATTAAGACATCTCTCTAGGAGAAGGTCACTCTGACATAAAGCCTGCGACATCTTTTGCATCCAATCATGTAGACCAGTTATTCTTTTGGGGTAAATCATTCGATGTTCAGAGCAATGTCTTTCCTCACCTAAAAAAGCTTCAAACACAAGCATCGCTTGATATGTCATATCGTCTTAA
>OZ024743.1:178753387-178853387 GCA_964016885.1 Eledone cirrhosa
CACCACCACAGCCACTACCCCAACATCATCATCATCAACGACAACACCACCACCACAACCACTACCCCCAACATCATCATCATCAACGATACCACCCACCACCACAACCACTTTCCCCAACATCATCATCATCAACGACTACACCACCACCACAACCACTACACCCAACATCATCATCATCAACGACAACACCACCACCACAACCACTACCCCCAGCATCATCATCAACAAACAACACCACCACCACAACCACTACCCCCAACATCATCATCATCAACGACAACACCACCACCACAACCACTACCCCCAACAACATCATCATCAACGACAACACCACCACCACAACCACTAACCCCAACATCATCAGTCATCAACGACAACACCACCACCACAACCACTACCCCAACATCATCATCATCAACGACAACACCACCACCACAACCACTACCCCCAACATCATCATCATCAACGACAACACCACCACCACAACCACTTTCCCCCAACATCATCATCATCAACGACACCACCACCACCACAACCACTACCCCCAACATCATAATCATCAACGACAACACCACCACCATAACCACTACCCCCAACATCATCATCATCAACGACAACACCACCACCACAACCACTACCCCAACATCATCATCATCAACGACAACACCACCACCACAACCACTTTCCCCAACATCATCATCATCAATGACACCACCACCACCACAACCACTACCCCCAACATCATCATCATCAACGACAACACCACCACCACAAACACTAACCCCAACATCATCATCATCAACGACAACACCACCACCACAACCACTTTCCCCAACATCATCATCATCAACATCAACGACAACACCACCACCACAACCACTACCCCCAACATCATCACACGACAACACCACCACCACAACCACTACCCCAACATCATCATCATCATCATCAACGACAACACCAACACCACAACCACTAACCCCAACATCATCATCATCAACGACAACACCACCACAACAACCACTAACCCCAACATCATCATCAACGACAACAACACCACCACAACCACTACCCCCAAACACCATCATCATCAACGACAACACCACCACCACAACCACTACCCCCAACATCATCATCAACGACAACAACCACCACCACAACCACTACCCCAAACACCATCATCATCAACGACAACACCACCACCACAACCACTACCCACATCATCATCATCATCCTCAACGACAACACCACCACCACAACCACTACCCCAACATAATCATCATCATCAACGACAACACCACCACAACAACCACTAACCCCCAACATCATCATCATCAACGACAACACTACCAGCACAACCACTACCCCCATCATCATCATCATCATCAACGACAAGACCACCACCACAACCACTACCCCCAAACACCATCATCATCAACGACAACACCACCACCACAACCACTACCCCCAACATCATCATCATCAACGACAACACCACCACCACAACCACTACCCCAACATCATCATCATCATCAACGACAACACCACCACCACAACCACTACCCCCAACATCATCATCATCAACGACAACACCACCACCACAACCACTACCCCCAAACACTCATCATCATCAACGACAACACCACCACCACAACCACTACCCCCAAACACCATCATCATCAACGACACCACACCACCACAACCACTACCCCCAACATCATCATCATCAACGACAACACCACCACCACAACCACTACCCCCAACATCATCATCATCAACGACAACACCACCACCACAACCACTACCCCCAACATCATCATCATCAACGACAACACCACCACCACAACCACTACCCCCAACATCATCATCATCAACGACAACACCACCACAACCACTACCCCCAACATCATCATCATCAACGACAACACCACCACCACAACCACTAACCCCAACATCATCATCATCAACGACACCACCACCACCACAACCACTACCCCAACATCATCATCATCATCAACGACAACACCACCACCACAACCACTACCCACAACATCATCATCATCAACGACAACACCACCACCACAACCACTACCCCCAACATCATCATCATCAACGACAACACCACCACCACAACCACTAACCCCAACATCATCATCATCAACGACAACACCACCACCACAGCCACTACCCCCAACATCATCATCATCAACGACACCACCACCACCACAACCACTACCCCCAACATCATCATCATCAACGACAACACCACCACCACAACCACTAACCCCAACATCATCATCATCAACGACACCACCACCACCACAACCACTACCCCCAACATCATCATCATCAACGACAACACCACCACCACAATCACTAACCCCAACATCATCATCATCAACGACAACACCTACCACCACAACCACTACCCCCAACATCATCATCATCAACGACAACACCACCACCACAACCACTACCCCCAACATCATCATCATCAACGACAACACCACCACCACAACCACTAACCCCAACATCATCATCATCCACGACAACACCACCACCACAAACCACTACCCCCAACATCATCATCATCAACGACACCACCACCACCACAACCACTACCCCCAACATCATCATCATCAACGACAACACCACCTCCACAACCACTACCCCAACATCATCATCATCATCAAAGACAACACCACCACCACAACTACTAGCCCCAACATCATCATCATCAACGACACCACCACCACCACAACCACTACCACAACATCATCATCATCATCAACGACAACACCACCACCACAACCACTACCCCCAACATCTTCATCATCAACGACAACACCACCACCACAACCACTACCCCCAACATCTTCATCATCAACGACACCACCACCACCACAACCACTAACCCCAACATCATCATCATCAACGACAACACCACCACCACAACCACTACCCCCAACATCATCATCAATCAACGACAACACCACCACCACAACCACTACCCCAACATCATCATCATCAACGACAACACCACCACCACAACCACTACCCCCAACATCATCATCATCAACGACAACACCACCACCACAACCACTACCCCCAACATCATCATCATCAACGACAACACCACCACCACAACCTACTACCCCAACATCATCATCATCAACGACAACACCACCACCACAACCACTACCCCCAACATCATCATCATCATCAACGACAACACCACCACCACAACCACTAACCCCAACATCATCATCATCATCAACGACAACACCACCACCACAACCACTTACCCCAACATCATCATCATCAACGACAACACCACCACCACAACCACTACCCCCAACATCATCATCATCAACGACAACACCACCACCACAACCACTACCCCCAACATCTTCATCATCAACGACAACACCACCACCACAACCACTACCCCCAACATCTTCATCATCAACGACAACACCACCACCACAACCACTACCCCCAACATCATCATCATCAACGACAACACCACCACCACAACCACTACCCCAACATCATCATCATCAACGACAACACCACCACCACAACCACTACCCCCAACATCATCATCATCAACGACAACACCACCACCACAACCACTACCCCCAACATCATCATCATCAACGACAACACCACCACCACAACCACTACCCCAACATCATCATCATCAACGACAACACCACCACCACAACCACTACGCCCAACATCATCATCATCAACGACAACACCACCACCACAACCACTACCCCCAACATCATCATCATCAACGACAACACCACCACCACAACCACTACCCCCAACATCATCATCATCAACGACAACACCACCACCACAACCACTACCCCCAACATCATCATCATCAACGACAACACCACCACCACAACCACAACCCCCAATATCATCATCATCAACGACAACACCACCACCACAACCACTACCCCAACATCATCATCATCAACGACAACACCACCACCACAGCCACTACCCCCAACATCATCATCATCAACGACAACACCACCACCACAACCACTACCCCCAACATCATCATCATCAACGACAACACCACCACCACAACCACTACCCCCAACATCATCATCATCAACGACAACACCACCACCACAACCACTACCCCCAACATCATCATCATCAACGACAACACCACCACCACAACCACAACCCCCAATATCATCATCATCAACGACAACACCACCACCACAACCACTACCCCAACATCATCATCATCAACGACAACACCACCACCACAGCCACTACCCCCAACATCATCATCATCAACGACAACACCACCACCACAACCACTACGCCCAACATCATCATCATCAACGACAACACCACCACCACAACCACTACCCCCAACATCATCATCATCAACGACAACACCACCACCACAACCACTACCCCCAACATCATCATCATCAACGACAACACCACCACCACAACCACTACCCCCAACATCATCATCATCAACGACAACACCACCACCACAACCACAACCCCCAATATCATCATCATCAACGACAACACCACCACCACAACCACTACCCCAACATCATCATCATCAACGACAACACCACCACCACAGCCACTACCCCCAACATCATCATCATCAACGACAACACCACCACCACAACCACTACCCCCAACATCATCATCATCAACGACAACACCACCACCACAACCACTACCCCCAACATCATCATCATCAACGACAACACCACCACCACAACCACTACCCCCAACATCATCATCATCAACGACAACACCACCACCACAACCACAACCCCCAATATCATCATCATCAACGACAACACCACCACCACAACCACAACCCCCAATATCATCATCATCAACGACAACACCACCACCACAACCACTACCCCAACATCATCATCATCAACGACAACACCACCACCACAGCCACTACCCCCAACATCATCATCATCAACGACAACACCACCACCACAACCACTACCCCCAACATCATCATCATCAACGACAACACCACCACCACAACCACTACCCCCAACATCATCATCATCAACGACAACACCACCACCACAACCACTACCCCCAACATCATCATCATCAACGACAACACCACCACCACAACCACAACCCCCAATATCATCATCATCAACGACAACACCACCACCACAACCACTACCCCAACATCATCATCATCAACGACAACACCACCACCACAGCCACTACCCCCAACATCATCATCATCAACGACAACACCACCACCACAACCACTACCCCCAACATCATCATCATCAACGATACCACCACCACCACAACCACTTTCCCCAACATCATCATCATCAACGACTACACCACCTCCACAACCACTACACCCCACATCATCATCATCATCCTCAACGACACCACCACCACCACAACCACTATCCCCAACATCATCATCATCAACGACAACACCACCACAACAACCACTAACGCCAACATCATCATCATCAACGACAACACTACCAGCACAACCACTACCCCCATCATCATCATCATCATCAACGACAAGACCACCACCACAACCACTACCCCCAAACACCATCATCATCAACGACAACACCACCACCACAACCACTACCCCCAACATCATCATCATCAACGACAACACCACCACCACAACCACTACCCCCAACATCATCATCATCAACGACAACACCACCACCACAACCACTACCCCCAAACACCATCATCATCAACGACAACACCACCACCACAACCACTACCCCCAAACACCATCATCATCAACGACACCACTACCACCACAACCACAACCCCCAACATCATCATCATCAACGACAACACCACCACCACAACCACTACCCCCAACATCATCATCAACAACGACAACACCACCACCACAACCACTACCCCCAACATCATCATCATCAACGACAACACCACCACCACAACCACTACCCCCAACATCATCATCATCAACGACAACACCACCACAACCACTACCCCCAACATCATCATCATCAACGACAACACCACCACCACAACCACTAACCCCAACATCATCATCATCAACGACACCACCACCACCACAACCACTACCCCAACATCATCATCATCATCAACGACAACACCACCACCACAACCACTACCCACAACATCATCATCATCAACGACAACACCACCACCACAACCACTACCCCCAACATCATCATCATCAACGACAACACCACCACCACAACCACTAACCCCAACATCATCATCATCAACGACAACACCACCACCACAGCCACTACCCCCAACATCATCATCATCAACGACACCACCACCACCACAACCACTACCCCCAACATCATCATCATCAACGACAACACCACCACCACAACCACTAACCCCAACATCATCATCATCAACGACACCACCACCACCACAACCACTACCCCCAACATCATCATCATCAACGACAACACCACCACCACAATCACTAACCCCAACATCATCATCATCAACGACAACACTACCACCACAACCACTACCCCCAACATCATCATCATCAACGACACCACCACCACCACAACCACTACCCCCAACATCATCATCATCAACGACAACACCACCACCACAACCACTAACCCCAACATCATCATCATCCACGACAACACCACCACCACAACCACTACCCCCAACATCATCATCATCAACGACACCACCACCACCACAACCACTACCCCCAACATCATCATCATCAACGACAACACCACCTCCACAACCACTACCCCAACATCATCATCATCATCAAAGACAACACCACCACCACAAATACTAGCCCCAACATCATCATCATCAACGACACCACCACCACCACAACCACTACCACAACATCATCATCATCATCAACGACAACACCACCACCACAACCACTACCCCCAACATCTTCATCATCAACGACAACACCACCACCACAACCACTACCCCCAACATCTTCATCATCAACGACACCACCACCACCACAACCACTAACCCCAACATCATCATCATCAACGACAACACCACCACCACAACCACTACCCCCAACATCATCACAATCAACGACACCACCACCACCACAACCACTACCCCAACATCTTCATCATCAACGACACCACCACCACCACAACCACTACCCCCAACATCATCATCATCAACGACAACACCACCACCACAACCACTACCCCCAACATCTTCATCATCAACGACAACACCACCACCACAACCACTACCCCCAACATCTTCATCATCAACGACAACACCACCACCACAACTACTACCCCAACATCATCATCATCAACGACAACACCACCACCACAACCACTACCCCCAACATCATCATCATCATCAACGACAACACCACCACCACAACCATTAACCCCAACATCATCATCATCATCAACGACAACACCACCACCACAACCACTTACCCCAACATCATCATCATCAACGACAACACCACCACCACAACCACTTACCCCAACATCATCGTCATCAACGACACCACCACCACCACAACACTACCCCCAACATCATCATCATCATCAACGACAACACCACCACCACAACCACTTACCCCAACATCATCATCATCATCAACGACAACACCACCACCACACCCACTAGCCCCAACACCATCATCATCAACGACACCACCACCACCACCACCACCACTACCCCCAACATCATCATCATCATCAACGACAACACCACCACCACAACCACTACCCCCAACATCATCATCATCAACGACAACACCACCACCACAACCACTAACCCCAACATCATCATCATCAACGACAACACCACCACCACAACCACTACCCCCAACATCATCATCATCAACGACACCACCACCACCACAACCACTACCCCCAACATCATCATCATCAACGACAACACCACCACCACAACCACTAACCCCAACATCATCATCATCAACGACACCACCACCACCACAACCACTACCCCCAACATCATCATCATCAACGACAACACCACCACCACAATCACTAACCCCAACATCATCATCATCAACGACAACACTACCACCACAACCACTACCCCCAACATCATCATCATCAACGACACCACCACCACCACAACCACTACCCCCAACATCATCATCATCAACGACAACACCACCACCACAACCACTAACCCCAACATCATCATCATCCACGACAACACCACCACCACAACCACTAACCCCAACATCATCATCATCCACGACAACACCACCACCACAACCACTACCCCCAACATCATCATCATCAACGACACCACCACCACCACAACCACTACCCCCAACATCATCATCATCAACGACAACACCACCACCACAACCACTAACCCCAACATCATCATCATCCACGACAACACCACCACCACAACCACTACCCCCAACATCATCATCATCAACGACACCACCACCACCACAACCACTACCCCCAACATCATCATCATCAACGACAACACCACCTCCACAACCACTACCCCAACATCATCATCATCATCAAAGACAACACCACCACCACAAATACTAGCCCCAACATCATCATCATCAACGACAACACCACCACCACAACCACTACCCCCAACATCATCATCATCAACGACACCACCACCACCACAACCACTACCACAACATCATCATCATCATCAACGACAACACCACCACCACAACCACTACCCCCAACATCTTCATCATCAACGACAGCACCACCACCACAACCACTACCCCCAACATCTTCATCATCAACGACACCACCACCACCACAACCACTAACCCCAACATCATCATCATCAACGACAACACCACCACCACAACCACTACCCCCAACATCATCACAATCAACGACACCACCACCACCACAACCACTACCCCAACATCTTCATCATCAACGACACCACCACCACCACAACCACTACCCCCAACATCATCATCATCAACGACAACACCACCACCACAACCACTACCCCCAACATCTTCATCATCAACGACAACACCACCACCACAACTACTACCCCAACATCATCATCATCAACGACAACACCACCACCACAACCACTACCCCCAACATCATCATCATCATCAACGACAACACCACCACCACAACCATTAACCCCAACATCATCATCATCATCAACGACAACACCACCACCACAACCACTTACCCCAACATCATCATCATCAACGACAACACCACCACCACAACCACTTACCCCAACATCATCGTCATCAACGACACCACCACCACCACAACACTACCCCCAACATCATCATCATCATCAACGACAACACCACCACCACAACCACTTACCCCAACATCATCATCATCATCAACGACAACACCACCACCACACCCACTAGCCCCAACATCATCATCATCAACGACACCACCACCACCACCACCACCACTACCCCCAACATCATCATCATCATCAACGACAACACCACCACCACAACCACTACCCCCAACATCATCATCATCATCAACGACAACACCACCACCACACCCACTAGCCCCAACATTATCATCATCAACGACACCAACACCACCACCACCACTACCCCCAACATCATCATCATCATCAACGACAACACCACCACCACAACCACTACCCCCAACATCATCATCATCATCAACGACAACACCACCACCACGCCCACTAGCCCCAACATCATCATCATCAACGACACCACCACCACCACCACTACCCCCAACATCATCATCATCAACGACAACACCACCACCACCACCACTACCCCCAACATCATCATCATCAACGACACCACCACCACCACCACCACCATTACCCCCAACATCATCATCATCAACGACACCACCACCACCACAACCACTACCCCCAACATCATCATCATCAACGACAACACCACCACCACAACCGCTAACCCCAACATCATCATCATCAACGACACCACCACCACCACAACCACTACCCCCAACATCATCATCATCATCAACGACAACACCCCCACCACACCCACTAGCCCCAACATCATCATCATCAACGACAACACCACCACCACACCCACTAGCCCCAACATCATCATCATCAACGACACCACCACCACCACAACCACTACCCCCAACAACATCATCATCAACGACAACACCACCACCACCACCACTACCCCCAACATCATCATCATCAACGACACCACCACCACCACAACCACTACCCCCAACATCATCATCATCAACGACAACACCACCACCACCACCACTACCCCCAACATCATCATCATCAACGACACCACCACCACCACAACCACTACCCCCAGCATCATCATCATCAACGACAACACCACCACCACAACCACTACCCCCAACATCATCATCATCAACGACAACACCACCACCACAACCACTACCCCCAACATCATCATCGTCAACGACAGCACCACCACCACAACCACTACCCCCAACATCATCATCATCAACGACAACACCACCACAACCACTACCCCAACATCATCATCGTCAACGACAACACCACCACCACAACCACTACCCCCAACATCATCATCATCAACGACAACACCACCACAACCCCTACCCCAACATCATCATCGTCAACGACACCACCACCACCACAACCACTACCCCAACATCATCATCAACGACAACACCACCACCACAACAACTACCCCCAACATCATCATCGTCAACGACAACACCACCACCATAACTACTACCCCAACATCATCATCAACGACAACACCACCACCACAACCTCTACCCCCAACATCATCATCATCAACGACAACACCACCACCACAACCACTACCCCCAACATCATCATCAACGACAACACCACCACCACAACTACTACCCCAACATCATCATCAACGACAACACCACCACCACAACCACTACCCCCAACATCATCATCGTCAACGACAACACCACCACCACAACTACTACCCCAACATCATCATAAACGACAACACCACCACCACAACCACTAGCCCAAACATCATCATCGTCAACGACAACACCACCACCAGAACTACTACCCCAACATCATCATCAACGACAACACCACCACCACAACCTCTACCCCCAACATCATCATCATCAACGACAACACCACCACCACAACCACTACCCCCAACATCATCATCAACGACAGCACCACCACCACAACCGCTAGCCCAAACATCATCATCATCAACGACAACACCACCACCACAACCATTACCCCAACTTCATCATCATCAACGACAACACCACCACCACAACCACTACCCCAACATCATCATCATCAACGACAACACCAGCACCACAACCACTACCCACAACATCATCATCATCAACGACAACACCACCACCACAACCACTACCCCCAACATCATCATCATCAACGACAACACCACCACCACAACCACTACCCACAACATCATCATCATCATCGACACCACCACCACCACAACCACTATCCCCAACATCATCATCATCAACGACAACACCACCACCACAACCACTACCCACAACATCATCATCATCAACGACACCACCACCACCACAACCACTATCCCCAACATCATCATCATCAACGACAACAGCACCACCACAACCACTATCCCCAACATCATCATCATCTACGACAACACCACCACCACAACCACTACCCCCAACATCATCATCATCAACGACAACACCACCACCACAACCACTACCCCCAAAATCATCATCATCAACGACAACACCACCACCACAACCACTACCCCCAACATCATCATCATCAACGACAATACCACCACCACAACCACTACCCCCAAAATCATCATCATCAACGACAACACCACCACCACAACCACTACCCCCAACATCATCATCAGCAACGACAACACCACCACCACAACCACTACCCCCAACATCATCATCATCAACGACAACACCACCACCACAACCACTACCCCCAACATCATCATCATCAACGACAACACCACCACCACAACCACTACCCCCAACATCATCATCATCAACGACAACATCACCACCACAACCACTACCCCCAACATCATCATCATCAACGACAACACCACCACCACAACCGCTAACCCCAACATCATCATCATCAACGACAACACCACCACCACAACCACTACCCCCAACATCATCATCATCAACGACAACACCACCACCACAACCACTACCACAACATCATCATCATCAACGACAACACCACCACCACAACCACTATTCCAACATCATCATCATCAACGACAACACCACCACCACAACCACTACCCCCAACATCATCATCATCAACGACAACACCACCACCACAACCGCTAACCCCAACATCATCATCATCAACGACACCACCACCACCACAACCACTACCCCAACATCATCATCATCAACGAGAACACCACCACCACAACCATTACCCCCAACATCATCATCATCAACGACAACACCACCACCACAACCGCTAACCCCAACATCATCATCATCAACGACAACACCACCACCACAACCACTACCCCCAACATCATCATCATCAACGACAACACCACCACCACAACCGCTAACCCCAACATCATCATCATCAACGACAACACCACCACCACAACCACTACCCCCAACATCATCATCATCAACGACAACACCACCACCACAACCACTACTCCCAACATCATCATCATCAACGACACCACCACAAAAACTACACCCATCATCATCATCATCAACTACAACACCACCACCACAACCACTACCCCCAACATCATCATCATCAACTACAACACCACCACCACAACCACTACTCCCAACATCATCATCATCAACGATAACACCACCACCACAACCACTACCCCCAACATCATCATCATCAACTACAACACCACCACCACAACCACTACTCCCAACATCATCATCATCAACGACACCACCACAAAAACTACCCCCATCATCATTATCATCAACTACAACACCACCACCACAACCACTACCCGCAACATCATCGTCATCAACGACAACACCACCACCACAACCGCTACCCCCAACATCATCATCAACGACAACACCACCACCACAACCGCTACCCCCAACATCATCATCAACGACAACACCACCACCACAACCGCTACCCCCAACATCATCATCATCAACGATAACACCACCACCACAACCGCTAACCCCAACATCATCATCAACGACAACACCACCACCACAACCACTACCCCCAACATCATCATCATCAACGATAACACCACCACCACAACCACTACCCCCAACATCATCATCATCAACGATAACACCACCACCACAACCGCTACCCCCAACATCATCATCAACGCCAACACCACCACCACAACCACTACCCCCAACATCATCATCATCAACGACAACACCACCACCACAACCACTACTCCCAACATCATCATCATCAACGACACCACCACAAAAACTACACCCATCATCATCATCATCAACTACAACACCACCACCACAACCACTACCCCCAACATCATCATCATCAACTACAACACCACCACCACAACCACTACTCCCAACATCCTCATCATCAACGATAACACCACCACCACAACCACTACCCCCAACATCATCATCGTCAACGACAACACCACCACCACAACTACTACCCCAACATCATCATCAACGACAACACCACCACCACAACCACTAGCCCAAACATCATCATCGTCAACGACAACACCACCACCACAACTACTACCCCAACATCATCATCAACGACAACACCACCACCACAACCTCTACCTCCAACATCATCATCATCAACGACAACACCACCACCACAACCACTACCCCCAACATCATCATCATCAACGACAACACCACCACCACAACCACTACCCCCAACATCATCATCAACGACAGCACCACCACCACAACCACTAGCCCAAACATCATCATCATCAACGACAACACCACCACCACAACCACTACCCCAACTTCATCATCATCAACGACAACACCACCACCACAACCACTACCCCAACATCATCATCATCAACGACAACACCACCACCACAACCACTACCCCCAACATCATCGTCATCAACGACAACACCACCACCACAACCACTACTCCCAACATCATCATCATCAACGACACCACCACCACCACAACCGCTAACCCCAACATCATCATCATCAACGACAACACCACCACCACAACCGCTAACCCCAACATCATCATCAACGACAACACCACCACCACAACCACTACCCCCAACATCATCATCATCAACGATAACACCACCACCACAACCGCTACCCCCAACATCATCATCATCAACGATAACACCACCACCACAACCGCTACCCCCAACATCATCATCAACGACAACACCACCACCACAACCACTACCCCCAACATCATCATCATCAACGATAACACCACCACCACAACCGCTACCCCCAACATCATCATCAACGACAACACCACCACCACAACCACTACCCCCAACATCATCATCATCAACGACAACACCACCACCACAAGCACTACCCCCAACATCATCATCATCAACGATAACACCACCACCACAACCGCTACCCCCAACATCATCATCAACGACAACACCACCACCACAACCACTACCCCCAACATCATCATCATCAACGATAACACCACCACCACAACCGCTACCCCCAACATCATCATCAACGACAACATCACCACCACAACCACTACCCCCAACATCATCATCATCAACGATAACACCACCACCACAACCGCTACCCCCAACATCATCATCAACGACAACACCACCACCACAATCACTACCCCCAACATCATCATCATCAACGACAACACCACCACCACAACCACTACCCCCAACATCATCATCATCAACGATAACACCACCACCACAACCGCTACCCCCAACATCATCATCATCAACGATAACACCACCACCACAACCACTACCCCCAACATCATCATCATCAACGACAACACCACAACCACTACCCCAACATCATCATCAACGACAACACCACCGCCACAACCACTACCCCAACATCATCATCAACGACAACACCACCACCACAACCACTACCCCCAACATCATCATCATCAACAACAACACCACCACCACAACGACTACCCCAACATCATCATCAACGACAACACCACCGCCACAACCACTACCCTAACATCATCATCAACGACAACACCACCACCACAACCACAACCCCAACATCATCATCATCAACGACAACACCACCACCACAACCACTACCCCAACATCATCATCATCAACGACAACACCACCACCACAACCACTAACCCCAACATCATCATCATCAACGACAACACCACCACCACAAACACTACCCCCAAACACCATCATCATCAACGACAACACCACCACCACAACCACTACCCCAACATCATCATCATCAACGACAACACCACCACCACAACCGCTACCCCCAACATCATCGTCATCAACGACAACACCACCACCACAACCACTACCCCAACATCATCGTCATCAACGACAACACCACCACCACAACCACTACCCCAACATCATCATCATCAACGACACCACCACCACCACAACCACTACACCCAACATCATCATCATCAACGACAACACCACCACCACAACCACTACCCCAACATCATCATCATCAACGACACCACCACCACCCCAACCACTACCCCAACATCATCATCATCATCAACGACAACACCACCACCACAACCACTACCCCAACATCATCATCATCAACGACACCACCACCACCACAACCACTACCCCAACATCATCATCATCAACGACAACACCACCACCACAACCACTAACCCCAACATTATCATCATCAACGACAACACCACCACCACAACCACTACCCCCAACATCATCATCATCAACGACAACACCACCACCACAACCACTACCCCAACATCATCATCATCAACGACAAAACCACCACCACAACCACTACCCCCAACATCATCATCATCAACGACAACACCACCACCACAACCACTACCCCAACATCATCATCATCAACGATAACACCACCACCACAACCACTACCCCAACATCATCATCATCAACGACAACACCACTACCACAACCACTACCCCCAACATCATCATCAATCAACGATAACACCACCACCACAACCATTAAGCCCAACATCATCATCATCAACGACAACACCACCACCACAACCACTACCCCAACATCATCCTCATCAACGACACCACCACCACCACAACCACTACCCCAACATCATCATCAACGGCAACACCACCACCACAACCACTACCCCCATCATCCTCATCATCAACGACAACACCACCACCACCACAACCACTACCCCAACATCATCATCATCAACGACAACACCACCACCACAACCACTACCCCCAACATCATCATCATCAACGACAACACCACCACCACAACCACTATCCCAACATCATCATCATCAACGACAACACCACCACCACAACCACTATCCCAACATCATCATCATCAACGACAACACCACCACCACAACCACTACCCCAACATCATCATCATCAACGATAACACCACCACCACAACCACTACCCCCAACATCATCATCATCAACGACAACACCACCACCACAACCATTACCCCAACATCATCATCATCAACGACAACACCACCACCACAACCACTACCCCCATCATCATCATCATCAACGACAACACCACCACCACAACCAATACCCCCAAACACCATCAACATCAACGACAACACCACCACCACAACCACTACCCCCAACAACATCATCATCAACGACAACACCACCACCACATCCATTAACCCCAACCTCATCATCAACAACGACAACACCACCACCACAACCATTAACCCCAACCTCATCATCATCAACTACAACACCACCACCACAACCACTACGCCCAACATCATCATCATCAACGACAACACCACCACCACAACCACTACCCCAACATCATCATCATCAACGACAACACCACCACCACAACCACTACCCCAACATCATCATCATCAACGACACCACCACCACCACAACCACTACCCCAACATCATCATCATCAACGACAACACCACCACCACAACCACTAACCCCAACATCATCATTATCAACGACAACACCACCACCACAACCACTACCCCCAACATCATCATCATCAACGACAACACCACCACCACAACCACTACCCCAACATCATCATCATCAACGACAACACCACCACAACAACCACTACCCCCAACATCATCATCATCAACGACAACACCACCACCACAACCACTACCCCAACATCATCATCATCAACGATAACACCACCACCACAACCATTAAGCCCATCATCATCATCATCAACGGCAAACACCACCACCACAACCACTACCCCAACATCATCATCAACGATAACACCACCACCACAACCACTACCCCCAACATCATCATCATCAACGACAACACCACCACCACAACCACTACCCCCAACATCATCATCATCAACGACAACACCATCACCACAACCACTACCCCCAACATCATCATCATCAACGACAACACCACCACCACAACCGCTAACCCCAACATCATCATCATCAACGACAACACCACCACCACAACCACTACTCCCAACATCATCATCATCAACGACACCACCACAAAAACTACCCCATCATCATCATCATCAACGACACCACCACCACCACAACCGCTAACCCCAACATCATCATCATCAACGACAACACCACCACCACAACCGCTAACCCCAACATCATCATCAACGACAACACCACCACCACAACCACTACCCCCAACATCATCATCATCAACGATAACACCACCTCCACAACCGCTACCCCCAACATCATCATCATCAACGATAACACCACCACCACAACCGCTACCCCCAACATCATCATCAACGACAACACCACCACCACAACCACTACCCCCAACATCATCATCATCAACGACAACACCACCACCACAACCACTACCCCCAACATCATCATCATCAACGATAACACCACCACCACAACCGCTACCCCCAACATCATCATCAACGACAACACCACCACCACAACCACTACCCCCAACATCATCATCATCAACGATAACACCACCACCACAACCGCTACCCCCAACATCATCATCAACGACAACACCACCACCACAACCACAACCCCAACATCATCATCATCAACGACAACACCACCACCACAACCACTACCCCAACATCATCATCATCAACGACAACACCACCACCACAACCACTAACCCCAACATCATCATCATCAACGACAACACCACCACCACAAACACTACCCCCAAACACCATCATCATCAACGACAACACCACCACCACAACCACTACCCCAACATCATCATCATCAACGACAACACCACCACCACAACCGCTACCCCCAACATCATCGTCATCAACGACAACACCACCACCACAACCACTACCCCAACATCATCGTCATCAACGACAACACCACCACCACAACCACTACCCCAACATCATCATCATCAACGACACCACCACCACCACAACCACTACACCCAACATCATCATCATCAACGACAACACCACCACCACAACCACTACCCCAACATCATCATCATCAACGACACCACCACCACCCCAACCACTACCCCAACATCATCATCATCATCAACGACAACACCACCACCACAACCACTACCCCAACATCATCATCATCAACGACACCACCACCACCACAACCACTACCCCAACATCATCATCATCAACGACAACACCACCACCACAACCACTAACCCCAACATTATCATCATCAACGACAACACCACCACCACAACCACTACCCCCAACATCATCATCATCAACGACAACACCACCACCACAACCACTACCCCAACATCATCATCATCAACGATAACACCACCACCACAACCACTACCCCAACATCATCATCATCAACGACAACACCACTACCACAACCACTACCCCCAACATCATCATCAATCAACGATAACACCACCACCACAACCATTAAGCCCAACATCATCATCATCAACGACAACACCACCACCACAACCACTACCCCAACATCATCATCATCAACGACACCACCACCACCACAACCACTACCCCAACATCATCATCAACGGCAACACCACCACCACAACCACTACCCCCATCATCCTCATCATCAACGACAACACCACCACCACCACAACCACTACCCCAACATCATCATCATCAACGACAACACCATCACCACAACCACTACCCCCAACATCATCATCATCAACGACAACACCACCACCACAACCGCTAACCCCAACATCATCATCATCAACGACAACACCACCACCACAACCACTACTCCCAACATCATCATCATCAACGACACCACCACAAAAACTACCCCATCATCATCATCATCAACGACACCACCACCACCACAACCGCTAACCCCAACATCATCATCATCAACGACAACACCACCACCACAACCGCTAACCCCAACATCATCATCAACGACAACACCACCACCACAACCACTACCCCCAACATCATCATCATCAACGATAACACCACCCCCACAACCGCTACCCCCAACATCATCATCATCAACGATAACACCACCACCACAACCGCTACCCCCAACATCATCATCAACGACAACACCACCACCACAACCACTACCCCCAACATCATCATCATCAACGATAACACCACCACCACAACCGCTACCCCCAACATCATCATCAACGACAACACCTTCACCACAACCACTACCCCCAACATCATCATCATCAACGACAACACCACCACCACAACCACTACCCCAACATCATCATCATCAACGACAACACCACCACCACAACCACTAACCCCAACATCATCATCATCAACGACAACACCACCACCACAACCACTACCCCCAACATCATCATCATCAACGACAACACCACCACCACAACCACTACCCTCAACATCATCATCATCAACGACAACACCACCACCACAACCACTACCCCCAACATCATCATCATCAACGATAACACCACCACCACAACCGCTACCCCCAACATCATCATCAACGACAACACCACCACCACAACCACTACCCCCAACATCATCATCATCAACGATAACACCACCACCACAACCGCTACCCCCAACATCATCATCAACGACAACACCACCACCACAACCACTACCCCCAACATCATCATCATCAACGACAACACCACCACCACAACCACTACCCCCAACATCATCATCATCAACGATAACACCACCACCACAACCGCTACCCCAACATCATCATCAACGACAACACCACCACCACAACCACTACCCCCAACATCATCATCATCAACGACAACACCACCACCACAACCACTACCCCCAACATCATCATCATCAACGATAACACCACCACCACAACCGCTACCCCCAACATCATCATCATCAACGATAACACCACCACCACAACCACTACCCCCAACATCATCATCATCAACGACAACACCACCACCACAACCACTACCCCAACATCATCATCAACGACAACACCACCGTCCCTACCACTACCCGAACATCATCATCAACGACAACACCACCGCCACAACCACTACCCCCAACATCATCATCATCAACGACAACACCACCACCACAACCACTACCCCAACATCATCATCAACGACAACACCACCGCCACAACCACTACCCCAACATCATCATCAACGACAACACCACCACCACAACCACAACCCCAACATCATCATCATCAACGACAACACCACCACCACAACCACTACCCCAACATCATCATCATCAACGACACCACCACCACCACAACCACTACCCCAACATCATCAACATCAACGACAACACCACCACCACAATCACTAACCCCAACATCATCATCATCAACGACAACACCACCACCACAACCACTACCCCCAACATCATCATCATCAACGACAACACCACCACCACAACCACTACCCCAACATCATCATCATCAACGACAACACCACCACCACAACCACTACCCGCAACATCATCATCATCAACGACAACACCACCACCACAACCACTACCCCAACATCATCATCATCAACGATAACACCACCACCACAAAAATTAAGCCCAACATCATCATCATCAACGACAACACCACCACCACAACCACTACCCCCAACATCATCATCATCAACGACAACACCACCACCACAACCACTACCCCCAACATCATCATCATCAACGATAACACCACCACCACAACCACTACCCCCATACATCATCATCATCAACGACAACACCACCACCACAACTACTACCCCATACATCATCATCATCAACGACACCACCACCACCACAACCACTACCCCCAACATCATCATCATCAACGACAACACCACCACCACAACCACTACCCCAACATCATCATCATCAACGATAACACCACCACCACAAAAATTAAGCCCAACATCATCATCATCAACGACAACACCACCACCACAACCACTACCCCCAACATCATCATCATCAACGACAACACCACCACCACAACCACTACCCCAACATCATCATCATCAACGATAACACCACCACCACAACCACTACCCCCAACATCATCATCATCAACGACAACACCACCACCACAACTACTACCCCATACATCATCATCATCAACGACAACACCACCACCACAACTACTACCCCATACATCATCATCATCAACGACAACACCACCACCACAACCACTACCCCCAACATCATCATCATCAACGACAACACCACCACCACAACCACTACCACAACATCATCATCATCAACGACAACACCACCACCACAACCACTATTCCAACATCATCATCATCAACGACAACACCACCACCACAACCACTACCCCCAACATCATCATCATCAACGACAACACCACCACCACAACCGCTAACTCCAACATCATCATCATCAACGACACCACCACCACCACAACCACTACCCCAACATCATCATCATCAACGACAACACCACCACCACAACCACTACCCCCAACATCATCATCATCAACGACAACACCACCACCACAACCGCTAAGCCCAACATCATCATCATCAACGACAACACCACCACCACAACCACTACCCCCAACATCATCATCATCAACGACAACACCACCACCACAACCGCTAACCCCAACATCATCATCATCAACGACAACACCACCACCACAACCACTACCCCCAACATCATCATCATCAACGACAACACCACCACCACAACCGCTAACCCCAACATCATCATCATCAACGACAACACCACCACCACAACCACTACCCCAACATCATCATCATCAACGACAACACCACCACCACAACCACTACTCCCAACATCATCATCATCAACGACACCACCACAAAAACTACCCCATCATCATCATCATCAACGACACCACCACCACCACAACCGCTAACCCCAACATCATCATCATCAACGACAACACCACCACCACAACCGCTAACCCCAACATCATCATCAACGACAACACCACCACCACAACCACTACCCCCAACATCATCATCATCAACGATAACACCACCACCACAACCGCTACCCCCAACATCATCATCATCAACGATAACACCACCACCACAACCGCTACCCCCAACATCATCATCAACGACAACACCACCACCACAACCACTACCCCCAACATCATCATCATCAACGATAACACCACCACCACAACCGCTACCCCCAACATCATCATCAACGACAACACCTTCACCACAACCACTACCCTCAACATCATCATCATCAACGACAACACCACCACCACAACCACTACCCCCAACATCATCATCATCAACGATAACACCACCACCACAACCGCTACCCCCAACATCATCATCAACGACAACACCACCACCACAACCACTACCCCCAACATCATCATCATCAACGATAACACCACCACCACAACCGCTACCCCCAACATCATCATCAACGACAACACCACCACCACAACCACTACCCCCAACATCATCATCATCAACGACAACACCACCACCACAACCACTACCCCCAACATCATCATCATCAACGATAACACCACCACCACAACCGCTACCCCAACATCATCATCAACGACAACACCACCACCACAACCACTACCCCCAACATCATCATCATCAACGACAACACCACCACCACAACCACTACCCCCAACATCATCATCATCAACGATAACACCACCACCACAACCGCTACCCCCAACATCATCATCATCAACGACAACACCACCACCACAACCACTACCCCCAACATCATCATCATCAACGACAACACCACCACCACAACCACTACCCCAACATCATCATCAACGACAACACCACCGTCCCTACCACTACCCGAACATCATCATCAACGACAACACCACCGCCACAACCACTACCCCCAACATCATCATCATCAACGACAACACCACCACCACAACCACTACCCCAACATCATCATCAACGACAACACCACCGCCACAACCACTACCCCAACATCATCATCAACGACAACACCACCACCACAACCACAACCCCAACATCTTCATCATCAACGACAACACCACCACCACAACCACTACCCCAACATCATCATCATCAACGACACCACCACCACCACAACCACTACCCCAACATCATCAACATCAACGACAACACCACCACCACAATCACTAACCCCAACATCATCATCATCAACGACAAAACCACCACCACAACCACTACCCCCAACATCATCATCATCAACGACAACACCACCACCACAACCACTACCCCAACATCATCATCATCAACGATAACACCACCACCACAACCACTACCCCAACATCATCATCATCAACGACAACACCACTACCACAACCACTACCCCCAACATCATCATCAATCAACGATAACACCACCACCACAACCATTAAGCCCAACATCATCATCATCAACGACAACACCACCACCACAACCACTACCCCAACATCATCATCATCAACGACACCACCACCACCACAACCACTACCCCAACATCATCATCAACGGCAACACCACCACCACAACCACTACCCCCATCATCCTCATCATCAACGACAACACCACCACCACCACAACCACTACCCCAACATCATCATCATCAACGACAACACCACCACCACAACCACTACCCCCAACATCATCATCATCAACGACAACACCACCACCACAACCACTATCCCAACATCATCATCATCAACGACAACACCACCACCACAACCACTATCCCAACATCATCATCATCAACGACAACACCACCACCACAACCACTACCCCAACATCATCATCATCAACGATAACACCACCACCACAACCACTACCCCCAACATCATCATCATCAACGACAACACCACCACCACAACCATTACCCCAACATCATCATCATCAACGACAACACCACCACCACAACCACTACCCCCATCATCATCATCATCAACGACAACACCACCACCACAACCAATACCCCCAAACACCATCAACATCAACGACAACACCACCACCACAACCACTACCCCCAACAACATCATCATCAACGACAACACCACCACCACATCCATTAACCCCAACCTCATCATCAACAACGACAACACCACCACCACAACCATTAACCCCAACCTCATCATCATCAACTACAACACCACCACCACAACCACTACGCCCAACATCATCATCATCAACGACAACACCACCACCACAACCACTACCCCAACATCATCATCATCAACGACAACACCACCACCACAACCACTACCCCAACATCATCATCATCAACGACACCACCACCACCACAACCACTACCCCAACATCATCATCATCAACGACAACACCACCACCACAACCACTAACCCCAACATCATCATTATCAACGACAACACCACCACCACAACCACTACCCCCAACATCATCATCATCAACGACAACACCACCACCACAACCACTACCCCAACATCATCATCATCAACGACAACACCACCACAACAACCACTACCCCCAACATCATCATCATCAACGACAACACCACCACCACAACCACTACCCCAACATCATCATCATCAACGATAACACCACCACCACAACCATTAAGCCCATCATCATCATCATCAACGGCAAACACCACCACCACAACCACTACCCCAACATCATCATCAACGATAACACCACCACCACAACCACTACCCCCAACATCATCATCATCAACGACAACACCACCACCACAACCACTACCCCCAACATCATCATCATCAACGACAACACCATCACCACAACCACTACCCCCAACATCATCATCATCAACGACAACACCACCACCACAACCGCTAACCCCAACATCATCATCATCAACGACAACACCACCACCACAACCACTACTCCCAACATCATCATCATCAACGACACCACCACAAAAACTACCCCATCATCATCATCATCAACGACACCACCACCACCACAACCGCTAACCCCAACATCATCATCATCAACGACAACACCACCACCACAACCGCTAACCCCAACATCATCATCAACGACAACACCACCACCACAACCACTACCCCCAACATCATCATCATCAACGATAACACCACCTCCACAACCGCTACCCCCAACATCATCATCATCAACGATAACACCACCACCACAACCGCTACCCCCAACATCATCATCAACGACAACACCACCACCACAACCACTACCCCCAACATCATCATCATCAACGACAACACCACCACCACAACCACTACCCCCAACATCATCATCATCAACGATAACACCACCACCACAACCGCTACCCCCAACATCATCATCAACGACAACACCACCACCACAACCACTACCCCCAACATCATCATCATCAACGATAACACCACCACCACAACCGCTACCCCCAACATCATCATCAACGACAACACCACCACCACAACCACAACCCCAACATCATCATCATCAACGACAACACCACCACCACAACCACTACCCCAACATCATCATCATCAACGACAACACCACCACCACAACCACTAACCCCAACATCATCATCATCAACGACAACACCACCACCACAAACACTACCCCCAAACACCATCATCATCAACGACAACACCACCACCACAACCACTACCCCAACATCATCATCATCAACGACAACACCACCACCACAACCGCTACCCCCAACATCATCGTCATCAACGACAACACCACCACCACAACCACTACCCCAACATCATCGTCATCAACGACAACACCACCACCACAACCACTACCCCAACATCATCATCATCAACGACACCACCACCACCACAACCACTACACCCAACATCATCATCATCAACGACAACACCACCACCACAACCACTACCCCAACATCATCATCATCAACGACACCACCACCACCCCAACCACTACCCCAACATCATCATCATCATCAACGACAACACCACCACCACAACCACTACCCCAACATCATCATCATCAACGACACCACCACCACCACAACCACTACCCCAACATCATCATCATCAACGACAACACCACCACCACAACCACTAACCCCAACATTATCATCATCAACGACAACACCACCACCACAACCACTACCCCCAACATCATCATCATCAACGACAACACCACCACCACAACCACTACCCCAACATCATCATCATCAACGATAACACCACCACCACAACCACTACCCCAACATCATCATCATCAACGACAACACCACTACCACAACCACTACCCCCAACATCATCATCAATCAACGATAACACCACCACCACAACCATTAAGCCCAACATCATCATCATCAACGACAACACCACCACCACAACCACTACCCCAACATCATCATCATCAACGACACCACCACCACCACAACCACTACCCCAACATCATCATCAACGGCAACACCACCACCACAACCACTACCCCCATCATCCTCATCATCAACGACAACACCACCACCACCACAACCACTACCCCAACATCATCATCATCAACGACAACACCATCACCACAACCACTACCCCCAACATCATCATCATCAACGACAACACCACCACCACAACCGCTAACCCCAACATCATCATCATCAACGACAACACCACCACCACAACCACTACTCCCAACATCATCATCATCAACGACACCACCACAAAAACTACCCCATCATCATCATCATCAACGACACCACCACCACCACAACCGCTAACCCCAACATCATCATCATCAACGACAACACCACCACCACAACCGCTAACCCCAACATCATCATCAACGACAACACCACCACCACAACCACTACCCCCAACATCATCATCATCAACGATAACACCACCCCCACAACCGCTACCCCCAACATCATCATCATCAACGATAACACCACCACCACAACCGCTACCCCCAACATCATCATCAACGACAACACCACCACCACAACCACTACCCCCAACATCATCATCATCAACGATAACACCACCACCACAACCGCTACCCCCAACATCATCATCAACGACAACACCTTCACCACAACCACTACCCCCAACATCATCATCATCAACGACAACACCACCACCACAACCACTACCCCAACATCATCATCATCAACGACAACACCACCACCACAACCACTAACCCCAACATCATCATCATCAACGACAACACCACCACCACAACCACTACCCCCAACATCATCATCATCAACGACAACACCACCACCACAACCACTACCCTCAACATCATCATCATCAACGACAACACCACCACCACAACCACTACCCCCAACATCATCATCATCAACGATAACACCACCACCACAACCGCTACCCCCAACATCATCATCAACGACAACACCACCACCACAACCACTACCCCCAACATCATCATCATCAACGATAACACCACCACCACAACCGCTACCCCCAACATCATCATCAACGACAACACCACCACCACAACCACTACCCCCAACATCATCATCATCAACGACAACACCACCACCACAACCACTACTCCCAACATCATCATCATCAACGACACCACCACAAAAACTACCCCATCATCATCATCATCAACGACACCACCACCACCACAACCGCTAACCCCAACATCATCATCATCAACGACAACACCACCACCACAACCGCTAACCCCAACATCATCATCAACGACAACACCACCACCACAACCACTACCCCCAACATCATCATCATCAACGATAACACCACCACCACAACCGCTACCCCCAACATCATCATCATCAACGATAACACCACCACCACAACCGCTACCCCCAACATCATCATCAACGACAACACCACCACCACAACCACTACCCCCAACATCATCATCATCAACGATAACACCACCACCACAACCGCTACCCCCAACATCATCATCAACGACAACACCTTCACCACAACCACTACCCTCAACATCATCATCATCAACGACAACACCACCACCACAACCACTACCCCCAACATCATCATCATCAACGATAACACCACCACCACAACCGCTACCCCCAACATCATCATCAACGACAACACCACCACCACAACCACTACCCCCAACATCATCATCATCAACGATAACACCACCACCACAACCGCTACCCCCAACATCATCATCAACGACAACACCACCACCACAACCACTACCCCCAACATCATCATCATCAACGACAACACCACCACCACAACCACTACCCCCAACATCATCATCATCAACGATAACACCACCACCACAACCGCTACCCCAACATCATCATCAACGACAACACCACCACCACAACCACTACCCCCAACATCATCATCATCAACGACAACACCACCACCACAACCACTACCCCCAACATCATCATCATCAACGATAACACCACCACCACAACCGCTACCCCCAACATCATCATCATCAACGACAACACCACCACCACAACCACTACCCCCAACATCATCATCATCAACGACAACACCACCACCACAACCACTACCCCAACATCATCATCAACGACAACACCACCGTCCCTACCACTACCCGAACATCATCATCAACGACAACACCACCGCCACAACCACTACCCCCAACATCATCATCATCAACGACAACACCACCACCACAACCACTACCCCAACATCATCATCAACGACAACACCACCGCCACAACCACTACCCCAACATCATCATCAACGACAACACCACCACCACAACCACAACCCCAACATCTTCATCATCAACGACAACACCACCACCACAACCACTACCCCAACATCATCATCATCAACGACACCACCACCACCACAACCACTACCCCAACATCATCAACATCAACGACAACACCACCACCACAATCACTAACCCCAACATCATCATCATCAACGACAAAACCACCACCACAACCACTACCCCCAACATCATCATCATCAACGACAACACCACCACCACAACCACTACCCCAACATCATCATCATCAACGATAACACCACCACCACAACCACTACCCCAACATCATCATCATCAACGACAACACCACTACCACAACCACTACCCCCAACATCATCATCAATCAACGATAACACCACCACCACAACCATTAAGCCCAACATCATCATCATCAACGACAACACCACCACCACAACCACTACCCCAACATCATCATCATCAACGACACCACCACCACCACAACCACTACCCCAACATCATCATCAACGGCAACACCACCACCACAACCACTACCCCCATCATCCTCATCATCAACGACAACACCACCACCACCACAACCACTACCCCAACATCATCATCATCAACGACAACACCACCACCACAACCACTACCCCCAACATCATCATCATCAACGACAACACCACCACCACAACCACTATCCCAACATCATCATCATCAACGACAACACCACCACCACAACCACTATCCCAACATCATCATCATCAACGACAACACCACCACCACAACCACTACCCCAACATCATCATCATCAACGATAACACCACCACCACAACCACTACCCCCAACATCATCATCATCAACGACAACACCACCACCACAACCATTACCCCAACATCATCATCATCAACGACAACACCACCACCACAACCACTACCCCCATCATCATCATCATCAACGACAACACCACCACCACAACCAATACCCCCAAACACCATCAACATCAACGACAACACCACCACCACAACCACTACCCCCAACAACATCATCATCAACGACAACACCACCACCACATCCATTAACCCCAACCTCATCATCAACAACGACAACACCACCACCACAACCATTAACCCCAACCTCATCATCATCAACTACAACACCACCACCACAACCACTACGCCCAACATCATCATCATCAACGACAACACCACCACCACAACCACTACCCCAACATCATCATCATCAACGACAACACCACCACCACAACCACTACCCCAACATCATCATCATCAACGACACCACCACCACCACAACCACTACCCCAACATCATCATCATCAACGACAACACCACCACCACAACCACTAACCCCAACATCATCATTATCAACGACAACACCACCACCACAACCACTACCCCCAACATCATCATCATCAACGACAACACCACCACCACAACCACTACCCCAACATCATCATCATCAACGACAACACCACCACAACAACCACTACCCCCAACATCATCATCATCAACGACAACACCACCACCACAACCACTACCCCAACATCATCATCATCAACGATAACACCACCACCACAACCATTAAGCCCATCATCATCATCATCAACGGCAAACACCACCACCACAACCACTACCCCAACATCATCATCAACGATAACACCACCACCACAACCACTACCCCCAACATCATCATCATCAACGACAACACCACCACCACAACCACTACCCCCAACATCATCATCATCAACGACAACACCATCACCACAACCACTACCCCCAACATCATCATCATCAACGACAACACCACCACCACAACCGCTAACCCCAACATCATCATCATCAACGACAACACCACCACCACAACCACTACTCCCAACATCATCATCATCAACGACACCACCACAAAAACTACCCCATCATCATCATCATCAACGACACCACCACCACCACAACCGCTAACCCCAACATCATCATCATCAACGACAACACCACCACCACAACCGCTAACCCCAACATCATCATCAACGACAACACCACCACCACAACCACTACCCCCAACATCATCATCATCAACGATAACACCACCTCCACAACCGCTACCCCCAACATCATCATCATCAACGATAACACCACCACCACAACCGCTACCCCCAACATCATCATCAACGACAACACCACCACCACAACCACTACCCCCAACATCATCATCATCAACGACAACACCACCACCACAACCACTACCCCCAACATCATCATCATCAACGATAACACCACCACCACAACCGCTACCCCCAACATCATCATCAACGACAACACCACCACCACAACCACTACCCCCAACATCATCATCATCAACGATAACACCACCACCACAACCGCTACCCCCAACATCATCATCAACGACAACACCACCACCACAACCACAACCCCAACATCATCATCATCAACGACAACACCACCACCACAACCACTACCCCAACATCATCATCATCAACGACAACACCACCACCACAACCACTAACCCCAACATCATCATCATCAACGACAACACCACCACCACAAACACTACCCCCAAACACCATCATCATCAACGACAACACCACCACCACAACCACTACCCCAACATCATCATCATCAACGACAACACCACCACCACAACCGCTACCCCCAACATCATCGTCATCAACGACAACACCACCACCACAACCACTACCCCAACATCATCGTCATCAACGACAACACCACCACCACAACCACTACCCCAACATCATCATCATCAACGACACCACCACCACCACAACCACTACACCCAACATCATCATCATCAACGACAACACCACCACCACAACCACTACCCCAACATCATCATCATCAACGACACCACCACCACCCCAACCACTACCCCAACATCATCATCATCATCAACGACAACACCACCACCACAACCACTACCCCAACATCATCATCATCAACGACACCACCACCACCACAACCACTACCCCAACATCATCATCATCAACGACAACACCACCACCACAACCACTAACCCCAACATTATCATCATCAACGACAACACCACCACCACAACCACTACCCCCAACATCATCATCATCAACGACAACACCACCACCACAACCACTACCCCAACATCATCATCATCAACGATAACACCACCACCACAACCACTACCCCAACATCATCATCATCAACGACAACACCACTACCACAACCACTACCCCCAACATCATCATCAATCAACGATAACACCACCACCACAACCATTAAGCCCAACATCATCATCATCAACGACAACACCACCACCACAACCACTACCCCAACATCATCATCATCAACGACACCACCACCACCACAACCACTACCCCAACATCATCATCAACGGCAACACCACCACCACAACCACTACCCCCATCATCCTCATCATCAACGACAACACCACCACCACCACAACCACTACCCCAACATCATCATCATCAACGACAACACCATCACCACAACCACTACCCCCAACATCATCATCATCAACGACAACACCACCACCACAACCGCTAACCCCAACATCATCATCATCAACGACAACACCACCACCACAACCACTACTCCCAACATCATCATCATCAACGACACCACCACAAAAACTACCCCATCATCATCATCATCAACGACACCACCACCACCACAACCGCTAACCCCAACATCATCATCATCAACGACAACACCACCACCACAACCGCTAACCCCAACATCATCATCAACGACAACACCACCACCACAACCACTACCCCCAACATCATCATCATCAACGATAACACCACCCCCACAACCGCTACCCCCAACATCATCATCATCAACGATAACACCACCACCACAACCGCTACCCCCAACATCATCATCAACGACAACACCACCACCACAACCACTACCCCCAACATCATCATCATCAACGATAACACCACCACCACAACCGCTACCCCCAACATCATCATCAACGACAACACCTTCACCACAACCACTACCCCCAACATCATCATCATCAACGACAACACCACCACCACAACCACTACCCCAACATCATCATCATCAACGACAACACCACCACCACAACCACTAACCCCAACATCATCATCATCAACGACAACACCACCACCACAACCACTACCCCCAACATCATCATCATCAACGACAACACCACCACCACAACCACTACCCTCAACATCATCATCATCAACGACAACACCACCACCACAACCACTACCCCCAACATCATCATCATCAACGATAACACCACCACCACAACCGCTACCCCCAACATCATCATCAACGACAACACCACCACCACAACCACTACCCCCAACATCATCATCATCAACGATAACACCACCACCACAACCGCTACCCCCAACATCATCATCAACGACAACACCACCACCACAACCACTACCCCCAACATCATCATCATCAACGACAACACCACCACCACAACCACTACCCCCAACATCATCATCATCAACGATAACACCACCACCACAACCGCTACCCCAACATCATCATCAACGACAACACCACCACCACAACCACTACCCCCAACATCATCATCATCAACGACAACACCACCACCACAACCACTACCCCCAACATCATCATCATCAACGATAACACCACCACCACAACCGCTACCCCCAACATCATCATCATCAACGATAACACCACCACCACAACCACTACCCCCAACATCATCATCATCAACGACAACACCACCACCACAACCACTATCCCAACATCATCATCAACGACAACACCACCGTCCCTACCACTACCCGAACATCATCATCAACGACAACACCACCGCCACAACCACTACCCCCAACATCATCATCATCAACGACAACACCACCACCACAACCACTACCCCAACATCATCATCAACGACAACACCACCGCCACAACCACTACCCCAACATCATCATCAACGACAACACCACCACCACAACCACAACCCCAACATCATCATCATCAACGACAACACCACCACCACAACCACTACCCCAACATCATCATCATCAACGACACCACCACCACCACAACCACTACCCCAACATCATCAACATCAACGACAACACCACCACCACAATCACTAACCCCAACATCATCATCATCAACGACAACACCACCACCACAACCACTACCCCCAACATCATCATCATCAACGACAACACCACCACCACAACCACTACCCCAACATCATCATCATCAACGACAACACCACCACCACAACCACTACCCGCAACATCATCATCATCAACGACAACACCACCACCACAACCACTACCCCAACATCATCATCATCAACGATAACACCACCACCACAAAAATTAAGCCCAACATCATCATCATCAACGACAACACCACCACCACAACCACTACCCCCAACATCATCATCATCAACGACAACACCACCACCACAACCACTACCCCCAACATCATCATCATCAACGATAACACCACCACCACAACCACTACCCCCATACATCATCATCATCAACGACAACACCACCACCACAACTACTACCCCATACATCATCATCATCAACGACACCACCACCACCACAACCACTACCCCCAACATCATCATCATCAACGACAACACCACCACCACAACCACTACCCCAACATCATCATCATCAACGATAACACCACCACCACAAAAATTAAGCCCAACATCATCATCATCAACGACAACACCACCACCACAACCACTACCCCCAACATCATCATCATCAACGACAACACCACCACCACAACCACTACCCCAACATCCTCATCATCAACGATAACACCACCACCACAACCACTACCCCCAACATCATCATCATCAACGACAACACCACCACCACAACTACTACCCCATACATCATCATCATCAACGACAACACCACCACCACAACTACTACCCCATACATCATCATCATCAACGACAACACCACCACCACAACCACTACCCCCAACATCATCATCATCAACGACAACACCACCACCACAACCACTACCACAACATCATCATCATCAACGACAACACCACCACCACAACCACTATTCCAACATCATCATCATCAACGACAACACCACCACCACAACCACTACCCCCAACATCATCATCATCAACGACAACACCACCACCACAACCGCTAACTCCAACATCATCATCATCAACGACACCACCACCACCACAACCACTACCCCAACATCATCATCATCAACGACAACACCACCACCACAACCACTACCCCCAACATCATCATCATCAACGACAACACCACCACCACAACCGCTAAGCCCAACATCATCATCATCAACGACAACACCACCACCACAACCACTACCCCCAACATCATCATCATCAACGACAACACCACCACCACAACCGCTAACCCCAACATCATCATCATCAACGACAACACCACCACCACAACCACTACCCCCAACATCATCATCATCAACGACAACACCACCACCACAACCGCTAACCCCAACATCATCATCATCAACGACAACACCACCACCACAACCACTACCCCAACATCATCATCATCAACGACAACACCACCACCACAACCACTACTCCCAACATCATCATCATCAACGACACCACCACAAAAACTACCCCATCATCATCATCATCAACGACACCACCACCACCACAACCGCTAACCCCAACATCATCATCATCAACGACAACACCACCACCACAACCGCTAACCCCAACATCATCATCAACGACAACACCACCACCACAACCACTACCCCCAACATCATCATCATCAACGATAACACCACCACCACAACCGCTACCCCCAACATCATCATCATCAACGATAACACCACCACCACAACCGCTACCCCCAACATCATCATCAACGACAACACCACCACCACAACCACTACCCCCAACATCATCATCATCAACGATAACACCACCACCACAACCGCTACCCCCAACATCATCATCAACGACAACACCTTCACCACAACCACTACCCTCAACATCATCATCATCAACGACAACACCACCACCACAACCACTACCCCCAACATCATCATCATCAACGATAACACCACCACCACAACCGCTACCCCCAACATCATCATCAACGACAACACCACCACCACAACCACTACCCCCAACATCATCATCATCAACGATAACACCACCACCACAACCGCTACCCCCAACATCATCATCAACGACAACACCACCACCACAACCACTACCCCCAACATCATCATCATCAACGATAACACCACCACCACAACCGCTACCCCAACATCATCATCAACGACAACACCACCACCACAACCACTACCCCCAACATCATCATCATCAACGACAACACCACCACCACAACCACTACCCCCAACATCATCATCATCAACGATAACACCACCACCACAACCGCTACCCCCAACATCATCATCATCAACGACAACACCACCACCACAACCACTACCCCCAACATCATCATCATCAACGACAACACCACCACCACAACCACTACCCCAACATCATCATCAACGACAACACCACCGTCCCTACCACTACCCGAACATCATCATCAACGACAACACCACCGCCACAACCACTACCCCCAACATCATCATCATCAACGACAACACCACCACCACAACCACTACCCCAACATCATCATCAACGACAACACCACCGCCACAACCACTACCCCAACATCATCATCAACGACAACACCACCACCACAACCACAACCCCAACATCTTCATCATCAACGACAACACCACCACCACAACCACTACCCCAACATCATCATCATCAACGACACCACCACCACCACAACCACTACCCCAACATCATCAACATCAACGACAACACCACCACCACAATCACTAACCCCAACATCATCATCATCAACGACAACACCACCACCACAACCACTACCCCCAACATCATCATCATCAACGATAACACCACCACCACAACCACTACCCCAACATCATCATCATCAACGACAATACCACCACCACAACCACTACCCCCATCATCATCATCATCAACGACAACACCACCACCACCACAACCACTACCCCAACATCATCATCATCAACGACAACACCACCACCACAACCACTACCCCAACATCATCATCATCAACGACAACACCACCACCACAACCACTACCCCAACATCATCATCATCAGCGACAACACCACCACCACAACCATTAAGCCCAACATCATCATCATCAACGACAACACCACCAGCACAACCACTACCCCCAACATCATCATCATCAACGACAACACCACCACCACAACCACTACCCCCAACATCATCATCATCAGCGACAACACCACCACCACAACCATTAAGCCCAACATCATCATCATCAACGACAACACCACCACCACAACCACTACCCCAACATCTTCATCATCAACGACAACACCACCACCACAACCACTACCCCAACATCATCATCATCAGCGACAACACCACCACCACAACCATTAAGCCCAACATCATCATCCTCAACGACAACACCACCACCACAACCACTACCCCAACATCATCATCATCAACGACAACACCACCAGCACAACCACTACCCCCAACATCATCATCCTCAACGACAACACCACCACCACAACCACTACCCCCAACATCATCATCATCAACGACAACACCACCACCACAACCACTACCCCCAACATCATCATCATCAACGACAACACCACCACCACAACCACTACCCCCAACATCATCATCATCAGCGACAACACCACCACCACAACCACTACCCCCAACATCATCATCATCAACGACAACACCACCACCACAACCACTACCCCCAACATCATCATCATCAACGACAACACCACCACCACAACCACTACCCCCAACATCATCATCATCAGCGACAACACCACCACCACAACCACTACCCCCAACATCATCATCATCAACGACAACACCACCACCACAACCACTACCCCCAACATCATCATCATCAGCGACAACACCACCACCACAACCACTACCCCCAACATCATCATCATCAACGACAACACCACCACCACAACCACTACCCCCAACATCATCATCATCAACGACAACACCACCACCACAACCACTAACCCCAACATCATCATCATCAACGACAACACCACCACCACAACCACTACCCCCAACATCATCATCATCAACGACACCACCACCGCCACAACCACTACCCCCAACATCATCATCCTCAACGACAACACCACCACCACAACCACTACCCCCAACATCATCATCATCAACGACAACACCACCACCACAACCACTACCCCCAACATCATCATCATCAACGACAACACCACCACCACAACCACTACCCCCAACATCATCATCATCAACGACACCACCACCGCCACAACCACTACCCCCAACATCATCATCCTCAACGACAACACCACCACCACAACCACTACCCCCAACATCATCATCATCAACGACAACACCACCACCACAACCACTACCCCCAACATCATCATCATCAACGACAACACCACCACAACCACTAACCCCAACATCATAATCATCAACGACACAACCACCACCACAACCACTACCCCCAACATCATCATCATCAACTACAACACCACCACCACAACCACTACCCCCAACATCATCATCATCAACGACAACACCACCACAACCACTAACCCCAACATCATAATCATCAACGACACCACCACCGCCACAACCACTACCCCCAACATCATCATCATCAACGACACAACCACCACCACAACCACTACCCCAACATCATCATCATCAACGACAACACCACCACCACAACCACTACCCCCAACATCATCATCATCAACGATAACACCACCACCACAACCACTACCCCCAACATCATCATCATCAACGACAACACCACCACCACAACTACTACCCCCAAAATCATCATCATCAACGATAACACCACCACCACAACCACTACCCCAACATCATCATCATCAACGACAACACCACCACCACAACAACTACCCCAACATCATCATCATCAACGACAACACCACCACCACAACCTCTACCCCCAACATCATCATCATCAACGACAACACCACCACCACAACCACTACCCCCAACATCATCATCATCAACGACAACACCACCACCACAACCACTACCCCCAACATCATCATCATCAACGACAACACCACCACCACAACCACTACCCCCAACATCATCATCATCAATGATAACACCACCACCACAACCACTACCCCGACATCATCATCATCAACGACAACACCACCACCACAACCACTACCCCAACATCATCATCATCAACGACAACACCACCACCACAACCTCTACCCCCAACATCATCATCATCAACGACAACATCACCACCACAACCACTACCCCCAACATCATCATCATCAACGACAACACCACCACCACAACCACTACCCCCAACATCATCATCATCAACGACAACACCACCACCACAACCACTACCCCAACATCATCAACGACAACACCACCACCACAACCTCTACCCCCAACATCATCATCATCAACGACAACACCACCACCACAACCACTACCCCAACATCATCATCATCAACGACAACACCACTACCACAACCACTACCCCCAACATCATCATCATCAACGATAACACCACCACCACAGCCATTAAGCCCAACATCATCATCATCAACGACAACACCACCACCACAACCACTACCCCAACATCATCATTATCAACGACACCACCACCACCACAACCACTACCCCAACATCATCATCATCAACGACAACACCACCACCACAACCACTACCCCCAACATCATCATCATCAACGACAACACCACCACCACAACCACTAACCCCAACATCATCATCATCAACCATAACACCACCACCACAACCACTACCCCAACATCGTCATCATCAACGACAATACCACCACCACAACCACTACCCCCATCATCATCATCATCAACGACAACACCACCACCACAACCTCTACCCCAACATCATCATCATCAACGACAACACCACCACCACAACCACTACCCCAACATCATCATCATCAACGACAACACCACCACAACAACCACTACCCCAACATCATCATCATCAGCGACAACACCACCACCACAACCATTAAGCCCAACATCATCATCATCAACGACAACACCACCACCACAACCACTACCCCCAACATCATCATCATCAACGACAACACCACCAGCACAACCACTACCCCCAACATCATCATCCTCAACGACAACACCACCACCACAACCACTACCCCCAACATCATCATCATCAACGACAACACCACCACCACAACCACTACCCCCAACATCATCATCATCAACGACAACACCACCAGCACAACCACTACCCCCAACATCATCATCCTCAACGACAACACCACCACCACAACCACTACCCCCAACATCATCATCATCAACGACAACACCACCACCACAACCACTACCCCCAACATCATCATCATCAACGACAACACCACCACCACAACCACTACCCCCAACATCATCATCATCAACGACAACACCACCAGCACAACCACTACCCCCAACATCATCATCATCAACGACAACACCACCACCACAACCACTACCCCCAACATCATCATCAACGAGAACACCACCACCACAACCACTACCCCCAACATCATCATCATCAACGACAACACCACCACCACAACCACTACCCCAACATCATCATCATCAACGACAACACCACCACCACAACCATTAAGCCCAACATCATCATCATCAACGACAACACCAGCACCACAACCACTACCCCCAACATCATCATCATCAACGACAACACCACCAGCACAACCACTACCCCCAACATCATCATCATCAACGACAACACCACCACCACAACCACTACCGCCAACATCATCATCATCAACGACAACACCACCACCACAACCACTACCCCCAACATCATCATCATCAACGACAACACCACCACCACAACCACTACCCCCAACATCATCATCATCAACGATAACACCACCACCACAACCACTACCCCAACATCATCATCATCAACGACAACACCACCACCACAACCACTACCCCAACATCATCATCATCAACGACAACACCACCACCACAACCTCTACCCCCAACATCATCATCATCAACGACAACATCACCACCACAACCACTACCCCCAACATCATCATCATCAACGACAACACCACCACCACAACCACTACGCCCAACATCATCATCATCAACGATAACACCACCACCACAACCACTACCCCAACATCATCATCATCAACGACAACACCACCACCACAACCACTACCCCAACATCATCATCATCAACGACAACACCACCACCACAACCTCTACCCCCAACATCATCATCATCAACGACAACACCACCACCACAACCACTACCCCCAACATCATCATCATCAACGACAACACCACCACCACAACCACTACCCCCAACATCATCATCATCAACGATAACACCACCACCACAACCACTACCTCAACATCATCATCATCAACGACAACACCACCACCACAACCACTACCCCAACATCATCATCATCAACGACAACACCACCACCACAACCACTACCCCCAACATCATCATCATCAACGACAACACCACCACCACAACCACTACCCCCAACATCATCATCATCAACGACACCACCACCACCACAACCACTACCCCCAACATCATCATCATCAACGACACCACCACCACCACAACCACTACCCCAACATAATCATCATCAACGACACCACCACCACCACAACCACTATCCCCAACATCATCATCATCAACGACAACACCACCACCACAACCACTAACCCCAACATCATCATCATCAACGACAACACCACCACCACAACCGCTAACCCCAACATCATCATCATCAACGACAACACCACCACCACAACCACTACCCCCAACATCATCATCATCAACGACACCACCACCACCACAACCACTACCCCCAACATCATCATCATCAACGACAACACCACCACCACAACCACTAACCCCAACATCATCATCATCAACGACAACACCACCACCACAACCACTACCCCCAACATCATCATCATCAACGACACCACCACCACCACAACCACTACCCCCAACATCATCATCATCAACGACAACACCACCACCACAACCACTAACCCCAACATCATCATCATCAACGACAACACCACCACCACAACCACTAACCCCAACATCATCATCATCAACGACAACACCACCACCAAAACCACTAACCCCAACATCATCATCATCAACGACAACACCACCACCACAACTACTACCCCAACATCATCATCATCAACGACAATACCACCGCCACAACCACTACCCCCAACATCATCATCATCAACGACAACACCACCACCACAACCACTACCCCAACATCATCATCATCAACGACAACACCACCACCACATCCTCTACCCCCAACATCATCATCATCAACGACAACACCACCACCACAACTACTACCCCAACATCATCATCATCAACGACAACACCACCACCACAACCACTACCCCAAAATCATCATCATCAACGACAACACCACCACCACAACCACTACCCCCAACATCATCATCATCAACGAGAACACCACCACCACAACCACTACCCCAACATCATCATCATCAACGACAACACCACCACCACAACCTCTACCCCCAACATCATCATCATCAACGACAACACCACCACCACAACTACTACCCCAACATCATCATCATCAACGACAACACCACCGCCACAACCACTACCCCCAACATCATCATCATCAACGACAACACCACCACCACAACCACTACCCCAACATCATCATCATCAACGACAACACCACCACCACAACCACTACTCCCAACATCATCATCATCAACGACACCACCACAAAAACTACCCCATCATCATCATCATCAACGACACCACCACCACCACAACCGCTAACCCCAACATCATCATCATCAACGACAACACCACCACCACAACCGCTAACCCCAACATCATCATCAACGACAACACCACCACCACAACCACTACCCCCAACATCATCATCATCAACGATAACACCACCACCACAACCGCTACCCCCAACATCATCATCATCAACGATAACACCACCACCACAACCGCTACCCCCAACATCATCATCAACGACAACACCACCACCACAAACACTACCCCCAACATCATCATCATCAACGATAACACCACCACCACAACCGCTACCCCCAACATCATCATCAACGACAACACCACCACCACAACCACTACCCTCAACATCATCATCATCAACGACAACACCACCACCACAACCACTACCCCCAACATCATCATCATCAACGATAACACCACCACCACAACCGCTACCCCCAACATCATCATCAACGACAACACCACCACCACAACCACTACCCCCAACATCATCATCATCAACGATAACACCACCACCACAACCGCTACCCCCAACATCATCATCAACGACAACACCACCACCACAACCACTACCCCCAACATCATCATCATCAACGACAACACCACCACCACAACCACTACCCCCAACATCATCATCATCAACGATAACACCACTACCACAACCGCTACCCCAACATCATCATCAGCGACAACACCACCACCACAACCACTACCCCCAACATCATCATCATCAACGACAACACCACCACCACAACCACTACCCCCAACATCATCATCATCAACGATAACACCACCACCACAACCGCTACCCCCAACATCATCATCATCAACGATAACACCACCACCACAACCACTACCCCCAACATCATCATCATCAACGACAACACCACCACCACAACCACTACCCCAACATCATCATCAACGACAACACCACCGTCACAACCACTACCCCAACTTCATCATCAACGACAACACCACCGCCACAACCACTACCCCCAACATCATCATCATCAACGACAACACCACCACCACAACCACTACCCCAACATCATCATCAACGACAACACCACCGTCCCTACCACTACCCGAACATCATCATCAACGACAACACCACCGCCACAACCACTACCCCCAACATCATCATCATCAACGACAACACCACCACCACAACCACTACCCCAACATCATCATCAACGACAACACCACCGCCACAACCACTACCCCAACATCATCATCAACGACAACACCACCACCACAACCACAACCCCAACATCTTCATCATCAACGACAACACCACCACCACAACCACTACCCCAACATCATCATCATCAACGACACCACCACCACCACAACCACTACCCCAACATCATCAACATCAACGACAACACCACCACCACAATCACTAACCCCAACATCATCATCATCAACGACAACACCACCACCACAACCACTACCCCCAACATCATCATCATCAACGATAACACCACCACCACAACCACTACCCCAACATCATCATCATCAACGACAATACCACCACCACAACCACTACCCCCATCATCATCATCATCAACGACAACACCACCACCACCACAACCACTACCCCAACATCATCATCATCAACGACAACACCACCACCACAACCACTACCCCAACATCATCATCATCAACGACAACACCACCACCACAACCACTACCCCAACATCATCATCATCAGCGACAACACCACCACCACAACCATTAAGCCCAACATCATCATCATCAACGACAACACCACCAGCACAACCACTACCCCCAACATCATCATCATCAACGACAACACCACCACCACAACCACTACCCCCAACATCATCATCATCAGCGACAACACCACCACCACAACCATTAAGCCCAACATCATCATCATCAACGACAACACCACCACCACAACCACTACCCCAACATCTTCATCATCAACGACAACACCACCACCACAACCACTACCCCAACATCATCATCATCAGCGACAACACCACCACCACAACCACTACCCCAACATCATCATCATCAACGACAACACCACCACCACAACCATTAAGCCCAACATCATCATCCTCAACGACAACACCACCACCACAACCACTACCCCAACATCATCATCATCAACGACAACACCACCACCACAACCACTACCCCCAACATCATCATCCTCAACGACAACACCACCACCACAACCACTACCCCCAACATCATCATCATCAACGACAACACCACCACCACAACCACTACCCCCAACATCATCATCATCAACGACAACACCACCACCACAACCACTACCCCCAACATCATCATCATCAGCGACAACACCACCACCACAACCACTACCCCCAACATCATCATCATCAACGACAACACCACCACCACAACCACTACCCCCAACATCATCATCATCAACGACAACACCACCACCACAACCACTACCCCCAACATCATCATCATCAGCGACAACACCACCACCACAACCACTACCCCCAACATCATCATCATCAACGACAACACCACCACCACAACCACTACCCCCAACATCATCATCATCAGCGACAACACCACCACCACAACCACTACCCCCAACATCATCATCATCAACGACAACACCACCACCACAACCACTACCCCCAACATCATCATCATCAACGACAACACCACCACCACAACCACTAACCCCAACATCATCATCATCAACGACAACACCACCACCACAACCACTACCCCCAACATCATCATCATCAACGACACCACCACCGCCACAACCACTACCCCCAACATCATCATCCTCAACGACAACACCACCACCACAACCACTACCCCCAACATCATCATCATCAACGACAACACCACCACCACAACCACTACCCCCAACATCATCATCATCAACTACAACACCACCACCACAACCACTACCCCCAACATCATCATCATCAACGACAACACCACCACAACCACTAACCCCAACATCATAATCATCAACGACACAACCACCACCACAACCACTACCCCCAACATCATCATCATCAACTACAACACCACCACCACAACCACTACCCCCAACATCATCATCATCAACGACAACACCACCACAACCACTAACCCCAACATCATAATCATCAACGACACCACCACCGCCACAACCACTACCCCCAACATCATCATCATCAACGACACAACCACCACCACAACCACTACCCCAACATCATCATCATCAACGACAACACCACCACCACAACCACTACCCCCAACATCATCATCATCAACGATAACACCACCACCACAACCACTACCCCCAACATCATCATCATCAACGACAACACCACCACCACAACTACTACCCCCAAAATCATCATCATCAACGATAACACCACCACCACAACCACTACCCCAACATCATCATCATCAACGACAACACCACCACCACAACAACTACCCCAACATCATCATCATCAACGACAACACCACCACCACAACCTCTACCCCCAACATCATCATCATCAACGACAACACCACCACCACAACCACTACCCCCAACATCATCATCATCAACGACAACACCACCACCACAACCACTACCCCCAACATCATCATCATCAACGACAACACCACCACCACAACCACTACCCCCAACATCATCATCATCAACGATAACACCACCACCACAACCACTACCCCGACATCATCATCATCAACGACAACACCACCACCACAACCACTACCCCAACATCATCATCATCAACGACAACACCACCACCACAACCTCTACCCCCAATATCATCATCATCAACGACAACATCACCACCACAACCACTACCCCCAACATCATCATCATCAACGACAACACCACCACCACAACCACTACCCCCAACATCATCATCATCAACGACAACACCACCACCACAACCACTACCCCAACATCATCAACGACAACACCACCACCACAACCTCTACCCCCAACATCATCATCATCAACGACAACACCACCACCACAACCACTACCCCAACATCATCATCATCAACGACAACACCACTACCACAACCACTACCCCCAACATCATCATCATCAACGATAACACCACCACCACAACCATTAAGCCCAACATCATCATCATCAACGACAACACCACCACCACAACCACTACCCCAACATCATCATTATCAACGACACCACCACCACCACAACCACTACCCCAACATCATCATCATCAACGACAACACCACCACCACAACCACTACCCCCAACATCATCATCATCAACGACAACACCACCACCACAACCACTACCCCCAACATCATCATCATCAACGACAACACCACCACCACAACCACTAACCCCAACATCATCATCATCAACCATAACACCACCACCACAACCACTACCCCAACATCATCATTATCAACGACACCACCACCACCACAACCACTACCCCAACATCATCATCATCAACGACAACACCACCACCACAACCACTACCCCAACATCGTCATCATCAACGACAATACCACCACCACAACCACTACCCCCATCATCATCATCATCAACGACAACACCACCACCACAACCTCTACCCCAACATCATCATCATCAACGACAACACCACCACCACAACCACTACCCCAACATCATCATCATCAACGACAACACCACCACCACAACCACTACCCATAACATCATCATCATCAATGACACCACCACCACAACCACTACCCCAACATCGTCATCATCAACGACAATACCACCACCACAACCACTACCCCCATCATCATCATCATCAACGACAACACCACCACCACAACCTCTACCCCAACATCATCATCATCAACGACAACACCACCACCACAACCTCTACCCCAACATCATCATCATCAACGACAACGCCACCACCACAACCTCTACCCATAACATCATCATCATCAACGACAACACCACCACCACAACCACTACCCCAACATCATCATCATCAACGACAACACCACCACAACAACCACTACCCCAACATCATCATCATCAGCGACAACACCACCACCACAACCATTAAGCCCAACATCATCATCATCAACGACAACACCACCACCACAACCACTACCCCCAACATCATCATCATCAACGACAACACCACCAGCACAACCACTACCCCCAACATCATCATCCTCAACGACAACACCACCACCACAACCACTACCCCCAACATCATCATCATCAACGACAACACCACCACCACAACCACTACCCCCAACATCATCATCATCAACGACAACACCACCAGCACAACCACTACCCCCAACATCATCATCCTCAACGACAACACCACCACCACAACCACTACCCCCAACATCATCATCATCAACGACAACACCACCACCACAACCACTACCCCCAACAACATCATCATCAACGACAACACCACCACCACAACCACTACCCCCAACATCATCATCATCAACGACAACACCACCAGCACAACCACTACCCCCAACATCATCATCATCAACGACAACACCACCACCACAACCACTACCCCCAACATCATCATCAACGAGAACACCACCACCACAACCACTACCCCCAACATCATCATCATCAACGACAACACCACCACCACAACCACTACCCCAACATCATCATCATCAACGACAACACCACCACCACAACCATTAAGCCCAACATCATCATCATCAACGACAACACCAGCACCACAACCACTACCCCCAACATCATCATCATCAACGACAACACCACCAGCACAACCACTACCCCCAACATCATCATCATCAACGACAACACCACCACCACAACCACTACCCCCAACATCATCATCATCAACGACAACACCACCACCACAACCACTACCCCCAACATCATCATCATCAACGACAACACCACCACCACAACCACTACCCCCAACATCATCATCATCAACGATAACACCACCACCACAACCACTACCCCAACATCATCATCATCAACGACAACACCACCACCACAACCACTACCCCAACATCATCATCATCAACGACAACACCACCACCACAACCTCTACCCCCAACATCATCATCATCAACGACAACATCACCACCACAACCACTACCCCCAACATCATCATCATCAACGACAACACCACCACCACAACCACTACGCCCAACATCATCATCATCAACGATAACACCACCACCACAACCACTACCCCAACATCATCATCATCAACGACAACACCACCACCACAACCTCTACCCCCAACATCATCATCATCAACGACAACACCACCACCACAACCACTACCCCCAACATCATCATCATCAACGACAACACCACCACCACAACCACTACCCCCAACATCATCATCATCAACGATAACACCACCACCACAACCACTACCTCAACATCATCATCATCAACGACAACACCACCACCACAACCACTACCCCAACATCATCATCATCAACGACAACACCACCACCACAACCACTACCCCCAACATCATCATCATCAACGACAACACCACCACCACAACCACTACCCCCAACATCATCATCATCAACGACACCACCACCACCACAACCACTACCCCCAACATCATCATCATCAACGACACCACCACCACCACAACCACTACCCCAACATAATCATCATCAACGACACCACCACCACCACAACCACTATCCCCAACATCATCATCATCAACGACAACACCACCACCACAACCACTAACCCCAACATCATCATCATCAACGACAACACCACCACCACAACCACTAACCCCAACATCATCATCATCAACGACAACACCACCACCACAACCGCTAACCCCAACATCATCATCATCAACGACAACACCACCACCACAACCACTACCCCCAACATCATCATCATCAACGACACCACCACCACCACAACCACTACCCCCAACATCATCATCATCAACGACAACACCACCACCACAACCACTAACCCCAACATCATCATCATCAACGACAACACCACCACCACAACCACTAACCCCAACATCATCATCATCAACGACAACACCACCACCAAAACCACTAACCCCAACATCATCATCATCAACGACAACACCACCACCACAACTACTACCCCAACATCATCATCATCAACGACAATACCACCGCCACAACCACTACCCCCAACATCATCATCATCAACGACAACACCACCACCACAACCACTACCCCAACATCATCATCATCAACGACAACACCACCACCACATCCTCTACCCCCAACATCATCATCATCAACGACAACACCACCACCACAACTACTACCCCAACATCATCATCATCAACGACAACACCACCACCACAACCACTACCCCAAAATCATCATCATCAACGACAACACCACCACCACAACCACTACCCCCAACATCATCATCATCAACGAGAACACCACCACCACAACCACTACCCCAACATCATCATCATCAACGACAACACCACCACCACAACCTCTACCCCCAACATCATCATCATCAACGACAACACCACCACCACAACTACTACCCCAACATCATCATCATCAACGACAACACCACCGCCACAACCACTACCCCCAACATCATCATCATCAACGACAACACCACCACCACAACTACTACCCCAACATCATCATCATCAACGACAACACCACCGCCACAACCACTACCCCCAACATCATCATCATCAACGACAACACCACCACCACAACCACTACTCCCAACATCATCATCATCAACGACACCACCACAAAAACTACCCCATCATCATCATCATCAACGACACCACCACCACCACAACCGCTAACCCCAACATCATCATCATCAACGACAACACCACCACCACAACCGCTAACCCCAACATCATCATCAACGACAACACCACCACCACAACCACTACCCCCAACATCATCATCATCAACGATAACACCACCACCACAACCGCTACCCCCAACATCATCATCATCAACGATAACACCACCACCACAACCGCTACCCCCAACATCATCATCAACGACAACACCACCACCACAAACACTACCCCCAACATCATCATCATCAACGATAACACCACCACCACAACCGCTACCCCCAACATCATCATCAACGACAACACCACCACCACAACCACTACCCTCAACATCATCATCATCAACGACAACACCACCACCACAACCACTACCCCCAACATCATCATCATCAACGATAACACCACCACCACAACCGCTACCCCCAACATCATCATCAACGACAACACCACCACCACAACCACTACCCCCAACATCATCATCATCAACGATAACACCACCACCACAACCGCTACCCCCAACATCATCATCAACGACAACACCACCACCACAACCACTACCCCCAACATCATCATCATCAACGACAACACCACCACCACAACCACTACCCCCAACATCATCATCATCAACGATAACACCACTACCACAACCGCTACCCCAACATCATCATCAGCGACAACACCACCACCACAACCACTACCCCCAACATCATCATCATCAACGACAACACCACCACCACAACCACTACCCCCAACATCATCATCATCAACGATAACACCACCACCACAACCGCTACCCCCAACATCATCATCATCAACGATAACACCACCACCACAACCACTACCCCCAACATCATCATCATCAACGACAACACCACCACCACAACCACTACCCCAACATCATCATCAACGACAACACCACCGTCACAACCACTACCCCAACTTCATCATCAACGACAACACCACCGCCACAACCACTACCCCCAACATCATCATCATCAACGACAACACCACCACCACAACCACTACCCCTACATCATCATCAACGACAACACCACCGCCACAACCACTACCCCAACATCATCATCAACGACAACACCACCACCACAACCACAACCCCAACATCATCATCATCAACGACAACACCACCACCACAACCACTACCCCAACATCATCATCATCAACGACACCACCACCACCACAACCACTACCCCAACATCATCAACATCAACGACAACACCACCACCACAATCACTAACCCCAACATCATCATCATCAACGACAACACCACCACCACAACCACTACCCCCAACATCATCATCATCAACGACAACACCACCACCACAAGCACTACCCCAACATCATCATCATCAACGACAACACCACCACCACAACCACTACCCCCAACATCATCATCATCAACGACAACACCACCACCACAACCACTACCCCAACATCATCATCATCAACGATAACACCACCACCACAAAAATTAAGCCCAACATCATCATCATCAACGACAACACCACCACCACAACCACTACCCCCAACATCATCATCATCAACGACAACACCACCACCACAACCACTACCTCAACATCATCATCATCAACGATAACACCACCACCACAACCACTACCCCCAACATCATCATCATCAACGACAACACCACCACCACAACTACTACCCCATACATCATCATCATCAACGACAACACCACCACCACAACTACTACCCCATACATCATCATCATCAACGACAGCACCACCACCACAACCACTACCCCAACATCATCATCAACGACAACACCACCACCTCAACCACTACCCCCAACACCATCATCATCAACGACAACACCACCACCACAACCACTACCCCAACATCATCATCATCAACGACAACACCACCACCACAACCACTACCCCAACATCATCATCATCAACGACAACACCACTACCACAACCACTACCCCCAACATCATCATCATCAACGATAACACCACCACCACAACCATTAAGCCCAACATCATCATCATCAACGACAACACCACCACCACAACCACTACCCCAACATCATCATCATCAACGACACCACCACCACCACAACCACTACCCCAACATCATCATCATCAACGACAACACCACCACCACAACCACTACCCCCAACATCATCATCATCAACGACAACACCACCACCACAACCACTAACCCCAACATCATCATCATCAACGATAACACCACCACCACAACCACTACCCCAACATCATCATCATCAACGACACCACCACCACCACAACCACTACCCCCATCATCATCATCATCAACGACAACACCACCACCACCACAACCACTACCCCAACATCATCATCATCAACGACAACACCACCACCACAACCACTACCCCAACATCATCATCATCAACGACAACACCACCACCACAACCACTACCCCAACATCATCATCATCAACGACAACACCACCACCACAACCATTAAGCCCAACATCATCATCATCAACGACAACACCACCACCACAACCACTAACCCCAACATCATCATCATCAACGACAACACCACCAGCACAACCACTACCCCAACATCATCATCATCAACGACAACACCACCACCACAACCACTACACCCAACATCATCATCATCAACGACAACACCACCACCACAACCACTACCCCCAACATCATCATCATCAACGACAACACCACCACCACAACCACTACCCCCAACATCATCATCATCAACGACAACACCACCACCACAACCACTAACACCAACATCATCATCATCAACGACAACACCACCACCACAACCACTACCCCCAACATCATCATCATCAACGACAACACCACCACCACAACCACTAACCCCAACATCATAATCATCAACGACACCACCACCACCACAACCACTACCCCAACATCATCATCATCAACGACAACACCACCACCACAACCACTACCCCCAACATCATCATCATCAACGATAACACCACCACCACAGCCACTAACCCCAACATCATCATCATCAACGACAACACCACCACCACAACCACTAACCCCAACATCATCATCATCAACGACAACACCACCACCAAAACCACTAACCCCAACATCATCATCATCAACGACAACACCACCACCACAACTACTACCCCAACATCATCATCATCAACGACAATACCACCGCCACAACCACTACCCCCAACATCATCATCAACGACAACACCACCACCACAACCACTACCCCAACATCATCATCATCAACGACAACACCACCACCACATCCTCTACCCCCAACATCATCATCATCAACGACAACACCACCACCACAACTACTACCCCAACATCATCATCATCAACGACAACACCACCACCACAACCACTACCCCAAAATCATCATCATCAACGACAACACCACCACCACAACCACTACCCCCAACATCATCATCATCAACGAGAACACCACCACCACAACCACTACCCCAACATCATCATCATCAACGACAACACCACCACCACAACCTCTACCCCCAACATCATCATCATCAACGACAACACCACCACCACAACTACTACCCCAACATCATCATCATCAACGACAACACCACCGCCACAACCACTACCCCCAACATCATCATCATCAACGACAACACCACCACCACAACCACTACCCCAACATCATCATCATCAACGACAACACCACCACCACAACCACTACTCCCAACATCATCATCATCAACGACACCACCACAAAAACTACCCCATCATCATCATCATCAACGACACCACCACCACCAGAAACCGCTAACCCCAACATCATCATCATCAACGACAACACCACCACCACAACCGCTAACCCCAACATCATCATCAACGACAACACCACCACCACAACCACTACCCCCAACATCATCATCATCAACGATAACACCACCACCACAACCGCTACCCCCAACATCATCATCATCAACGATAACACCACCACCACAACCGCTACCCCCAACATCATCATCAACGACAACACCACCACCACAAACACTACCCCCAACATCATCATCATCAACGATAACACCACCACCACAACCGCTACCCCCAACATCATCATCAACGACAACACCACCACCACAACCACTACCCTCAACATCATCATCATCAGCGACAACACCACCACCACAACCATTAAGCCCAACATCATCATCATCAACGACAACACCACCAGCACAACCACTACCCCCAACATCATCATCATCAACGACAACACCACCACCACAACCACTACCCCCAACATCATCATCATCAGCGACAACACCACCACCACAACCATTAAGCCCAACATCATCATCATCAACGACAACACCACCACCACAACCACTACCCCAACATCTTCATCATCAACGACAACACCACCACCACAAGCACTACCCCAACATCATCATCATCAGCGACAACACCACCACCACAACCATTAAGCCCAACATCATCATCCTCAACGACAACACCACCACCACAACCACTACCCCAACATCATCATCATCAACGACAACACCACCAGCACAACCACTACCCCCAACATCATCATCCTCAACGACAACACCACCACCACAACCACTACCCCCAACATCATCATCATCAACGACAACACCACCACCACAACCACTACCCCCAACATCATCATCATCAACGACAACACCACCACCACAACCACTACCCCCAACATCATCATCATCAACGACAACACCACCACCACAACCACTACCCCCAACATCATCATCATCAACGACAACACCACCACCACAACCACTACCCCCAACATCATCATCATCAGCGACAACACCACCACCACAACCACTACCCCCAACATCATCATCATCAACGACAACACCACCACCACAACCACTACCCCCAACATCATCATCATCAACGACAACACCACCACCACAACCACTACCCCCAACATCATCATCATCAGCGACAACACCACCACCACAACCACTACCCCCAACATCATCATCATCAACGACAACACCACCACCACAACCACTACCCCCAACATCATCATCATCAGCGACAACACCACCACCACAACCACTACCCCCAACATCATCATCATCAACGACAACACCACCACCACAACCACTACCCCCAACATCATCATCATCAACGACAACCCCACCACCACAACCACTAACCCCAACATCATCATCATCAACGACAACACCACCACCACAACCACTACCCCCAACATCATCATCATCAACGACACCACCACCGCCACAACCACTACCCCCAACATCATCATCCTCAACGACAACACCACCACCACAACCACTACCCCCAACATCATCATCATCAACGACAACACCACCACCACAACCACTACCCCCAACATCATCATCATCAACTACAACACCACCACCACAACCACTACCCCCAACATCATCATCATCAACGACAACACCACCACAACCACTAACCCCAACATCATAATCATCAACGACACAACCACCACCACAACCACTACCCCCAACATCATCATCATCAACTACAACACCACCACCACAACCACTACCCCCAACATCATCATCATCAACGACAACACCACCACAACCACTAACCCCAACATCATAATCATCAACGACACCACCACCGCCACAACCACTACCCCCAACATCATCATCATCAACGACACAACCACCACCACAACCACTACCCCAACATCATCATCATCAACGACAACACCACCACCACAACCACTACCCCCAACATCATCATCATCAACGATAACACCACCACCACAACCACTACCCCCAACATCATCATCATCAACGACAACACCACCACCACAACTACTACCCCCAAAATCATCATCATCAACGATAACACCACCACCACAACCACTACCCCAACATCATCATCATCAACGACAACACCACCACCACAACAACTACCCCAACATCATCATCATCAACGACAACACCACCACCACAACCTCTACCCCCAACATCATCATCATCAACGACAACACCACCACCACAACCACTACCCCCAACATCATCATCATCAACGACAACACCACCACCACAACCACTACCCCCAACATCATCATCATCAACGACAACACCACCACCACAACCACTACCCCCAACATCATCATCATCAACGATAACACCACCACCACAACCACTACCCCGACATCATCATCATCAACGACAACACCACCACCACAACCACTACCCCAACATCATCATCATCAACGACAACACCACCACCACAACCTCTACCCCCAACATCATCATCATCAACGACAACATCACCACCACAACCACTACCCCCAACATCATCATCATCAACGACAACACCACCACCACAACCACTACCCCCAACATCATCATCATCAACGACAACACCACCACCACAACCACTACCCCAACATCATCAACGACAACACCACCACCACAACCTCTACCCCCAACATCATCATCATCAACGACAACACCACCACCACAACCACTACCCCAACATCATCATCATCAACGACAACACCACTACCACAACCACTACCCCCAACATCATCATCATCAACGATAACACCACCACCACAACCATTAAGCCCAACATCATCATCATCAACGACAACACCACCACCACAACCACTACCCCAACATCATCATTATCAACGACACCACCACCACCACAACCACTACCCCAACATCATCATCATCAACGACAACACCACCACCACAACCACTACCCCCAACATCATCATCATCAACGACAACACCACCACCACAACCACTAACCCCAACATCATCATCATCAACCATAACACCACCACCACAACCACTACCCCAACATCGTCATCATCAACGACAATACCACCACCACAACCACTACCCCCATCATCATCATCATCAACGACAACACCACCACCACAACCTCTACCCCAACATCATCATCATCAACGACAACACCACCACCACAACCACTACCCCAACATCATCATCATCAACGACAACACCACCACCACAACCACTACCCATAACATCATCATCATCAATGACACCACCACCACAACCACTACCCCAACATCGTCATCATCAACGACAATACCACCACCACAACCACTACCCCCATCATCATCATCATCAACGACAACACCACCACCACAACCTCTACCCCAACATCATCATCATCAACGACAACACCACCACCACAACCTCTACCCCAACATCATCATCATCAACGACAACACCACCACCACAACCTCTACCCATAACATCATCATCATCAACGACAACACCACCACCACAACCACTACCCCAACATCATCATCATCAGCGACAACACCACCACCACAACCATTAAGCCCAACATCATCATCATCAACGACAACACCACCACCACAACCACTACCCCCAACATCATCATCATCAACGACAACACCACCAGCACAACCACTACCCCCAACATCATCATCCTCAACGACAACACCACCACCACAACCACTACCCCCAACATCATCATCATCAACGACAACACCACCACCACAACCACTACCCCCAACATCATCATCATCAACGACAACACCACCAGCACAACCACTACCCCCAACATCATCATCCTCAACGACAACACCACCACCACAACCACTACCCCCAACATCATCATCATCAACGACAACACCACCACCACAACCACTACCCCCAACATCATCATCATCAACGACAACACCACCACCACAACCACTACCCCCAACATCATCATCATCAACGACAACACCACCAGCACAACCACTACCCCCAACATCATCATCATCAACGACAACACCACCACCACAACCACTACCCCCAACATCATCATCAACGAGAACACCACCACCACAACCACTACCCCCAACATCATCATCATCAACGACAACACCACCACCACAACCACTACCCCAACATCATCATCATCAACGACAACACCACCACCACAACCATTAAGCCCAACATCATCATCATCAACGACAACACCAGCACCACAACCACTACCCCCAACATCATCATCATCAACGACAACACCACCAGCACAACCACTACCCCCAACATCATCATCATCAACGACAACACCACCACCACAACCACTACCCCCAACATCATCATCATCAACGACAACACCACCACCACAACCACTACCCCCAACATCATCATCATCAACGACAACACCACCACCACAACCACTACCCCCAACATCATCATCATCAACGATAACACCACCACCACAACCACTACCCCAACATCATCATCATCAACGACAACACCACCACCACAACCACTACCCCAACATCATCATCATCAACGACAACACCACCACCACAACCTCTACCCCCAACATCATCATCATCAACGACAACATCACCACCACAACCACTACCCCCAACATCATCATCATCAACGACAACACCACCACCACAACCACTACGCCCAACATCATCATCATCAACGATAACACCACCACCACAACCACTACCCCAACATCATCATCATCAACGACAACACCACCACCACAACCACTACCCCAACATCATCATCATCAACGACAACACCACCACCACAACCTCTACCCCCAACATCATCATCATCAACGACAACACCACCACCACAACCACTACCCCCAACATCATCATCATCAACGACAACACCACCACCACAACCACTACCCCCAACATCATCATCATCAACGATAACACCACCACCACAACCACTACCTCAACATCATCATCATCAACGACAACACCACCACCACAACCACTACCCCAACATCATCATCATCAACGACAACACCACCACCACAACCACTACCCCCAACATCATCATCATCAACGACAACACCACCACCACAACCACTACCCCCAACATCATCATCATCAACGACACCACCACCACCACAACCACTACCCCCAACATCATCATCATCAACGACACCACCACCACCACAACCACTACCCCAACATAATCATCATCAACGACACCACCACCACCACAACCACTATCCCCAACATCATCATCATCAACGACAACACCACCACCACAACCACTAACCCCAACATCATCATCATCAACGACAACACCACCACCACAACCACTAACCCCAACATCATCATCATCAACGACAACACCACCACCACAACCGCTAACCCCAACATCATCATCATCAACGACAACACCACCACCACAACCACTACCCCCAACATCATCATCATCAACGACACCACCACCACCACAACCACTACCCCCAACATCATCATCATCAACGACAACACCACCACCACAACCACTAACCCCAACATCATCATCATCAACGACAACACCACCACCACAACCACTAACCCCAACATCATCATCATCAACGACAACACCACCACCAAAACCACTAACCCCAACATCATCATCATCAACGACAACACCACCACCACAACTACTACCCCAACATCATCATCATCAACGACAATACCACCGCCACAACCACTACCCCCAACATCATCATCATCAACGACAACACCACCACCACAACCACTACCCCAACATCATCATCATCAACGACAACACCACCACCACATCCTCTACCCCCAACATCATCATCATCAACGACAACACCACCACCACAACTACTACCCCAACATCATCATCATCAACGACAACACCACCACCACAACCACTACCCCAAAATCATCATCATCATCAACGACAACACCACCACCACAACCACTACCCCCAACATCATCATCATCAACGAGAACACCACCACCACAACCACTACCCCAACATCATCATCATCAACGACAACACCACCACCACAACCTCTACCCCCAACATCATCATCATCAACGACAACACCACCACCACAACTACTACCCCAACATCATCATCATCAACGACAACACCACCGCCACAACCACTACCCCCAACATCATCATCATCAACGACAACACCACCACCACAACCACTACCCCAACATCATCATCATCAACGACAACACCACCACCACAACCACTACTCCCAACATCATCATCATCAACGACACCACCACAAAAACTACCCCATCATCATCATCATCAACGACACCACCACCACCACAACCGCTAACCCCAACATCATCATCATCAACGACAACACCACCACCACAACCGCTAACCCCAACATCATCATCAACGACAACACCACCACCACAACCACTACCCCCAACATCATCATCATCAACGATAACACCACCACCACAACCGCTACCCCCAACATCATCATCATCAACGATAACACCACCACCACAACCGCTACCCCCAACATCATCATCAACGACAACACCACCACCACAAACACTACCCCCAACATCATCATCATCAACGATAACACCACCACCACAACCGCTACCCCCAACATCATCATCAACGACAACACCACCACCACAACCACTACCCTCAACATCATCATCATCAACGACAACACCACCACCACAACCACTACCCCCAACATCATCATCATCAACGATAACACCACCACCACAACCGCTACCCCCAACATCATCATCAACGACAACACCACCACCACAACCACTACCCCCAACATCATCATCATCAACGATAACACCATCACCACAACCGCTACCCCCAACATCATCATCAACGACAACACCACCACCACGACCACTACCCCCAACATCATCATCATCAACGACAACACCACCACCACAACCACTACCCCCAACATCATCATCATCAACGATAACACCACTACCACAACCGCTACCCCAACATCATCATCAGCGACAACACCACCACCACAACGACTACCCCCAACATCATCATCATCAACGACAACACCACCACCACAACCACTACCCCCAACATCATCATCATCAACGATAACACCACCACCACAACCGCTACCCCCAACATCATCATCATCAACGATAACACCACCACCACAACCACTACCCCCAACATCATCATCATCAACGACAACACCACCACCACAACCACTACCCCAACATCATCATCAACGACAACACCACCGTCACAACCACTACCCCAACTTCATCATCAACGACAACACCACCGCCACAACCACTACCCCCAACATCATCATCATCAACGACAACACCACCACCACAACCACTACCCCTACATCATCATCAACGACAACACCACCGCCACAACCACTACCCCAACATCATCATCAACGACAACACCACCACCACAACCACAACCCCAACATCATCATCATCAACGACAACACCACCACCACAACCACTACCCCAACATCATCATCATCAACGACACCACCACCACCACAACCACTACCCCAACATCATCAACATCAACGACAACACCACCACCACAATCACTAACCCCAACATCATCATCATCAACGACAACACCACCACCACAACCACTACCCCCAACATCATCATCATCAACGACAACACCACCACCACAAGCACTACCCCAACATCATCATCATCAACGACAACACCACCACCACAACCACTACCCCCAACATCATCATCATCAACGACAACACCACCACCACAACCACTACCCCAACATCATCATCATCAACGATAACACCACCACCACAAAAATTAAGCCCAACATCATCATCATCAACGACAACACCACCACCACAACCACTACCCCCAACATCATCATCATCAACGACAACACCACCACCACAACCACTACCCCAACATCATCATCATCAACGATAACACCACCACCACAACCACTACCCCCAACATCATCATCATCAACGACAACACCACCACCACAACTACTACCCCATACATCATCATCATCAACGACAACACCACCACCACAACTACTACCCCATACATCATCATCATCAACGACAGCACCACCACCACAACCACTACCCCAACATCATCATCAACGACAACACCACCACCACAACCACTACCCCCAACATCATCATCATCAACGATAACACCACCACCACAACCATTAAGCCCAACATCATCATCATCAACGACAACACCACCACCACAACCACTACCCCAACATCATCATCATCAACGACACCACCACCACCACAACCACTACCCCAACATCATCATCATCAACGACAACACCACCACCACAACCACTACCCCCAACATCATCATCATCAACGACAACACCACCACCACAACCACTAACCCCAACATCATCATCATCAACGATAACACCACCACCACAACCACTACCCCAACATCATCATCATCAACGACACCACCACCACCACAACCACTACCCCCATCATCATCATCATCAACGACAACACCACCACCACCACAACCACTACCCCAACATCATCATCATCAACGACAACACCACCACCACAACCACTACCCCAACATCATCATCATCAACGACAACACCACCACCACAACCACTACCCCAACATCATCATCATCAACGACAACACCACCACCACAACCATTAAGCCCAACATCATCATCATCAACGACAACACCACCACCACAACCACTAACCCCAACATCATCATCATCAACGACAACACCACCAGCACAACCACTACCCCCAACATCATCATCATCAACGACAACACCACCACCACAACCACTAACCCCAACATCATCATCATCAACGATAACACCACCACCACAACCACTACCCCAACATCATCATCATCAACGACACCACCACCACCACAACCACTACCCCCATCATCATCATCATCAACGACAACACCACCACCACCACAACCACTACCCCAACATCATCATCATCAACGACAACACCACCACCACAACCACTACCCCAACATCATCATCATCAACGACAACACCACCACCACAACCACTACCCCAACATCATCATCATCAACGACAACACCACCACCACAACCATTAAGCCCAACATCATCATCATCAACGACAACACCACCACCACAACCACTAACCCCAACATCATCATTAACGACAACACCACCACCACAACCACTACCCCATCATCATCATCATCAACGACACCACCACCACCAGAAACCGCTAACCCCAACATCATCATCATCAACGACAACACCACCACCACAACCACTAACCCCAACATCATCATCATCAACGACAACACCACCACCACAACCACTACACCCAACATCATCATCATCAACGACAACACCACCACCACAACCACTACCCCCAACATCATCATCATCAACGACAACACCACCACCACAACCACTACCCCCAACATCATCATCATCAACGACAACACCACCACCACAACCACTAACACCAACATCATCATCATCAACGACAACACCACCACCACAACCACTACCCCCAACATCATCATCATCAACGACAACACCACCACCACAACCACTAACCCCAACATCATAATCATCAACGACACCACCACCACCACAACCACTACCCCAACATCATCATCATCAACGACAACACCACCACCACAACCACTACCCCCAACATCATCATCATCAACGATAACACCACCACCACAGCCACTAACCCCAACATCATCATCATCAACGACAACACCACCACCACAACCACTAACCCCAACATCATCATCATCAACGACAACACCACCACCAAAACCACTAACCCCAACATCATCATCATCAACGACAACACCACCACCACAACTACTACCCCAACATCATCATCATCAACGACAATACCACCGCCACAACCACTACCCCCAACATCATCATCAACGACAACACCACCACCACAACCACTACCCCAACATCATCATCATCAACGACAACACCACCACCACATCCTCTACCCCCAACATCATCATCATCAACGACAACACCACCACCACAACTACTACCCCAACATCATCATCATCAACGACAACACCACCACCACAACCACTACCCCAAAATCATCATCATCAACGACAACACCACCACCACAACCACTACCCCCAACATCATCATCATCAACGAGAACACCACCACCACAACCACTACCCCAACATCATCATCATCAACGACAACACCACCACCACAACCTCTACCCCCAACATCATCATCATCAACGACAACACCACCACCACAACTACTACCCCAACATCATCATCATCAACGACAACACCACCGCCACAACCACTACCCCCAACATCATCATCATCAACGACAACACCACCACCACAACCACTACCCCAACATCATCATCATCAACGACAACACCACCACCACAACCACTACTCCCAACATCATCATCATCAACGACACCACCACAAAAACTACCCCATCATCATCATCATCAACGACACCACCACCACCAGAAACCGCTAACCCCAACATCATCATCATCAACGACAACACCACCACCACAACCGCTAACCCCAACATCATCATCAACGACAACACCACCACCACAACCACTACCCCCAACATCATCATCATCAACGATAACACCACCACCACAACCGCTACCCCCAACATCATCATCATCAACGATAACACCACCACCACAACCGCTACCCCCAACATCATCATCAACGACAACACCACCACCACAAACACTACCCCCAACATCATCATCATCAACGATAACACCACCACCACAACCGCTACCCCCAACATCATCATCAACGACAACACCACCACCACAACCACTACCCTCAACATCATCATCATCAACGACAACACCACCACCACAACCACTACCCCCAACATCATCATCATCAACGATAACACCACCACCACAACCGCTACCCCCAACATCATCATCAACGACAACACCACCACCACAACCACTACCCCCAACATCATCATCATCAACGATAACACCACCACCACAACCGCTACCCCCAACATCATCATCAACGACAACACCACCACCACAACCACTACCCCCAACATCATCATCATCAACGACAACACCACCACCACAACCACTACCCCCAACATCATCATCATCAACGATAACACCACTACCACAACCGCTACCCCAACATCATCATCAGCGACAACACCACCACCACAACCACTACCCCCAACATCATCATCATCAACGACAACACCACCACCACAACCACTACCCCCAACATCATCATCATCAACGATAACACCACCACCACAACCGCTACCCCCAACATCATCATCATCAACGATAACACCACCACCACAACCACTACCCCCAACATCATCATCATCAACGACAACACCACCACCACAACCACTACCCCAACATCATCATCAACGACAACACCACCGTCACAACCACTACCCCAACTTCATCATCAACGACAACACCACCGCCACAACCACTACCCCCAACATCATCATCATCAACGACAACACCACCACCACAACCACTACCCCTACATCATCATCAACGACAACACCACCGCCACAACCACTACCCCAACATCATCATCAACGACAACACCACCACCACAACCACAACCCCAACATCATCATCATCAACGACAACACCACCACCACAACCACTACCCCAACATCATCATCATCAACGACACCACCACCACCACAACCACTACCCCAACATCATCAACATCAACGACAACACCACCACCACAATCACTAACCCTAACATCATCATCATCAACGACAACACCACCACCACAACCACTACCCCCAACATCATCATCATCAACGACAACACCACCACCACAAGCACTACCCCAACATCATCATCATCAACGACAACACCACCACCACAACCACTACCCCCAACATCATCATCATCAACGACAACACCACCACCACAACCACTACCCCAACACCATCATCATCAACGATAACACCACCACCACAAAAATTAAGCCCAACATCATCATCATCAACGACAACACCACCACCACAACCACTACCCCCAACATCATCATCATCAACGACAACACCACCACCACAACCACTACCCCAACATCATCATCATCAACGATAACACCACCACCACAACCACTACCCCCAACATCATCATCATCAACGACAACACCACCACCACAACTACTACCCCATACATCATCATCATCAACGACAACACCACCACCACAACTACTACCCCATACATCATCATCATCAACGACAGCACCACCACCACAACCACTACCCCAACATCATCATCATCAACGATAACACCACCACCACAACCACTACCCCCAACATCATCATCATCAACGACAACACCACCACCACAACCACTACCCCAACATCATCATCATCAACGATAACACCACCACCACAACCACTACCCCCAACATCATCATCATCAACGACAACACCACCACCACAACCACTACCCCAACATCATCATCATCAACGATAACACCACCACCACAACCACTACCCCCAACATCATCATCATCAACGACAACACCACCACCACAACTACTACCCCATACATCATCATCATCAACGACAACACCACCACCACAACTACTACCCCATACATCATCATCATCAACGACAGCACCACCACCACAACCACTACCCCAACATCATCATCAACGACAACACCACCACCTCAACCACTACCCCCAACACCATCATCATCAACGACAACACCACCACCACAACCACTACCCCAACATCATCATCATCAACGACAACACCACCACCACAACTACTACCCCATACATCATCATCATCAACGACAACACCACCACCACAACCACTACCCCAACATCATCATCATCAACGACAGCACCACCACCACAACCACTACCCCAACATCATCATCAACGACAACACCACCACCTCAACCACTACCCCCAACACCATCATCATCAACGACAACACCACCACCACAACCACTACCCCAACATCATCATCATCAACGATAACACCACCACCACAACCACTACCCCCAACATCATCATCATCAACGACAACACCACCACCACAACTACTACCCCATACATCATCATCATCAACGACAACACCACCACCACAACTACTACCCCATACATCATCATCATCAACGACAGCACCACCACCACAACCACTACCCCAACATCATCATCAACGACAACACCACCACCTCAACCACTACCCCCAACACCATCATCATCAACGACAACACCACCACCACAACCACTACCCCAACATCATCATCATCAACGACAACACCACCACCACAACCACTACCCCCAACATCATCATCATCAACGACAACACCACCACCACAACCACTACCCTAACACCATCATCATCAACGACAACACCACCACCACAACCACTACCCCAACATCATCATCATCAACGACAACACCACCACCACAACCACTACCCCCAACACCATCATCATCAACGACAACACCACCACCACAACCACTACCCCAACATCATCATCATCAACGACAACACCACCACCACAACCACTAACCCCAACATCATCATCATCAACGACAACACCACCACCACAACCACTACCCCAACATCATCATCATCATCAACGACAACACCACTACCACAACCACTACCCCCAGCATCATCATCATCAACGATAACACCACCACCACATCCTCTACCCCAACATCATCATCATCAACGACACCACCACCACCACAACCACTACCCCAACATCATCATCATCAACGACAACACCACCACCACAACCACTACCCCAACATCATCATCATCAACGACACCACCACCACCACAACCACTACCCCAACATCATCATCATCAACGACAACACCACCACCACAACCACTACCCCCAACATCATCATCATCAACGACAACACCACCACCACAACCACTACCCCCAACATCATCATCCTCAACGACAACACCACCACCACAACCACTACCCCCAACATCATCATCATCAACGACAACACCACCACCACAACCACTACCCCCAACATCATCATCATCAACGACAACACCACCACCACAACCACTACCCCCAAAATCATCATCATCAACGATAACACCACCACCACAACCACTACCCCAACATCATCATCATCAACGACAACACCACCACCACAACCACTACCCCAACATCATCATCATCAACGACAACACCACCACCACAACCTCTACCCCCAACATCATCATCATCAACGACAACACCACCACCACAACCACTACCCCCAACATCATCATCAACGACAGCACCACCACCACAACCACTACCCCCAACATCATCATCATCAACGACAACACCACCACCACAACCACTACCCCCAACATCATCATCATCAACGATAACACCACCACCACAACCACTACCCCAACATCATCATCATCAACGACAACACCACCACCACAACCACTACCCCAACATCATCATCATCAACGACAACACCACCACCACAACCTCTACCCCCAACATCATCATCATCAACGACAACACCGCCACCACAACCACTACCCCCAACATCATCATCATCAACGACAACACCACCACCACAACCACTACCCCCAACATCATCATCATCAACGATAACACCACCACCACAACCACTACCCCAACATCATCATCATCAACGACAACACCACCACCACAACCACTACCCCAACATCATCATCATCAACGACAACACCACCACCACAACCTCTACCCCCAACATCATCATCATCAACGACAACACCACCACCACAACCACTACCCCCAACATCATCATCATCAACGACAACACCACCACCACAACCACTACCCCCAACATCATCATCATCAACGATAACACCACCACCACAACCACTACCCCAACATCATCATCATCAACGACAACACCACCACCACAACCACTACCCCAACATCATCATCATCAACGACAACACCACCACCACAACCACTACCCCCAACATCATCATCATCAACGACAACACCACCACCACAACCACTACCCCAAAATCATCATCATCAACGACAACACCACCACCACAACCACTACCCCCAACATCATCATCATCAACGACAACACCACCACCACAACCGCTAACCCCAACATCATCATCATCAACGACAACACCACCACCACAACCACTACCCCCAACATCATCATCATCAACGACACCACCACCACCACAACCACTACCCCCAACATCATCATCATCAACGACAACACCACCACCACAACCACTACCCCCAACATCATCATCATCAACGACACCACCACCGCCACAACCACTACCCCAACATCATCATCATCAACGACAACACCACCACCACAACCACTACCCCCAACATCATCATCATCAACGACAACACCACCACCACAACCACTACCCCAACATCATCATCATCAACGACAACACCACCACCACAACCACTACCCCCAACATCATCATCATCAACGACAACACCACCACCACAACCGCTAACCCCAACATCATCATCATCAACGACAACACCACCACCACAACCACTACCCCCAACATCATCATCATCAACGACACCACCACCACCACAACCACTACCCCCAACATCATCATCATCAACGACAACACCACCACCACAACCACTACCCCCAACATCATCATCATCAACGACACCACCACCACCACAACCACTATCCCCAACATCATCATCATCAACGATAACACCACCACCACAACCACTACCCCCAACATCATCATCATCAACGACACCACCACCACCACAACCACTACCCCAACATCATCATCATCAACGACAACACCACCACCACAACCACTACCCCCAACATCATCATCATCATCAACGACAACACCACCACCACACCCACTAGCCCCAACATCATCATCATCAACGACACCACCACCACCACCACCACTACCCCCAACATCATCATCATCATCAACGACAACACCACCACCACAAACACTACCCCAACATCATCATCATCAACGACAACACCACCACCACAACCACTACCCCCAACATCATCATCATCAACGACACCACCACCACCACAACCACTACCCCCAACATCATCATCATCAACGACACCACCACCACCACAACCACTACCCCAACATAATCATCATCAACGACACCACCACCACCACAACCACTATCCCCAACATCATCATCATCAACGACAACACCACCACCACAACCACTAACCCCAACATCATCATCATCAACGACAACACCACCACCACAACCACTACCCCCAACATCATCATCATCATCAACGACAACACCACCACCACAACCGCTAACCCCAACATCATCATCATCAACGACAACACCACCACCACAACCACTACCCCCAACATCATCATCATCAACGACACCACCACCACCACAACCACTACCCCCAACATCATCATCATCAACGACAACACCACCACCACAACCACTACCCCCAACATCATCATCATCAACGACACCACCACCACCACAACCACTATCCCCAACATCATCATCATCAACGATAACACCACCACCACAACCACTACCCCCAACATCATCATCATCAACGACACCACCACCACCACAACCACTACCCCAACATCATCATCATCAACGACAACACCACCACCACAACCACTACCCCCAACATCATCATCAGCATCAATGACAACACCACCACCACACCCACTAGCCCCAACATCATCATCATCAACGACACCACCACCACCACTACCCCCAACATCATCATCATCATCAACGACAACACCACCACCACAAACACTACCCCAACATCATCATCATCAACGACAACACCACCACCACAACCACTACCCCCAACATCATCATTATCAACGACACCACCACCACCACAACCACTACCCCCAACATCATCATCATCAACGACACCACCACCACCACAACCACTACCCCAACATAATCATCATCAACGACACCACCACCACCACAACCACTATCCCCAACATCATCATCATCAACGACAACACCACCACCACAACCACTAACCCCAACATCATCATCATCAACGACAACACCACCACCACAACCACTAACCCCAACATCATCATCATCAACGACAACACCACCACCACAACCGCTAACCCCAACATCATCATCTTCAACGACAACACCACCACCACAACCACTACCCCCAACATCATCATCATCAACGACACCACCACCACCACAACCACTACCCTCAACATCATCATCATCAACGACAACACCACCACCACAACCACTAACCCCAACATCATCATCATCAACGACAACACCACCACCACAACCACTAACCCCAACATCATCATCATCAACGACAACACCACCACCAAAACCACTAACCCCAACATCATCATCATCAACGACAACACCACCACCACAACTACTACCCCAACATCATCATCATCAACGACAATGCCACCGCCACAACCACTACCCCCAACATCATCATCATCAACGACAACACCACCACCACAACCACTACCCCAACATCATCATCACCAACGACAACACCACCACCACATCCTCTACCCCAACATCATCATCATCAACGACAACACCACCACCACAACTACTACCCCAACATCATCATCATCAACGACAACACCACCACCACAACCACTACCCCAACATCATCATCATCAACGACAACACCACCACCACAACCACTACCCCCAACATTATCATCATCAACGAGAACACCACCACCACAACCACTACCCCAACATCATCATCATCAACGACAATACCACCACCACAACCTCTACCCCCAACATCATCATCATCAACGACAATACCACCACCACAACTACTACCCCAACATCATCATCATCAACGACAACACCACCACCACAACCACTACCCCAACATCATCATCATCAACGACAACACCACCACCACAACCACTAGCCCCAACATCAACATCATCAACGACAACACCACCACCACAACCTCTACCCCCAACATCATCATCATCAACGACAACACCACCACCACAACTACTACCCCAACATCATCATCATCAACGACAACACCACCACCACAACCACTACCCCAACATCATCATCATCAACGACAACACCACCACCACAACCTCTACCCCCAACATCATCATCATCAACGACAACACCACCACCACAACCACTAACCCCAACATCATCATCATCAACGACAACACCACCACCACAACCACTACCCCAACATCATCATCATCAACGACAACACCACCGCCACAACCACTACCCCCAACATCATCATCATCAACGACAACACCACCACCACAACCACTACCCCAACATCATCATCATCAACGACAACACCACCGCCACAACCACTACCCCCAACATCATCATCATCAACGACAACACCACCACCACAACCACTACACCCAACATCATCATCATCAACGACAACACCACCACCACAACCTCTACCCCCAACATCATCATCATCAACGACAACACCACTACCACAACCACTACCCCCAACATCATCATCACCAACGACAACACCACCACCACAACCACTACCCACAACATCATCATCATCAACGACAACACCACCACCACAACCTCTACTCCCAACATCATCATCATCAACGACAACACCACCACCACAACCACTACCCCCAACATCATCATCATCAATGACAACACCACCACCACAACCTCTACCCCCAATATCATCATCATCAACGACAACACCACCACCACAACCACTACCCCCAACATAATCATCATCAACGACAACACCACCACCACAACCACTACCCCCAACATCATCATCATCAACGACAACACCACCACCACAACCACTAACCCCAACATCATCATCATCAACGACAACACCACCACCACAACCTCTACCCCCAATATCATCATCATCAACGACAACACCACCACCACAACCACTACCCCCAACATAATCATCATCAACGACAACACCACCACCACAACCACTACCCCAACATCATCATCATCAACGACAACACCACTACCACAACCACTACCTCCAACATCATCATCATCAACGATAACACCACCACCACAACCATTAAGCCCAACATCATCATCATCAACGACAACACCACCACCACAACCACTACCCCAACATCATCATCATCAACGACACCACCACCACCACAACCACTACCCCAACATCATCATCATCAACGACAACACCACCAACACAACCACTACCCCCAACATCATCATCATCAACGACAACACCACCACCACAACCACTACCCCAAAATCATCATCATCAACGACAACACCACCACCACAACCACTACCCCCAACATCATCATCATCAACGACAACACCACCACCACAACCGCTAACCCCAACATCATCATCATCAACGACAACACCACCACCACAACCACTACCCCCAACATCATCATCATCAACGACACCACCACCACCACAACCACTACCCCCAACATCATCATCATCAACGACAACACCACCACCACAACCACTACCCCCAACATCATCATCATCAACGACACCACCACCGCCACAACCACTACCCCAACATCATCATCATCAACGACAACACCACCACCACAACCACTACCCCCAACATCATCATCATCAACGACAACACCACCACCACAACCACTACCCCAACATCATCATCATCAACGACAACACCACCACCACAACCACTACCCCCAACATCATCATCATCAACGACAACACCACCACCACAACCGCTAACCCCAACATCATCATCATCAACGACAACACCACCACCACAACCACTACCCCCAACATCATCATCATCAACGACACCACCACCACCACAACCACTACCCCCAACATCATCATCATCAACGACAACACCACCACCACAACCACTACCCCCAACATCATCATCATCAACGACACCACCACCACCACAACCACTATCCCCAACATCATCATCATCAACAATAACACCACCACCACAACCACTACCCCCAACATCATCATCATCAACGACAACACCACCACCACAACCTCTACCCCCAACATCATCATCATCAACGACAACACCACCACCACAACCTCTACCCCCAACATCATCATCATCAACGACAACACCACCACCACAACCTCTACCCCCAACATCATCATCATCAACGACAACACCACCACCACAACCACTACCCCCAACATCATCATCATCAACGACAACACCACCACCACAACCACTATTCCAACATCATCATCAACAACAACACCACCACCACAACCACTAACCCCAACATCATCATCATCAACGACAACACCACCACCACAACCTCTACCCCCAACATCATCATCATCAACGACAACACCACCACCTCAACCACTACCCCCAACATCATCATCATCAACGACAACACCACCACCACAACCACTACCCCAACATCATCATCATCAACGACAACACCACCACCACAACCACTACCCCAACATCATCATCATCAACGACAACACCACTACCACAACCACTACCCCCAACATCATCATCATCAACGATAACACCACCACCACAACCATTAAGCCCAACATCATCATCATCAACGACAACACCACCACCACAAACACTACCCCAACATCATCATCATCAACGACACCACCACCACCACAACCACTACCCCAACATCATCATCATCAACGACAACACCACCACCACAACCACTACCCCCAACATCATCATCATCAACGACAACAACACCACCACAACCACTAACCCCAACATCATCATCATCAACGATAACACCACCACCACAACCACTACCCCAACATCATCATCATCAACGACAACACCACCACCACAACCACTACCCCCAACATCATCATCATCAACGACAACAACACCACCACAACCACTAACCCCAACATCATCATCATCAACGATAACACCACCACCACAACCACTACCCCAACATCATCATCATCAACGACAACACCACCACCACAACCACTACCCCAACATCATCATCATCAACGACAACACCACCACCACAACCATTAAGCCCAACATCATCATCATCAACGACAACACCACCACCACAACCACTACCCCCAACATCATCATCATCAACGACAACACCACCAGCACAACCACTACCCCCAACATCATCATCCTCAACGACAACACCACCACCACAACCACTACCCCCAACATCATCATCATCAACGACAACACCACCACCACAACCACTAACCCCAACATCATCATCATCAACGACAACACCACCACCACAACCACTACCCCCAACATCATCATCATCAACGACAACACCACCACCACAACCACTAACCCCAACATCATAATCATCAACGACACCACCACCACCACAACCACTACCCCAACATCATCATCATCAACGACAACACCACCACCACAACCACTACCCCCAACATCATCATCATCAACGATAACACCACCACCACAACCACTACCCCCAACATCATCATCATCAACGACAACACCACCACCACAACTACTACCCCCAAAATCATCATCATCAACGATAACACCACCACCACAACCACTACCCCAACATCATCATCATCAACGACAACACCACCACCACAACCACTACCCCAACATCATCATCATCAACGACAACACCACCACCACAACCTCTACCCCCAACATCATCATCATCAACGACAACACCACCACCACAACCACTACCCCCAACATCATCATCATCAACGACAACACCACCACCACAACCACTATCCCCAACATCATCATCATCAACGACAACACCACCACCACAACCACTACCCCCAACATCATCATCATCAACGATAACACCACCACCACAACCACTACCCCAACATCATCATCATCAACGACAACACCACCACCACAACCACTACCCCAACATCATCATCATCAACGACAACACCACCACCACAACCTCTACCCCCAACATCATCATCATCAACGACAACACCACCACCACAACCACTACCCACAACATCATCATCATCAACGACAACACCACCACCACAACCACTACCCCCAACATCATCATCATCAACGACAACACCACCACCACAACCACTATCCCCAACATCATCATCATCAACGACAACACCACCACCACAACCACTACCCCCAACATCATCATCATCAACGATAACACCACCACCACAACCACTACCCCAACATCATCATCATCAACGACAACACCACCACCACAACCACTACCCCAACATCATCATCATCAACGACAACACCACCACCACAACCTCTACCCCCAACATCATCATCATCAACGACAACACCACCACCACAACCACTACCCCCAACATCATCATCATCAACGACAACACCACCACCACAACCACTACCCCCAACATCATCATCATCAACGATAACACCACCACCACAACCACTACCCCAACATCATCATCATCAACGACAACACCACCACCACAACCACTACCCCAACATCATCATCATCAACGACAACACCACCACCACAACCACTACCCCCAACATCATCATCATCAACGACAACACCACCACCACAACCACTACCCCAAAATCATCATCATCAACGACAACACCACCACCACAATCACTACCCCCAACATCATCATCATCAACGACAACACCACCACCACAACCGCTAACCCCAACATCATCATCATCAACGACAACACCACCACCACAACCACTACCCCCAACATCATCATCATCAACGACACCACCACCACCACAACCACTACCCCCAACATCATCATCATCAACGACACCACCACCACCACAACCACTACCCCCAACATCATCATCATCAACGACACCACCACCGCCACAACCACTACCCCAACATCATCATCATCAACGACAACACCACCACCACAACCACTACCCCCAACATCATCATCATCAACGACAACACCACCACCACAACCACTACCCCAACATCATCATCATCAACGACAACACCACCACCACAACCACTACCCCCAACATCATCATCATCAACGACAACACCACCACCACAACCGCTAACCCCAACATCATCATCATCAACGACAACACCACCACCACAACCACTACCCCCAACATCATCATCATCAACGACACCACCACCACCACAACCACTACCCCCAACATCATCATCATCAACGACAACACCACCACCACAACCACTACCCCCAACATCATCATCATCAACGACACCACCACCACCACAACCACTATCCCCAACATCATCATCATCAACAATAACACCACCACCACAACCACTACCCCCAACATCATCATCATCAACGACACCACCACCACCACAACCACTACCCCAACATCATCATCATCAACGACAACACCACCACCACAACCACTACCCCCAACATCATCATCATCATCAACGACAACACCACCACCACACCCACTAGCCCCAATATCATCATCATCAACGACACCACCACCACCACTACCCCCAACATCATCATCATCATCAACGACAACACCACCACCACAAACACTACCCCAACATCATCATCATCAACGACAACACCACCACCACAACCACTACCCCCAACATCATCATCATCAACGACACCACCACCACCACAACCACTACCCCAACATCATCATCATCAACGACACCACCACCACCACAACCACTACCCCCAACATCATCATCATCAACGACAACACCACCACCACAACCACTACCCCCAACATCATCATCATCAACGACACCACCACCACCACAACCACTACCCCCAACATCATCATCATCAACGACACCACCACCACCACAACCACTACCCCAACATAATCATCATCAACGACACCACCACCACCACAACCACTACCCCCAACATCATCATCATCAACGACACCACCACCACCACAACCACTATCCCCAACATCATCATCATCAACGATAACACCACCACCACAACCACTACCCCCAACATCATCATCATCAACGACACCACCACCACCACAACCACTACCCCAACATCATCATCATCAACGACAACACCACCACCACAACCACTACCCCCAACATCATCATCATCATCAATGACAACACCACCACCACACCCACTAGCCCCAACATCATCATCATCAACGACACCACCATCACCACCACCACTACCCCCAACATCATCATCATCATCAACGACAACACCACCACCACAAACACTACCCCAACATCATCATCATCAACGACAACACCACCACCACAACCACTACCCCCAACATCATCATCATCAACGACACCACCACCACCACAACCACTACCCCCAACATCATCATCATCAACGACACCACCACCACCACAACCACTACCCCAACATAATCATCATCAACGACACCACCACCACCACAACCACTATCCCCAACATCATCATCATCAACGACAACACCACCACCACAAACACTACCCCAACATCATCATCATCAACGACAACACCACCACCACAACCACTACCCCCAACATCATCATCATCAACGACACCACCACCACCACAACCACTACCCCCAACATCATCATCATCAACGACACCACCACCACCACAACCACTACCCCAACATAATCATCATCAACGACACCACCACCACCACAACCACTACCCCCAACATCATCATCATCAACGACAACACCACCACCACAACCACTAACCCCAACATCATCATCATCAACGACAACACCACCACCACAACCACTAACCCCAACATCATCATCATCAACGACAACACCACCACCAAAACCACTAACCCCAACATCATCATCATCAACGACAACACCACCACCACAACTACTACCCCAACATCATCATCATCAACGACAATACCACCGCCACAACCACTACCCCCAACATCATCATCATCAACGACAACACCACCACCACAACCACTACCCCAACATCATCATCATCAACGACAACACCACCACCACATCCTCTACCCCCAACATCATCATCATCAACGACAACACCACCACCACAACTACTACCCCAACATCATCATCATCAACGACAACACCACCACCACAACCACTACCCCAACATCATCATCATCAACGACAACACCACCAACACAACCACTACCCCCAACATTATCATCATCAACGAGAACAGCACCACCACAACCACTACCCCAACATCATCATCATCAACGACAATACCACCACCACAACCTCTACCCCCAACATCATCATCATCAACGACAACACCACCACCACAACTACTACCCCAACATCATCATCATCAACGACAACACCACCACCACAACCACTACCCCAACATCATCATCATCAACGACAACACCACCACCACAACCACTAGCCCCAACATCAACATCATCAACGACAACACCACCACCACAACCTCTACCCCAAACATCATCATCATCAACGACAACACCACCACCACAACTACTACCCCAACATCATCATCATCAACGACAACACCACCACCACAACCACTACCCCAACATCATCATCATCAACGACAACACCACCACCACAACCTCTACCCCCAACATCATCATCATCAACGACAACACCACCACCGCAACCACTAACCCCAACATCATCATCATCAACGACAACACCACCACCACAACCACTACCCCAACATCATCATCATCAACGACAACACCACCGCCACAACCACTACCCCCAACATCATCATCATCAACGACAACACCACCACCACAACCACTACCCCAACATCATCATCATCAACGACAACACCACCGCCACAACCACTACCCCCAACATCATCATCATCAACGACAAAACCACCACCAGAACCACTACACCCAACATCATCATCATCAACGACAACACCACCACCACAACCTCTACCCCCAACATCATCATCATCAACGACAACACCACCACCACAACCACTACCCCCAACATCATCATCACCAACGACAACACCACCACCACAACCACTACCCACAACATCATCATCATCAACGACAACACCACCACCACAACCTCTACCCCCAACATCATCATCATCAACGACAACACCACCACCACAACCACTACCCCCAACATCATCATCATCAACGACAACACCACCACCACAACCTCTACCCCCAACATCATCATCATCAACGACAACACCACCACCACAACCTCTACCCCCAACATCATCATCATCAACGACAACACCACCACCACAACCTCTACCCCCAACATCATCATCATCAACGACAACACCACCACCACAACCACTACCCCCAACATCATCATCATCAACGACAACACCACCACCACAACCACTATTCCAACATCATCATCAACAACAACACCACCACCACAACCACTAACCCCAACAACCACTAACCCCAACATCATCATCATCAACGACAACACCACCACCACAACCTCTACCCCCAACATCATCATCATCAACGACAACACCACCACCACAACCACTACCCATAACATCATCATCATCACCAACGACAACACCACCACCACAACCACTACCCACAACATCATCATCATCAACGACAACACCACCACCACAACCTCTACCCCCAACATCATCATCATCAACGACAACACCACCACCACAACCACTACCCCCAACATCATCATCATCAACGACAACACCACCACCACAACCACTAACCCCAACATCATCATCATCAACGACAACACCACCACCACAACCTCTACCCCCAACATCATCATCATCAACGACAACACCACCACCACAACCACTACCCATAACATCATCATCATCAACGACAACACCACCACCACAACCACTACCCCCAACGTCATCATCATCAACGACAACACCACCACCACAACCACTACCCATAACATCATCATCATCATCAACGACAACACCACCACCACAACCACTACCCCCAACATCATCGTCATCAACGACAACACCATCACCACAACCACTACCCATAACATCATCATCATCATCAACGACAACACCACCACCACCACAACCACTACCCATAACATCATCATCATCAACGACAACACCACCACCACAACCTCTACCCCCAACATCATCATCATCAGCGACAACACCACCACCACAACCACAAACCCCAACATCATCATCATCAACGACAACACCACCACCACAACCACTACCCCAACATCATCATCATCAACGACAACACCACCGCCACAACCACTACCCCCAACATCATCATCATCAACGACAACACCACCACCACAACCACTACACCCAACATCATCATCATCAACGACAACACCACCACCACAACCTCTACCCCCAACATCATCATCATCAACGACAACACCACCACCACAACCACTACCCCCAACATCATCATCAACGACAACACCACCACCACAACCACTACCCACAACATCATCATCATCAACGACAACACCACCACCACAACCACTACCCCCAACATCATCATCAACGACAACACCACCACCACAACCACTACCCATAACATCATCATCATCAACGACAACACCACCACCACAACCACTACCCACAGCATCATCATCATCAACGACAACACCACCACCACAACCACTACCCCCAACATCATCATCAACGACAACACCACCACCACAACCACTACCCACAACATCATCATCATCAACGACAACACTACCACCACAACCACTACCCCCAACATCATCATCAACGACAACACCACCACCACAACCACTACCCATAACATCATCATCATCAACGACAACACCACCACCACAACCACTACCCCCAACATCATCATCATCAACGACAACACCACCACCACAACTACTACCCTCAACATCATCATCATCAACGACAACACCACCACCACAACCACTACCCCCAACATCATCATCATCAACGACAACACCACCACCACAACCACTACCACAACATCATCGTCATCAACGACAACACCACCACCACAACCACTACCCATAACATCATCATCATCATCAACGACAACACCACCACCACCACAACCACTACCCATAACATCATCATCATCAACGACAACACCACCACCACAACCACTACCACAACATCATCGTCATCAACGACAACACCACCACCACAACCACTACCCATAACATCATCATCATCATCAACGACAACACCACCACCACCACAACCACTACCCATAACATCATCATCATCAACGACAACACCACCACCACAACCACTACCCATAACATCATCATCATCATCAACGACAACACCACCACAACAACCACTACCCCCAAACACCATCATCATCAACGACAACACCACCACCACAACCACTACCTCCAACATCATCATCATCAACGACAACACCACCACCACAACCACTACCCCCAACATCATCATCATCAACGACAACACCACCACCACAACTACTACACCAACATCATCATCATCATCAACGACAACACAACCACCACAACCACTAAACACAACATCATCATCATCAACGACAACACCACCACCACAACCACTACCCCCAACATCATCATCATCAACGACAACACCACCACCACAACTACTACACCAACATCATCATCATCATCAACGACAACACCACCACCACAACCACTAAACACAACCTCATCATCGTCAACGACACCACCACCACCACAACCATTACCCCCATCATCATCATCATCAACGACAACACCACCACCACAACCACTACCCCCAACATCATCATCATCAACGACAACACCACCACCACAACCACTACCCCCAACATCATTATCATCAACGACACCACCACCACCACAACCACTACCCCAACATCATCATCATCAACGACAACACCACCACCACAACCACTACCCCCAACATCATCAACATCAACGACACCACCACCACCACAACCACTACCCCCAACATCATCATCATCAACGACAACACCACCACCACAACCACTACCCCCAACATCATTATCATCAACGACACCACCACCACCACAACCACTACCCCAACATCATCATCATCAACGACAACACCACCACCACAACCACTACCCCCAACATCATCAACATCAACGACAACACCACCACCACAACCACTACCCCAACATCATCATCATCAACGACAACACCACCACCACAACCACTACCCCCAACATCATCAACATCAACGACACCACCACCACCACAACCACTACCCCCAACATTATCATCATCAACGACAACACTACCACCACAACCACTACACCCATCATCATCATCATCAACGACAACACTACCACCACAACCACTACACCCAACATCATCATCATCAACGACAACACCACCACCACAACCACTACCCCAACATCATCATCATCAACGACACCACCACCACCACAACCACTACCCCCAACATCATCATCATCAACGACAACACTACCACCACAACCACTACACCCAACATCATCATCATCAACGACAACACTACCACCACAACCACTACACCCATCATCATCATCATCAACGACAACACTACCACCACAACCACTACACCCAACATCATCATCATCAACGACAACACCACCACCACAACCACTACCCCAACATCATCATCATCAACGACACCACCACCACCACAACCACTACCCCCAACATCATCATCATCAACGACAACACTACCACCACAACCACTACACCCAACATCATCATCATCAACGACAACACTACCACCACAACCACTACACCCAACATCATCATCATCAACGACACCACCACCACCACAACCACTATCCCCAACATCATCATCATCAACGACAACACCACCACCAAAACCACTATCCCCAACATCATCATCATCAACGACACCACCACCACCACAACCACTATCCCCAACATCATCATCATCAACGACAACACTACCACCACAACCACTACACCCAATATCATCATCATCAACGACAACACCACCACCACAACCACTACCCCAACATCATCATCATCAACGACAACACCACCACCAAAACCACTATCCCCAACATCATCATCATCAACGACACCACCACCACCAAAACCACTATCCCCAACATCATCATCATCAACGACACCACCACCACCACAACCACTACACCCAACATCATCATCATCAACGACAACACTACCACCACAACCACTACACCCAACATCATCATCATCAACGACAACACCACCACCACAACCACTAACCCCAACATCATCATCATCAACGACAAAACCACCACCAAAACCACTACCCCAACATCATCATCATCAACGACAACACCACCACCACAACCACTAACCCCAACATCATCATCATCAACGACAACACCACCACCACAACCACTACCCCAACATCATCATCATCAACGACAACACCACCACCACAACCACTAACCACAACATCATCATCATCAACGACAACACCAACACCACAACCACTACCCCCAACATCATCATCATCAACGACAACACCACCACCACAACCACTACCCCAACATCATCATCATCAACGATAACACCACCACCACAACCACTACCCCAACATCATCATCATCAACGACAACACCACCACCACAATCACTCTCCCCAACATCATCATCATCAACGACAACACCACCACCACAACCACTACCCCCAACATCATCGTCATCAACGACAACACCACCACCACAACCACTACCCCAACATCATCATCATCAACGACAACACCATCACCACAATCACTCACCCCAACATCATCATCATCAACGACAACACCACCACCACAACCACTACCCCCAACATTATCGTCATCAACGACAACACCACCACCAGAACCACTACCCCCAACATCATCGTCATCAACGACAACACCACCACCACAATCACTCACCCCAACATCATCATCATCAACGACAACACCACCACCACAACCACTACCCCCAACATCATCATCATCAACGACAACACCACCACCACAACCTCTACCCCCAACATCATCGTCATCAACAACAACACCACCACCATAACCGCTACCCCCAACATCATCATCATCAACGACAACACCACCACCACAACCACTACCCCAGCATCATCGTCATCAACGACAACACCACCACCACAACCTCTACCCCAACATCATCATCATCAACGACACCACCACCACCACAACCACTACACCCAACATCATCATCATCAACGACAACACCACCACCACAAACACTACCCCCAAACACCATCATCATCAACGACAACACCACCACCACAACCACTACCCCAACATCATCATCATCAACGACAACACCACCACCACAACCGCTACCCCCAACATCATCGTCATCAACGACAACACCACCACCACAACCACTAGCCCCAACATCATCGTCATCAACGACAACACCACCACCACAACCACTACCTCAACATCATCATCATCAACGACACCACCACCACCACAACCACTACACCCAACATCATCATCATCAACGACAACACCACCACCACAAACACTACCCCTAAACACCATCATCATCAACGACAACACCACCACCACAACCACTACCCCCAACATCATCGTCATCAACGACAACACCACCACCACAACCGCTACCCCCAACATCATCGTCATCAACGACAACACCACCACCACAACCACTACCCCAACATCATCATCATCAACGACAACACCACCACCACAACCGCGACCCCCAACATCATCGTCATCAACGACACCACCACCACCACAACCACTACACCCAACATCATCATCATCAACGACAACACCACCACCACAAACACTACCCCCAAACACCATCATCATCAACGACAACACCACCACCACAACCACTACCCCAACATCATCATCATCAACGACAACACCACCACCACAACCACTACCCCAACATCATCATCATCAACGACAACACCACCACCACAACCACTACCCCAACATCATCATCATCAACGACAACACCACCACCACAACCACTACCCCAACATCTTCATCATCATCAACGACAACACCACCACCACAACCACTAACCCCAACATCATCATCAACAACACCACCACCACAACCACTACCCCAACATCATCATCATTATCAACGACAACACCACCACCACAACCACTACCCCAACATCATCATTATCATCAACGACACCACCACCACCACAACCACTACCCCAACATCATCATCATCAACGAAAACACCACCACCACAACCACTACCCCCAACATCATCATCATCAACGACACCACCACCACCACAACCACCACCCCCAACATCATCATCATCAACGACAACACCACCACCACAACCACTACCCCCAACATCATCATCATCAACGACAACAGCACCACCACAACCACTACCCCAACATCATCATCATCATCAACGACACCACCACCACCACAACCACTACCCCCAAACACCATCATCATCAACGACAACACCACCACCACAACCACTACCCCAACATCAGCATCATCAACGACAACACCACCACCACAACCACTACCCCCAAACACCATCATCATCAACGACAACACCACCACCACAACCACTACCCCAACATCATCATCATCAAAGACAACACCACCACCACAACCACTACCCCAACATCATCATCATCAACGACAACACCACCACCACAACCACTACCCCAACATCATCATCATCAAAGACAACACCACCACCACAACCACTACCCCAACATCATCATCATCAACGACAACACCACCACCACAACCACTACCCCCAACATCATCATCATCAACGACACACCACCACCACAACAACTATTCCAACATCATCATCAACAACAACACCACCACCACAACCACTACCCCCAACATCATCATCATCATCATCAACAACAACACCACCACCACAACCACTACCCCCAACATCATCATCATCAACGACAACACCACCACCACAACCACTACCCCCAACATCATCATCATCATCAACGACAACACCACCACCACATGCACTACTCCAACATCATCGTCAGCGACAACACCACCACTACAACCACTACCCCCAACATCATCATCATCAACGACAACACCACCACCACAACCACTACCCCCAACATCATCATCATCATCAACGACAACACCACCACCACAACCACTACCCCAACATCATCATCATCATCAACGACATCACCACCACCACAACCACTACCCCAACATCATCATCATCATCAACGACAACACCACCACCACAACCACTACCCCAACATCATCATCATCATCAACGACAACACCACCACCACAACCACTACCCCCAACATCATCATCATCAACGACAACATCACCACCACAACCACTAACCCCAACATCATCATCATCAACGACAACACCACCACCACATCCACAACCCCCAACATCATCATCAACGACAACACCACCACCACAACCACTATCCCCCACATCATCATCATCAACGACAACACCACCACCACAAGCACTACCCCAACATCATCATCATCAACGACAACACCACCACCACAACCACTACCCCCAACATCATCATCATCAACGACACCACCACCACCACTACCCCCAACATCATCATCATCAACGACACCACCACCACCACAACCACTACCCCAACATAATCATCATCAACGACACCACCACCACCACAACCACTACCCCAACATCATCATCATCAACGACAACACCACCACCACAACCACTACCCCCAACATCATCATCATCAACGACACCACCACCACCACAACCACTACCCCCAACATCATCATCATCAACGACAACACCACCACCACAACCACTACCCCAACATCATCATCATCAACGACAACACCACCACCACAACCACTACTCCCAACATCATCATCAACGACAACACCACCACCACAACCACTACTCCCAACATCATCATCAACGACAACTCAACCACAACAACCACTACCCCAACAACATCATCATCAACGACAACAACACCACTACTACCACTAACTCCAACATCATCATCATCATCAACGACAACACCACCACCACAACCACTACCCCAACATCATCATCATCATCAACGACAACACCACCACCACAACCACTACCCCAACATCATCATCATCATCAACGACAACACCACCACCACAACCACTAACCGCAACATCATCATCATCAACAACACCACCACCACAACCGCTACCACAACATCATCATCATCATCAACGACAACACCACCACCACAACCACTAACCCCAACATCATCATCATCAACAACACCACTACCACAACCACTACCCCAACATCATCATCATCATCAACGACAACACCACCACCACAACCACTACCCCAACATCATCATCATCATCAACGACAACACCACCACCACAACCACTACCCCAACATCATCATCATCATCAACGACAACACCACCACCACAACCACTAACCGCAACATCATCATCATCAACAACACCACCACCACAACCGCTACCACAACATCATCATCATCATCAACGACAACACCACCACCACAACCACTAACCCCAACATCATCATCATCAACAACACCACTACCACAACCACTACCCCAACATCATCATCATCATCAACAACAACACCACCACCACAACCACTACCCCCAACATCATCATCATCAACGACAACACCACTACCACAACCACTAACCCCAACATCATCATCAACGCCAACACCACCACCACAACCACTACTCCCAACATCATCATCAACGACAACTCCACCACCACAACCACTACCCCAACAACATCATCATCAACGACAACAACACCACCACAACCACTAACCCCAACATCATCATCATCAACAACACCACCACCACAACCACTACCCCAACATCATCATCATCATCAACGACAACACCACCACCACAACCACTACCCCAACATCATCATCATCATCAACGACACCACCACCACCACAACCACTACCCCAACATCATCATCATCAACGAAAACACCACCACCACAACCACTACCCCCAACATCATCATCATCAACGACACCACCACCACCACAATCACTACCCCCAACATCATCATCATTAACGACAACACCACCACCACAACCACTACCCCCAACATCATCATCATCAACGACAACACCACCACCACAACCACTACTCCCAACATCATCATCAACGACAACACCACCACCACAACCACTAACCCCAACATCATCATCAACGACAACACCACCACCACAACCACTACCCCAACAACATCATCATCAACGACAACACCACCACCACAACCACTAACCCCAACATCATCATCAACGACAACACCACCACCACAACCACTACCCCAACATCATCATCATCAACGACAACACCACCACCACAACCACTACACCCAACATCATCATCATCAACGACAACACCACCACCACAACCACTACTCCCAACATCATCATCAACGACAACACCACCACCACAACCACTACCCCCAACATCATCATCATCAACAACACCACCACCACAACCACTACCCCCACCAACATCATCATCAACGACAACAACACCACCACTACCACTTACCCCAACATCATCTTCATCATCAACGACAACACCACCACCACAACCACTACCCCAACATCATCATCATCATCAACGACAATACCACCACCACAACCACTACCCCAACATCATCATCATCATCAACGACACCACCACCACCACAACCACTACACCCAACATCATCATCATCAACGACACCACCACCACCACAACCACTACCCCCAAACACCATCATCATCAACGACAACACCACCACCACAACCACTACCCCAACATCAGCATCATCAACGACAACACCACCACCACATCCACTACCCCCAAACACCATCATCATCAACGACAACACCACCACCACAACCGCTAACCCCAACATCATCATCATCAACGACAACACCACCACTACAACCACTACCCCCAACATCATCATCATCAACGACAACACCACCACCACAACCACTACCCCCAACATCATCATCATCAGCGACAACACCACCACTACAACCACTACCCCCAACATCATCATCAACAGCGACAACACCACCACTACAACCACTACCCCCAACATCATCATCATCAACGACAACACCACCACCACAACCACTACCCCCAACATCATCATCATCAACGACAACACCACCACCACAACCACTACCCCCAACATCATCATCATCATCAACGACAACACCACCACCACATGCACTACTCCAACATCATCATCAGCGACAACACCACCACTACAACCACTACCCCCAACATCATCATCATCAACGACAACACCACCACCACAACCACTACCCCCAACATCATCATCATCAACGACAACACCACCACTACAACCACTACCCCCAACATCATCATCATCAACGACAACACCACCACCACAACCGCTAACCCCAACATCATCATCATCAACGACACCACCACCACCACAACCACTACCCCAACATCATCATCATCATCAACGAGATCACCACCACCACAACCACTACCCCAACATCATCATCATCATCAACGACAACACCACCACCACAACCACTACCCCCAACATCATCATCATCATCAACGACAACACCACCACCACAACCACTACCCCCAACATCATCATCATCAACGACAACATCACCACCACAACCACTAACCCCAACATCATCATCATCAACGACAACACCACCACCACATCCACAACCCCCAACATCATCATCATCAACGACAACACCACCACCACAACCACTATCCCCCACATCATCATCATCAACGACAACACCACCACCACAAGCACTACCCCAACATCATCATCATCAACGACAACACCACCACCACAACCACTACCCATAACATCATCATCATCAATGACACCACCACCACCACAACCACTACCCCCAACATCATCATCATCAACGACACCACCACCACCACAACCACTACCCCAACATAATCATCATCAACGACACCACCACCACCACAACCACTATCCCCAACATCATCATCATCAACGACAACACCACCACCACAACCACTACCCCAACATCATCATCATCAACGACAACACCACCACCACAACCACTACCCCCAACATCATCATCATCAACGACACCACCACCACCACAACCACTACCCCCAACATCATCATCATCAACGACAACACCACCACCACAACCACTACCCCAACATCATCATCATCAACGACAACACCACCACCACAACCACTAACCCCAACATCATCATCAACGACAACTCCACCACAACAACCACTACCCCAACAACATCATCATCAACGAAAACAACACCACCACTACCACTAACCCCAACATCATCATCATCAACGACAACACCACCACCACAACCACTACCCCAACATCATCATCATCATCAACGACAACACCACCACCACAACCACTACCCCCAACATCATCATCATCAACGACAACACCACCACCACAACCACTACTCCCAACATCATCATCAACGACAACTCCACCACCACAACCACTAACCCCAACATCATCATCATCAACGACAACACCACCACCACAACCACTACCCCAACATCATCATCATCATCAACGACAACACCACCACCACAACCACTACCCCAACATCATCATCATCATCAACGACAACACCACCACCACAACCACTACCCCAACATCATCATCATCATCAACGACAACACCACCACCACAACCACTAACCCCAACATCATCATCATCAACGACAACACCACCACCACAACCACTACCCCAACATCATCATCATCATCAACGACAACACCACCACCACAACCACTACCCCAACATCATCATCATCATCAACGACACCACCACAACCACAACCACTACCCCAACATCATCATCATCAACGAAAACACCACCACCACAACCACTACTCCCAACATCATCATCAACGACAACACCACCACCACAACCACTACCCCAACATCATCATCATCAACGACAACAACACCACCACAACCACTAACCCCAACATCATCATCAACGACAACACCACCACCACAACCACTACTCCCAACATCATCATCAACGACAACACCACCACCACAACCACTACCCCAACATCATCATCATCAACGACAACAACACCACCACAACCACTAACCCCAACATCATCATCAACGACAACACCACCACCACAACCACTACCCCAACATCATCATCATCAACGACAACAACACCACCACAACCACTAACCCCAACATCATCATCAACGACAACACCACCACCACAACCACTACTCCCAACATCATCATCAACGACAACTCCACCACCACGACCACTACCCCAACAACATCATCATCAACGACAACAACACCACCACAACCACTAACCCCAACATCATCATCAACGACAACACCACCACCACAACCACTACTCCCAACATCATCATCAACGACAACTCCACCACCACGACCACTACCCCAACAACATCATCATCAACGACAAATCCACCACCACGACCACTACCCCAACAACATCATCATCAACGACAACTCCACCACCACGACCACTACCCCAACAACATCATCATCAACGACAACACCACCACCACAACCACTACTCCCAACATCATCATCAACGAAAACTCCACCACCACGACCACTACCCCAACAACATCATCATCAACGACAACACCACCACCACAACCACTACCCCAACATCATCATCATCATCAACGACAACACCACCACCACAACCACTAACCCCAACATCATCATCATCAACAACACCACCACCACAACCACTACCCCAACATCATCATCATCATCAACGACACCACCACCACCACAACCACTACCCCAACATCATCATCATCATCAACGACACCACCACCACCACAACCACTACCCCCAAACACCATCATCATCAACGACAACACCACCACCACAACCACTACCCCAACATCAGCATCATCAACGACAGCACCACCACCACAACCACTACCCCCAAACACCATCATCATCAACGACAACACCACCACCACAACCACTACCCCAACATCATCATCATCAAAGACAACACCACCACCACAACCACTACCCCAACATCATCATCATCAACGACAACACCACCACCACAACTACTACCCCAACATCATCATCATCAACGACGACACCACCATCACAACACCTACCCCCAACATCATCATCATCATCAACGACAACACCACCACCACATGCACTACTCCAACATCATCATCAGCGACAACACCACCACTACAACCACTACCCCCAACATCATCATCATCAACGACAACACCACCACCACAACCACTATTCCAACATCATCATCAACAACAACACCACCACCACAACCACTACCCCCAACATCATCATCATCAACGACAACACCACCACCACAACCACTACCCCCAACATCATCATCATCAACGACACCACCACCACCACAACCACTACCCCAACATAATCATCATCAACGACACCACCACCACCACAACCACTATCCCCAACATCATCATCAACGACAACACCACCACCACAAGCACTACCCCAACATCATCATCATCAACGACAACACCATCACCACAACCACTACCCCCAACATCATCATCATCAACGACACCACCACCACCACAACCACTACCCCAACATAATCATCATCAACGACACCACCACCACCACAACCACTATCCCCAACATCATCATCAACGACAACACCACCACCACAAGCACTACCCCAACATCATCATCATCAACGACAACACCATCACCACAACCACTACCCCCAACATCATCATCATCAACGACACCACCACCACCACAACCACTACCCCCAACATCATCATCATCAACGACAACACCACCACCACAACCACTACCCCAACATCATCATCATCAACGACAACACCACCACCACAACCACTACTCCCAACATCATCATCAACGACAACACCACCACCACAACCACTAACCCCAACATCATCATCAACGACAACACCACCACCACAACCACTACTCCCAACATCATCATCAACGACAACACCACCACCACAACCACTACTCCCAACATCATCATCAACGACAACACCACCACCACAACCACTAACCCCAACATCATCATCAACGACAACACCACCACCACAACCACTACTCCCAACATCATCATCAACGACAACTCCACCACAACAACCACTACCCCAACAACATCATCATCAACGACAACAACACCACCACAACCACTACCCCCAACATCATCATCATCAACGACAACACCACCACCACAACCACTACCCCAACATCATCATCATCATCAACGACAACACCACCACCACACCACTACCCCAACATCATCATCATCATCAACGACGACACCACCACCACAACCACTAACCCCAACATCATCATCATCAACAACACCACCACCACAACCACTACCCCAACATTATCATCATCATCATCAACGACAACACCACCACCACAACCACTACCCCAACATCATCATCATCATCATCAACGACAACACCACCACCACAACCACTAACCCCAACATCATCATCATCAACAACACCACCACCACAACCACTAAGCCCAACATCATCATAATCAACGACACCCCCACCACCACAACACTACCCCCAACATCATCATCATCAACGACGACACAAACAATAATGACAAGTGCAACAAGAACAGACAGCAACAACAACAACAGTAACAACAATAATAAGAACAATAATGAATGAAATGACAGCAACAGATGTCTTTTTATTGATTTTGATAAAGATTTTCCGATTCGCCACTCGCTAACAAAAACAACAAACAGTAAAAATTACATTAACAACAACAACAACATCAACAGCAGCAACATAATCAGCAACATCTCCAGTAGCAACAGCAGTAACAATGCATCAGCATCAACAACTGTAACGGTAAATTCAGTTACAACCTCAGCAATAACGTCAATTTGAAGTGTACTTACAAATATATCAGTGAGCGCAACCTGGCAGTCACCAACATTAAGCCAGCTAGTAATATCATATTTGTTAAAACAGATCTAATACAATAACGGACATATAATTCAAGTAAACTAGAGGATATAATAATAATTGTTTCTACTTTTGGCACAAGTCCAGCAATTAATTCCAGTGTATTACTGGTACGTTATTTGATCGACCCTGTAAGGATGAAAGGCAGAGTTAACCTTGGTGTGATTTGAACTCAGATCACAAAGGGAGGTAGCTCTATGCTCCAACGCACGGTGTCCGACCCTCTACCGATACTGCCAATCCACCACCACCAACACCACCAGAAGATATAATAATAATTGTTTCTACTTTTGGCACAAGGCCAGCAATTACCAGTGTATTACTGGTACTTTATTTTATCGACCTCGTACGGATGGAAAGGCAAAATTAACCTCGGCCGGATTTGAACTCAGAATGGCAAGGGCCGTAACTCTATACGTCAAAGCATGGCGTCCGACCCTCTACGGATACTGCCAATCCACCGCCATATATAGATATAATAATAATTGTTTTTCCTCTGGCACAAGGCCAGCAATTATTGTACATTACTGGTACTTTATTTTATCGACCCCGTAAGGATGAAAGTTAAAGTTAACCTAGAATAATTGTTTCTACTATTTGGCACGATGCCAGCAATTACCCAGTACATTACTGGTACTTTTATTTTATCGACCCCGTAAGGATGAAAGGCAAAGTTAACCTCGGCCGGATTTAACCTATAATAATATCGTTGTATTAGGAGGCAGAAATATTTTGTTCATGCCACCAAAATAAGGTGGAAAAATGTGATATCACGTATTGATACCTAGGTTTGAAAAAAACACTATATTTTTGTCGCATCGCCAGTCTGAAGAGCAGGCCGATAATGGGGTCGGGTCCAAACTTCTATGGTTGACCCTAAATAATCCTCTGCAAAAAGAGCGTCAAAGGTCACAATAAAAATCTAAATACATGCAAACGAAATGTTATCGTTGTTTTAATATATATATATATATATATATATATATATATATATATATATATATATATATATATATATATAGTAACAAGTATGACCCCGACTGCTAATTCTGGACTTTGGTGCGTTATAGTCCATCTGGTTCCTTACCACATTTCCTTCGTTATATAGGACCAGACTTTATATATATATATATATATATATATATATATTTATATTTATATAAAGAATTAGTATATTTACTAACATATATATACAGATGCATACCTATGCCAGCAAATATATAGGTTTTGTCTTAGTAACTTTGTGGTTCAATGCATGGGGATGCAGAACAATAATATGAGAGACGTAAAATAAGAAAAATATAAAAATTAACTTACTAAAATTTCACTCCAACTAATTAGTTTCTGAAAGGGAATAAACGTAGTTTCCGAAGAAACGTACGGAGAAGCATTTCGTCATCAGGAAAGTCTATTCTCAGCTAAGTTTCCAGGCAATACGTGGACACAGGGAACTTATACAAAAATAATTCAGTGGATGGAAAAAAGCAAAGCGTGGTCTAAGTCCCAAGCGATTGAAAAAAATCACTGCCTACTGCGTCGGTGGCAAATTCAAAAGAATCAATCACGTGACATCGAGGTCAATCAGTGAAGAGTGGTTTGTTAAGAAGACAGCTGCCGGACTGTTACTATGAACTATAGTAGCAGTTTTGGCCAATTTTGGCTCGACAAAATAATTTGGAGATAATTATAAAGAATTAGTATATTTGCTAACATATATATACAGATGCTTACCTATGCCAGCAAATATATAGGTTTTGTCTTAGTAACTTTGTGGTTCAATGCATGGGGATGCAGAACAATAATATGAGAGACGTAAAAGACTTCCCTGATGACGAAAGGCTTCTCCGTACGTTTCTTCGGAAACTACATTTATTCCCTTTCAGAAACTAAGTAGTTGGAGTGAAATTTTAGTAAGTTAATTTTTATAATTTTCTTATTTTACGTCTCTCATATTATTGTTCTGCATCCCCATGCATTGAACCACAAAGTTACTAAGACAAAACCTATATATTTGCTGGCATAGGTAAGCATCTGTATATATATGTTAGTAAATATACTAATTCTTTATAATTATCTCCAAATTATTTTGTCGAGCCAAAATTGGCCAAAACTGCTACTATAGTTCATAGTAACAGTCCGGCTGCTGTCTTCTTAACAAACCACTCTTCACTGATTGACCTCGATGTCACGTGATTGATTCTTTTGAATTTGCCACCGACGCAGTAGGCAGTGATTTTTTTCAATGGCTTGGGACTTAGTCCACGCTTTGCTTTTTTCCATCCACTGAATTATTTTTGTATAAGTTCCCTGTGTCCACGTATTGCCTGGAAACTTAGCTGAGAATAGACTTCCCTGATGACGAAAGGCTTTCCGTACGTTTCTTCGGAAACTACGTTTATTCCCATTCAGAAATTAATTAGTTGGAGTGACATTTTAGTAAGTAAGTTAATTTTTATAATTTTCTTATTTTACGTCTCTCATATATATATATATATATATATATATATATATATATATATATATATATATATATATATATATATATATATTCCTTCCATATGCTGTACTGATTGTGTTGTTATTTCTGTTTACTTTTTACACACACACACACACACACACACACACACACATATATCACCTTGATCACCTTGACCGACGAGTCTGGTCATAGCACGTGCTGTTTTAGCCATACAATGACGCCATCCCACTGGCTGTGCGGGCAGGCCGTAAATCTAAAGTCTGTCTTTAGCCAGAAGGCTCATTTGGCCGGTGCTTATTCCGGTTTCATGCCGTGAAGCGACTGAGAGTACAAGACTCCCCCCTCGACAGGACGCCAGTCCATTGCAGGGTTAAACCTCCAGCTATTGCTGGTACTCATTTTCAGCTGAGTAAACTGGAGCAACGTGAAATAAAGTGTCTTGCTCAAGAAAACAACACATCACCCGGTCCGAGAATTGAACTCACAAAATTTCGATTGCAAGACCAATGCTCTAACCACTAAGCCTTGCGCCTTCACACACACACACACACACACATATATATATATATATATATTCCGAAGGAAAGGCAAAGGAAAAAGAGTGCTCAATAACATCTCTGTCTGATGACCAATCCAGGCGTATATTAATATTGTCTGGAATCCAAAAACCTTTGGTAATGGAGTAGTTATATTTTGTGTTGTTCACAACGTTAACCTAATATATCCCTTCCATATACTGTACCGATTGTGTTTTTATTTCTGTTCACTTTTACATATATATATATATATATATATATATATATATATATATATATATATATATATATGAAATATAAGAATCAGAGAACTGTTCAAAACATTTTAGTGCTTACAGCTGTTTCCTCCAAACCGAAATTTGGATTCTTCGGAGCAATTTATTAATGAATGGAAAGTTATATGACCTCCTTTTCAGCCAAGAGACATACAGATACATATGCAAATATTGTGGGTCAACATTCATTACAGCATTTAGAGTGGCAGTACACACTTCGAGATTACATTCATATTAAAAGGTACAATCAAAAATCAAAAATACAGGTTAAAATACAACATGAAAATAAGCGGCTATATAGTGCAAATGTTATATGTGTGGCAAGCACGTGCGTCTTGTTTATATAGTGTGGCAGAGATTTACGTGTAGTAGGAGCACTTAGGTAGGTAAACAAGAGTGTTAGGTTGGTTGATCTGGTGGCAAATTCTTTATATGATTGTTATAGTCTGTGTGTGGAGAAATGATATAAGCATTAAAAATAGTGCAAGCATTAAAAATATTATAAGTATTGGAAATACACAGCGAAGAGATGATAAGGACTTCATGTACTTCGACATTTTCATGGTCAGGGGAGTGTATTTTTCAGATTATATGCCCCTCACATAATATAT
>OZ024743.1:178858387-178870887 GCA_964016885.1 Eledone cirrhosa
TGTTTTAAAGTAGTGACAAATTCACTCACTTTGATCTCAGAAAACAGGGGAGATAAGCCGACAAGACTTGTTTCGCTTTGGTTGAAGCTTATCAAGGCCAACTACCCCACCTGTCTACTGAGATCATTGATGTTATATTCTTATAGAAATCTAGTAAATATTCAGGAGCTGATTATGCAGAGCGGTTGTTGGTCAGGCAGAAATTAAAAATTAGAATTGGAGCTCTGAAATAGCAATATATATATGGATGTATATATAATGTATTTTGCAATACACTTTATGCTTAATTAAAAGCATTTTGAAGACCGTAAGCTATTGTTTTAAAGTAGTGACAAATTCACTCACTTTGATCTCAGCAAACAGGGGAGATAAGCCGACAAGACTTGTTTTGCTTTGGTTGAAGCTTATCAAGGCCAATATATACATATACCTACATATATTGGCCAATATATTGGCCTTGATAAGCTTCAACCAAAGCGAAACAAGTCTTGTCGGCTTATCTCCCCTGTTTGCTGAGATCAAAGTGAGTGAATTTGTCACTATTTTAAAACAATAGCTTACGGTCTTCAAAATGCTTTTAATTAAGCATAAAGTGTATTGCAAAATACATTATATATACATCCATATATATATTGCTGTTTCAGAGCTCCAATTCTAATATATATATATATATATATATATATATATATATATATATATAATAAGTTGACGGACCCGGCGTATTTAACAATGCCAGGGCCGTAAATTAACAAAGAGAGGACAAGTGAACAAAAGAAAAAAAGGCAAAAAAAAAAAAAAATGATTTTAAAGGAAAACCCTAAAACAATATATTTTGAAAATAAAAATATAAAAATACATACGAAAGACACAGAAGTCCAGGTTCATATGCTGTTGCGATAACATTTGGCAGTTTCGATCCCTATCGACGGTACTGCTGATCCACACGGGATTACAGCGTCTGACACAAACCAAAGCGTTATTCAGTGGAGACAAAACAGTAACTTAGCTATAATAAATATATATATATATATACATATATATATATAATTAAAACGTAAAGATGAAATTGCACAATACTATGTTTAAAGATTATTTAATCCGACAGAATGAATAATTTTATAGTTGCTGCATCAAATTTATGCGGTTTCGATTGGTATAAGAATTTTATCAAATAGATATTGAATATTAAATATAAAAAAAAAATGTTTTTCATGTATTCTGTGAGCATTTCGAATATATGTAAATTATGTGTTTAAATTTATGTTGTTTATGAAGGTGTGGTGGTGATGGTAGAGGTGGAATTCAGTAGATCAGGATTCAATTGAATTCACTTTATATGTGTGTGTGTATGTGTGTGTGTGTGTGTGTGTGTGTGTGTGTGTGTGTGTGTGTGTGTGTGTGTGTGTGTGTGTGTGTGTGTGTGTGTGTGCGTGTGTGTGCGTGCGTGTGCGTGTGTATGTGTGTGTGTATGTGTATGTGTATGTGTGCGTGTGCGTGTGCGCGTGTGTGTTTAATTGTGTTACTAAACTTCTTAATATATAGGTCATTATGTAAGCAGGACAATTTTGTAAGCAAAATAAATCACTCCACTTCGTATCCATCTTTATGGGATCACATACGACGGAATATATGTATAATAATCAATATGAAAACAAGTTTTCCATAATACACTATATTAGATAATTTGTTTTTATGCCTCTTTTAGTAGTGTCAGCTGTTATGACGCAATGGTACCATTGCATTATTCTTGTTATGTGTGACACGACGTCTTCAGGCAGTCTATATTATGTAATGCAGATTGATGATATGGAAACAGCCTGATGTTCGATGTTGCCAAATTAGGATTCTTGTTCTATGTGGGGACGGGAGCTTGAACTAGCAACAAGAAGTACGTAATGATATCATTGCATAATAACAGCTAGCTGACACTGCAGAAATACGTATAGCAGAGAATTACCTAATAAAAAGAATTATGGAAACTTGTCTGCTTATACATTATTATTATTATTATGGGCGGTGGATTGGCAGTAACGGTAGAGGGTCGGACGCCATTCTTTGACGCATAGAGTTACGGCTCTTGCCATTCTGAGTTCAAATCCCGCCGAGTTAACTTTGCCTTTCATCCTTTCGAGGTCGATAAAATAAAGTACCAGTAATACACTCGGTGATTGCTGGCCTTGTGCCAAAAGAAGAACAATTTTTTATTATGGGCGGTGAATTGGCAGTGTCGGTAGAGAGTCGGACGCCATGCTTTGCAGCATAGTTACATCTCTCTACGGTCTGAGTTCAAATCCCGCCGAGATTAACTTTGCCTTTCATCCTTACGGGGTCGATAAAATAAAGTACCATAATGTACTTGGTAATTGCTGGCCTTGTGCCAAAAGTAGAAACAATTATTATTATTATTATTATTATTATTATAGTTGCATCTATCTTGCTTTATGTTCATACGAGTTATCACCAAGTCACAACCAGTGACCTCAAGAGACAACAAGGTCCGCTATGTTCAAGAAAGAACATACATACACACACATGCATCTTTAGGTGTTTAGACATGTGATGTACTTATATTGACAGAATCTTCCTTAGTATATAGGCAGTTCCCATTAGTACTATCTTTTGTATTTCTCCTATACGCGGGTTTCCTGGGATTTGCGATAAGTAATCATTAGACACCTTAGGTATCATTCCTAGAGCGCCTACAACCACTGGTATTGTTTTAGTTCTCAATGTCCACATTTTCCCAATTTCTATCTCCAGGTCCTTATACTTGCTCAATTTTTCAAATGTTTTTATAGATACATTCTTGTCTATTGGAACGGACATATCAATCAGCAGGCATACCCTCTTTTTAAAGTCCTTCAGTATTATATCAGTTCTATTTGCCTCTATTTTTCGGTCTGTTTGGATGCTAAAGTTCCACAAGATTGAGATGTGATCTTTTTCAAGTATGGGAGGTGGTTGATGCTCCAACCAATTCTTTTGATGGGTCAGGTCAAAATGCTTACACATTATCCAATGTATGTATTGTGCAGCTCTGTCATAGCTGTTTAGGTATTCGGTTGGAGCTATAGGACTGCACATAGAAATTATATGATCAATGGTCTCTGGGTTTTCTACACGGCATAATGGGTTGCATCCATTTTTTTATTATGTTGGCTTGGTAATTTTTTGTTGGCAGACACTGATCTTGTGCTGATATAATCAGTCTTCAGTCACCGATTTCAATCCAGAGGATGCCAACCACTGATGGGTTAAAGTTTTGTCAACATCAGGATTGTTAGCTCTCTCTGGGTATTTTCCATACAGAGGCTTTTCTTGCCATTTCTTAGCCAGTTTCTGTAGCAGTTCTTTCTTTGCAGTTACTTTTACCTGCTTTGCCTTTTCTGTGTTTTTCATTTCAGCAGTAAATGGAACTTCTGAGATTTGTAATCCATTACTATATCTTTCTCAATCTTTTGCTGCTGTCGTGTTTCAAAACGAGTTTGATCATCCAATCATGTGATTCCCTTAGATATGTAGATAATCCAATTGTTGCAGTTTTCAACGCAATCTCTAACTGGATTAACCCACGTCCTCCTTCTTTCCTAGGGAGATATATTCTATCTGTATCTGCCTTAGGGTGATGCATTCTGTGCATGGTTAAGAATTTTCTAATTTTTGTATCGAGCCTTCGGATCTCTGTGCTTGACCAGTTGATGACATTGTAACTGTAGGTTACTACTAGTATGGCAAGCGTGTTTATGGCATCGATCCTATTCCTTGCATTCAATTTCGTTCTTAAGATTGCTCTTACGCTGCGGTAACATTCCTTCCTTATCTTTTCTCTCATTGTCGAGTGCTTGATTCCGTCTCCTTCACAAACACCTAGATATTTGTAAGTTTCCTCTTGTTCAAGTTCTCTTATCACATTCCCCCGATCAAGATTAATGTCTGAACTCTTCAGCAGCTTTCCTCTGGTGAACGTTGCTTTAGCGCATTTATCTAGTCCAAACTCCATTTTAATGTCATCACTGAACTGCTTCACAGTGGATAATAGCCCTTGCAATTGTTCATCAGTTTTTGCAAATAGTTTCAGGTCATCCATGTAGAACAAGTGATTAATGGTTTTGTCATAGACTTTATATCCATATTTTGTTTCATTGAGCATTTTACTTAATGGTATAAGTGCGATGCAGAATAAAAGCGGTGATAAAGAGTCACCCTGAAAAATTCCACAATTAATATTAATTTCTCCAGCTTCCAGTGATCTTTTTTTCACTATTCAAAAGGAGTGTCGTTTTCCATGTCTTCATACTGAATGACAAGAACCTCCTCACAACGAGAGATATTTTGAAAATCTCTAAACATTTTTCAATCCAACTGTGTGGCAAACTATCGAATGTTTTTTTTATAATCTATCCAAGCAATTGATAGATTTTTGTGTGTATTATGACAATCTTCCAGTATCATTTTGTTAACCAAAAGCTGATCTTTACAGCCATATGAGCCTCGTTTACACCCTTTCTGCTCAATGGGAAATAGGTCATTTGTTATCAGGTGGTCATATGTATATTCAGTTAGGACTGATGTTAAAATTGTATACATTGTTGTCAAGCAAGTTATTGGTCTGTAATTTTTTGGATTGTTTGTCTCATCATTATTCGGAAGCAGGGATGTAATGCCGTTAACTAGCCATGATGGTATCTTTTCTGGCTCCTTATCTATTGCATTGTAAAGTTGGGCTAACAGCTCATGAGACTCTGCGAAGGCATTTATCCAAAAATTTGGTATTTTGTCTTTTCCTGGGGATTTCCATTTGCTGTTTTTTCTAAGAACCAAACGTAACTGTTAAACTGTTATATTTTACCATGTTTGCTCCTCAAGGTGAGCTGTATCTTTGATTTGTCTGTCTATCCATGGGGCATGTATATTATGAACCTTTTCTTCGGCCCAGATCTTTTCCCAGAATTCTTGCACTTCCTCCTTGGGTGGTATTGATTTAGCAGTTATTGTTGATTTGCCAATTTTTCTGTAGAAATTTATTTGGTTGTTTTTGAACATATTATTATCCTTATAGAATCTAGATCGTTTTTCAAAGCTCCTTATACGAGAGCTTTGGCCGACACTTTTTGCTTGATTATTTCTATCAGCATGCCTACGTCACTTGTTGGTTTTATACTGTATTTTCTTTTCAATTTTCTAAGTTTAGTTTGTTTAACATGTTCACCTACTTTGTAGTTTGTTAACATTTCTATGTCAGATCGGAGAAGGTTTATTTGGCGATTGATGTTCTCTTGCCAAGTAGATTTCTTGTGGGAATTCCTTTGTTTTTTCATCTTCACTACACATTAGTGATTGATGACTTTAGCCGATGCATAATAGAGATTATTTAGATCAGTAATGTTTCGTTTGTTTGTGATGATAATGTATTTGAGAATTATGTTAGTTTTGTGTATTATCTTTTGGTTCTGTTTGGAGTTCTGGATGTTAGGGAGAGTGTCTCGTTCCCCCATGTCAGATTCTTTCATTTTCATCCATTCGATCATAATTTCATCCTTCGATTTGGCAACTTCATTCTCATTCATTTCTTTATCATTTATGATCTCATTGTTTTCATTTTGAGTTTCATTTTGAGCATGCACTCCCTCAACTTTTTCGATCCTTTCTTTAATTTGTACTGCTGTCAGTGATTCCGCTCCAACCCTGGGATTCGAAGTGTTACAATTTACCTCGTTTTCACTGACACAGTTTCATTTTCCCTTCGCTGACTTTGTGCTAATAGCTTGATCTGATCAATTTCAATATCAGTTAGTAACTTTTTTTTAACAATATTTCTTTGTATATTGGCTAGTTTGTTACTGTCAACATAGCCTCTGTTTTCGGGATGTTTCTTTTTACAGTTGATATATGTCTGTTCTGTATTCGATCTATTTGATGGGTAGTACATGGCAGTGTAGAAAGCCTCAGGGACTTCTTTATCTGTCTGGTGGCCATGGCGAAAGAGATAGTATGGTGGATACCTTTGAAAGGGCTGAAGACGAGCACTAACCTCTTTGGTGATGCCCTGATTAACTTTTTCAAATTTCAGTTGAAAAGGAAAATCAAGGTAGAGAGGGAAGTGCTCTCTTCCCAGCATTTTGTTGAAAGATGGGTGAGAGAAGCAAGTATGACTCGAGTGGATGAGCCTACTCTGAGTATGTGTCTGTAAATTAAAGGTGGAAAACTGGGAGAGGGCACTTGCCCTGGTGGTCAGGGGCACTGTGGCCTTTTACTGGGCTTTCTCCACAAATGTCCCTCGGAAGTCTCCCTCCTATTGGGGAATTTTTCATTGTTATTTTTTTGTTAAATCCTCTGTTTTTGTTTTTTTTGCACGCAGAAATGCCCATTTGTACCGTCCTGTATTGTCCTGTACTGTCCTTAATGTCTACTTTATGTAAACCTTTGAGGTTAATAAAGAAATCATTATTATTATTATTATTATTATTATTATTGTTGTTCTTTGATGTTAGTTAACTGGAAAGTTTGTTAAAATGAATATCAAGCCACTACCTGCAACCTCAGATATTCAGGACGTATCGGAGGATTCTTGCTGTTCCCAGCACGTATGCCTTTTGAAGTGTTCCAAAAAGCGGCGCGGGGCCAATTTTCTTCAACCATCCCTGGAGACTTTTTGAGATAGTACCTAGTGCACCTAAGACAATCGGGACGACTCTGACTTCATGGCAGTTCCAAATCCTTTTTACCTCCCACTTTAAGTCCTGGTATCGATTAATTTTCTCCCTCTCCCTCTCTTGCACTCTCGTGTCGAATGGGCAGGCTACATCCACAACCAGGCACGATCGTTTTTCCTTGTCCAAAACCACCAGGTCAGGTCTATTGTGTTCCAGTTTCTTGTCCGTCTGTATCTTAAAATCCCACAGCACCTTCACCTGATCGTTTTCTATCACCGACTCTGGCTTATGCTCATACCACTTCTCAGAATGTGGTAAATTGTTTACTTTGCATAGGTGCCAGTGGATCATGCTGCCAATCATATCATGCCTCAAGCCTTTATAGTGACTCTGGGCTAGGTGTTTACACTTGGATACAATGTGAGCCACAGTCTCCTCTCTCTCTCCACAGATCCTGCACAGTGGGCTAGCCTCCTCCTTGTAAATATGGTGTTTCAACCACTTCGTTTTGAGGGCCTGCTCTTGCGCAGCCATTAGCATTCCTTCTGTAGCCTTTTTAAGGTCTCCTCTTTTCAACCAGTTCCATGTCTGTGGATCTCTGAATTCAGTTTTCTCAAAGAAGGTACTATGAAGGGATTTTTCATGAAGGTTGCACCTCCTCCTTGTTGTTATTTCCTCCTTGGACATCCCCTGGTCTATTGTCCTCTCCTTAAGTACAATTCTGAGCATTGGCTCCCTACTGTCAGTCACGTATTTGTGCAGGTTGTTTTTCTCCATCTGAACACAGTCCCCTATGCTGATAAGACCTCTTCCACCTTCAGATCTCTTGTGGAACATGTAGATAGTCAATAGCTTCCTAGTCTTCCTATCCATTTCTTTTTGTTCAGTAACATTCCATTTCAGAATTCCCGCACTGTACCTAATAATAGACAAAGCTCTGGAATTCACTGCACTTATGGCATTCCTACTGTTCAGATGTGATTTTAATACGCTCCTTACTCTCCTAATGTACACAAATCTTATCGATTCTTTCATTTTTTTTGTTCTTGATATCATGTGCCTCCAGAACACGTTAATATTTGAATCCTTCCTCAGTGTCAATTTCCTTTATCCCCTCACCTGTTGGTACCTGGATTCCGTTGCTTCTGCTCAATTTACATCTCTTCATCACTAGGACTCCACATTTATTAATACCAAATTGCACACATATATCATTGCTGAAAAATACGGCCAGTGTCAACAAATACATCCAACTCCTTCTCACTCTTCCCGAAGAGTTTAAGATCGTCCATGAAGAGGAGGTGGTTGATGGTAAGCTCTCCCTTTCCCAACTTGTATCCTGCTCTCACTTTTCGCAGTATAATGGTCAGGGGCATCAGGGCAAGGACAAACAACAGGGGGGGGGGACAAACTATCTCCCTGGAAGATACCTCTCTTGATCTTCACGCCTCCCAAGGATTCTCCACCCGATGTTAACTCTGTTTTGCAGGACTTCATACTTTTGCTCAACCACTGTCTGATGTTATCTGCCACCTTGAAGATCTCTAGGCTTTTGGTTATCCAAGAATGGGGTCCCATGTCGAATGCCTTTTTGTAATCTATCCATCCCATGGCAAGACCAGTGTGTCGCCTCTTGCAATTCCTCATTATCAATAAGTAACTGGTCTTTTGTACCACGGGACTTCTTTCGGCATCCTTTCTGTTCGTCCGGTAACAAGTTGTTTATATGGAGGTGATGGTAGATTTCCTCAGACACAATGCTTGTAAAACAGTTTCCACATTACGGACAGACATGTGATAGGTCTATAGTTGGTAACATCATTACCCTTGATTCGGTCTTTCATTACCAGAACTGTGGTACCTTTTGTCAACCACTCTGGTACCTCACCCGACATCAATCAGTCATTGAACATGGTTGTCAGTTTCGGGTGGTGTGATGTTATATTTTTTATCCAATACCCATGCACACCATCTGGGCCTGGTGATTTCCAGTTGGTTAGTTTTTTGGCCTGCCCTTTATTAGTTTCAACTGTGATACTCAAATCAGTTTGTTGGTGTGTTTGTTGGTGTGCTCCCATATTCCTCTCCAGAATGTCTTAGTCTGTTCCGCCACAGGGATCAAGTCGTTGCCTCATTCTTTCCCTTCAAGCTGTCCAAACAACATCTTCTGGTTGTTGTCAAACATGCGGTTCTGTCTATACTGACTTACTCTGCTCTCATACCGCCTAATCTTTGCACTCTTTGCTACGATTCATTGCTTCAGTTCCTCTATGATGATATTTAGCTTTGTACTTTATTTTTGTACTTTATTTCCAATCTATTTTTAGTGTCTATGTTTTGTAGTATCCCATTCAGTAGGGACTCAAGCTTTCCAACGGCATTTCTCAATTCCTTGATTTGACCATTCAGTCGTTTCTTCCACCAAGGTTCTGATCTTTCTTGTTTGTTGTTTCCTCTCGTTTTTATACCAAGTAATTTCCCCACCGCATTTGCTGTTGCTTTGAGGATATTGTTGCATTCCTCGCCTCAAGGTATGGGATGACTTTGTTTACCATAGCTGTTGTTTCTTTTAACTTTTTCCTGTCTACAAATCTTAGGTTCATAGGTTTCCCACTATCATTGTTCATTTCTTCTACCACTAAGTTTATGATATCAACCAAATCTTGTCCTAGCCCGCCAGCATTCATTTCCACAATCTTTGTTCCAGATGTTATTTATTTCAGCATTCAGATCATTGTCTGCCTCGGATGCTTCCTCTGTTCTCTCAACCTCTTCACCTTCATTTCTCACTGGCTCGTTTGTCTGGCCTACTCCACTCCCCATTTCTAATCTAATCTCTCTGCTCAGTTCCTCCATTTCCAACTCGCTTATCCATCCATTAGTTCATATTACCCGAGCCTGCCCGGCCAATTTTTGTTCATCTAATTTAAATAGACCAATCTCGTTCCAGATGTTATGCATCCGTTTCCTATAGCCTTTTTCCTTGGGGTTACTCTTCAGGTAACATTGCATAACAGTTCTTTTCAATTCTTTCGTCCAATTGGTTCTTGTCCCTTTCCTTCTTCTTCTTCCTCCAACACCAGCAGTATTTGGATGACAGCCAGGTCCCTGCTGCTGGGCCATGGGGCACTTGCTGGGTGAGAGTCTGTCACATGACGTTCCAGTCTCCTCTTCACCGTTATTCGAACTGTTTAGGTTCGACATTTAAACACTCATATCGAGGATTGGTGAATGTATGGTTACATAACCACCGGTGATTTCATCATCCCCAGTGATTTCATCACCCCCGGTGATTTTAGCGTGGCACCATCACGCTTTAGACGAACATAAATAAATAAACAAATAGATAGCTGAAAACTTAAAAAAATAAACATAAGTTTCATTGTAATGTTTGAATGTTTGACTTAGCTTTTTTTTTTTTCCTTTACGTTTTTCGTTTTTAAAGGCCAGTAACATGTTGTTGTTGCTGCTGCTGCTGTTTTTGATTTTAGCTACGTGGGAAGTAGGGGTTGTTGCGTTCAAAACTTTTGAAATTTGTTGTTGTTGTTGGATTTGTTTTTGTCTGTGTTCTGTTCTATAATCTTTCGACTTGTTGCTTATTATTATTATTATTATTATATTATAGTTTAGATTTGACATCGTTTAAACTAAACATTTTGAGAGAGTTTAGAGATACAACAACAATAATTATTTTGTTGTTGTTGTTAGCTGTTTAACCGGGTCACTAAATCAGTCTATTTATATCTTTTGATGCCTTCCTCGCTTCTATTCATCTCTAGTGACACTACCACCATCCCTCTCTTAACAGGAGGTAGTGAGGGAATACTGGTGGTAGCGATGATGCAGTGGTGGCGGTAGTGATCGGATAATAGTACTATAGTGATGATGTTGCTGCAGCCTTTGGTTTGTATTTCGTTTGTGGTAGTGGTGATGGTGGCGGCGGTGGTGGTGTTGGTGGTGAAATTATTTGGCTGTTGTTTGTAACCATTTTCTTTTTTTTACTATAAAATTTCTGATACAAAATTAAATATTAAATATTGGAGCCCTATGCCATAATGTGATGCGTCGTCACTTCCTGTTCCATTTGTAATAAGAATTATTCCATCACAATTGTTTTAAATATGTAAAAAATCAAAAACTTACGGGAGCGATTCCATAACACTCTATTCACCATGTGCGTACCTTCCCTATTATTATTATTATTATTATTATTATTATTATTATTTTCAATTTTATTGTTTATATATATATATGTTTCTATGTCCTTTTTTTCTTTTCTTATATAAATAATAAAAATATTTACTCGCACAAAACCCACATCGTACCGTCCTGTACCGTCCTGTGCCGTCTGTAATATTTTTCTTGATATCAGCCCTTGTGGCCAATAAAGAAATCATTATTATTATTATTATTATTATTATTTGAAACATCCTTTGTATTCTGCTTTTTCCCAAATCATGACAAATATCAGCCTGAGGCAATATTTGATAATACACACATTTTACAACCAATTGTCATTCAAAAAATGATGTCATTATTATTATATAATACACACACATACACACTTATATAATGCACACACACACATACATATATATATATATGAACATATGTATATATGCATATATCTATGTGTGTATGTATTTTAGGTATGTATGTATATGTGGTAGGAGTATGTGGTGTGCTTATATACGTAAATATATTAAACATATGATATCTGATTGTGAATTGAGAATGATAATGTTTTCTTTATATAGGGAAAGATTAAAGTCAAAACATCTACAACAATCACATGATTCTACCGAAATCCATTTGCAACCCAAGTGTGATTAAGAGAGAGAAGCAAGTAAACTGCGACCTTAATAGAAAATCTCTGAAAGTATCTCATGTGATCTGATGATGTCTATTGAAATTTTAGTCAATTTTTCAACTACAAACATTTGGTCTCACACACTCACATCTGTGCACTCTAATGCTTACACACATACATACATACATACGTACGTATATATATATATATATATATATGGGTGTGAATGTGAGTGTGTCTGCCTACATGAAAACACACACTCACATATACACATATATATATATATATATATACATATATATATATACATATATATATATATACACACACACACATGTATATATATATATATATATATATATATATATATATACATATATATATATATACATATAAATATATATATATATATATATACACACATATATATACATATATATATACATATATATATACATATATGTATATATATATATATATATATATATATATATATATATATATATATATATATATATATATATATATATATATATATATATATATATATATCCGTGTGTGTCTGTGTGTCTTGTGTATTAGATTTAAATAGTCAGATTTTTTTTTTAAGATTCTAACAAGCTTATGGAGACTGCGATATTTAGAATATCACGCAACGTCATAGCATCAACCGGCTGCATAACAATTATTTACGAATTTCTAATGGAATTCCTCATTGACAAAAAGGGTCAAGAGACGTGTGTTAAAAAGGTTACTGACGAAAACCGTAACAATACTTCTGGTTAGAGCAAGACACGAAAAGAGCAGTGAACTATTGAAACTTCCAGCTCACATCTGGCACCCCTATTGAATATGCTCTTAAATTTATTGATCTCTGATTTCTTAATATTTCGTCTTTTTTTCTTTTCCAGATTCTATTTTCTTGATTTTTTTTTTGGTTCGTTAGTTTATACTTTTCATTTTTTGGTTTTCATGTCTTTGTATTTTTTTTTTCTTTTCATTATTTTCCATTAGTCAGTACGACCTAGGTAAAGAAT
>OZ024743.1:178880887-178905887 GCA_964016885.1 Eledone cirrhosa
ACAAGGGTGGGGTTGGGGGAGGGCGGAGGTTTCCTCATCAGCTGTCTACTGGGGGTGTTGGATATTTCTACGCTTTAAAGACAATATTCCTCACCCCAGGGCGTCAATAACTGGATAAGTTATTGGGAAAACGGAAGAAGGAGGGAAGGAAAGGAAAATGTTTGATCCCGACGGCAGAGCTCAAGCCGTTTCGACGGCTACTTCTGGACTCCAGAAATAGCCGTTGAAACGGCTTGAGCTCTACTGTCGGGGTCAAACATTTTCCTATATATATATATATATATATATATATATATATATATATATATATATAGGGAGCGGCCGAGGGTTCACGAACATCCGCTTTGTCCGTTCCCTTGTCGATTCAATTTGGGTTGCCTCGGGAACGTAACCTTATTATCTAAAAAGCTGTCTGATGATGTCACAGCACTGGGTAGACGGAATCGTGTGGCCATTGTCGTCATTGAAATATGTATCACAGCATTATCATTAAAGGACTTTAACATCTGACACTATTTCGCATTTTCTTATTCTAAAAATACTATATGGAAAGTGTTGTTATTTCTCCTCTTGGGAACTGGAATCATATCAATGATTCCAGTTCCTAAGAGAAATAATAACACTACCAGGAGCTGGACATATCGATGGATTGACGGAGTGAAACACACTTCAACAACATGAATACCTGTCTTCCCCACTCAATTCCGACTGCCTGAAGAGGTCACAGCCAATGGCTGTCACCGAAATATATATAGCAGTATATCTATAATTTGTAATAAACGAAGCCAAATTTTACATATTTGACTTAATTATTTTACATTATTCCGGAGTAAACAAACCAACCTGCGTACTTCGTCGAATGCTCCAATCTGCATACTGAGGTGTCGATAAACAACCAACATATACACAAAATATATGTATATATATATATATATATATATATATATATATATATATATATATATATATATATATATATATATATATATATACATATATATATATATATATATATATATATATATATATATATATATATATATATATATATATATACACACACATATACATATACATTATGAAGGCCACGTTTGTATGTGTACTCACAAGAGGTTATCAGACACATACGTACATACCTACATCTATATTAATAATCCTAACACATTTTGGCAAAACGGCTGGACCAAAGAGCACCAAATTTGCACCATAGATGTAACTTTCTCCAAGAAAGAAAGTGAGCGTAATTTTGTCTACTAAATTTCCTTATTATTGTTTAAAGATATTTTTTTATTTATCTAAGGATTCACTTCTTCAACATTTTCAAATGTCAACACTTCCGGTTAGCGATCGCTTAAATAAGCATTCATATATTTTGCAGTTTATATATAATATCGTCTTTTTTTAAATATATTATGGATTAAATTTCTGTGTATATTGTCAATCTCTATCTATATTAATAAAGCGGACTACATTACTGGTACTTTATTATATATAATATATATAATACGACATTCTTCTCTCATTCTTACTCTGCCTTTTTAGATAGATACAGAGCTATAAGGTCGCGCGTTTATTATATGTCTATATGTCTGTCTGTCTGCAGTCACTTCGCTTCTAACCAACTTTTAATTAATTATATATATATATATATATATATATATATATATATATATATATATATATATATATATATATATATATATATATATATATATATATATATATATAATTATATATTCGTGTACATATTTTCAACAGTAATACTGTACTATATATTTTCAACAGTAGTAATATACTATATATTTTCAACAGTAATACTGTACTATATATTTTCAACAGTAATACTGTACTATATATTTTCAACAGTAGTACTATACTATATATTTTCAACAGTAATACTGTACTACATATTTTCAGCAGTAATACTATACTATATATTTTCAACAGTATTACTGTATTATACTATATATTTTCAACAGAAATACTATACTATATATTTTCAACAGTAATACTGTACTATATATTTTCAACAGTAATACTATACTATATATTTTCAACAGTAATACTGTACTATATATTTTCAATAGGAATACTATACCATATATTTTCAACAGTAATACTGTACTATATATTTTCAATAGGACTACCATACCATATATTTTCAACAGTAATCTATATATCTAAAACAGAGAATGTCTGTCAGTCTGACTCCTTAAAACTCGAGAACCACCCAACCGATTGTTTTCAAACATTACACTTGTAATACTTATGGTCGTGTGAGTGTTTTGAGCAAAAGATATTTCAAATTTTCAATGCCCTAGGGACCACATTATGCTATCTACGATATCTCTGACTTTCCTTAATCTGTCTGTTTAGATAGATACATAGCTACGACGTCGCGCCCTTATAATATCTGTCTGTATGTCTGGCTGTCTGCATTACGACATTATGACGCTATCTGTGTGTGTGTGTGTGTATATATATGTATATATATAGTGTGTGTATATATATATATATATATATATAATGTGCAACGTTTTTCGAAATATTTACTTCCGCGTTCACAGATTGATTTTTTTAGTTTCAGAAGATCCCGTTAAGGGAGAAAGCACCGATTCTTTGCTTAAACTTTAATCTGTTATTTTAATATATATATATATATATATATATATATATATATATATATATATATATATATAGCAGTCTCTCTCTCTGTTAGCCTTCTCCTCAACTTTCACTCACTCATTCTCTGTCACTACCTCTCCTCCTCCTCTTTCCTCCTCCTCCTTCAAGTTTGACCTGTGTGTAATTCTTTTCTCGCGCGGTCTCGACCGAGCTGGTATGGAATTTTTTTCTCTCTCTCTTTCGTCTGCGACTTCACAAAACTTGCGTTTACCGAATTCGTAGACCAGACCCCTTTATCTTCTTCTTCTTCTTCTTCTTCTTCTTCTTCTTCTTCCTCTTCTCTCCTTTCTCTCTCTCTTCCCCCCCCCCCCCCGTCAAACTTGGGCGAAATTCTTTCCTTGCTCACATTTCAACCAGATTTGATGGTCTTTTGTCTCTTGTTCACGATTTCACAGAGTTTATATTCATAGAGATCTGGGACTTGTCTATTTCTACTTACTTTCCGTTGCTTAAACTTTTTTGTTGTTACTCTAGCGTCCCCTTTGTTTACGTGTCCCAACGACTTTTTTTAGCCGTTGTTCGCACCAACCTGAGGCATATGGCCCTTAAAGCGATGAAATGCCGAGGACGGTTGGAGGGTCACTGATGAAGGACTCACTTTTTCATATATATATATATATATATATATATATATTCAGTATATATACATATAATTATATATTCGTATACAGATATTTTTGCATACGCAATAACAAAATATAAACAAATGTATTTATTTCACGAGTCTCGATAAGGATAAATATATATAAAATATATAAGAATCCTAGAGCAAATCCCGAGCAACGCCATGCCATTCTGCTACTATTATACTATATATTTTCAATAGTAACACTATACAACACAGACGGCTTATCGTCTGCTTATCCAAGCGGAGCTAGCTACGTCAGCTATATATATATGTATATATATATATATATATATATATATATATATATATATATATATATATATATATATACAGTATTTTCCGTTGTGTTGTAATATAAATATTACACACAGTAGATTATCAGCTCACGTAGAGTTTGCTCGACGGTTCCAGTTGTAGTTCCAAAAGTAATCCGGAGAAAAATAGAAAGATTTGAATGGATACAGTTTAGTTGTAAGGAATTTATTGACACGTGTTTCTATAACAGTTACATAACCTAAAACAGCTGCTATCTACAAACTTTTAGTTATGCAGACATTCAATATTTCAATGTTATTATTTACTGTCATTTCATCATAATAATATTACTGAGGACCTATTTAGTTTTTATAGAGAATATTAGGAGGGAGGGGTGAAGTTGTTAGAAGAATAGTTGAAGGAGTGGTTTTTCGATAGCAGTGAGAATTCTTGGTGGCAGTGAGTAATTAGATTCCCATCTGTTGTTTTGACATTTTTTATAGAATATATTATTGGTTATTTTTCTAAATCTATAGAAGGATTAGAGATAGTAAAGATATGCGTGGCATATCTTTACTATCTCTAATCCTTCTATAGATTTAGAAAAATAACCAATAATATATTCTATAAAAAATGTCAAAACAACAGATGGGAATCTAATTACTCACTGCCACCAAGAATTCTCACTGCTATCGAAAAACCACTCCTTCAACTATTCTTCTAACAACTTCACCCCTCCCTCCTAATATTCTCTATAAAAACTAAATAGGTCCTCAGTAATATTATTCTGATGAAATGACAGTAAATAATAACATTGAAATATTGAATGTCTGCATAACTAAAAGTTTGTAGATAGCAGCTGTTTTAGGTTATGTAACTGTTATAGAAACACGTGTCAATAAATTCCTTTCAACTAAACTGTATCCATTCAAATATTTCTATATATATATATATATATATATATATATATATATATATATATATATATATATATATAAAGAAAAAGAGATGAAATCGAAAATGCAACTGGGGTCTTATTTTTTTTTAAAATATATATATTTATTTGGTTCCTTTACCGGTTTCGCAGTTCATCTGCTTTTCAAAAGGTGAGATGAGATGGAGGGTCTGTGGTTTTTCTCACACAGATGTGAGAAAAACCACAGACCCTCCATCTCAACTCACCTTTTGAAAAGCAGAACTGCGAAACCGGTAAAGGAACCAAATAAATATATATATTTTTTAACAAAATAAGACTCCAGTTGCATTTTCGATTTCATCTCTTTTTCTTTATACTTTCACTCGTGTAGGACACCTCGGTTATTTTTCATTTTGTAAAAAAAACCTCACTTTCTAATATATATATATATATATATATATATATATATATATATATATATATATATGGATGCCGTAGAACACGCCAAATTTAGTCGGGTGCAAGCCGGACGGGCCAAGAGTTATATATATTATAAAGATATGTCATATGTACAATATAAATATATACATATATTTGTGTATTTATATATTATATATATTAAATTTGAGAGGGAGGTGGATTGACAGTATCAGTAGTAGGTCGGACGCCATGTTGCAAAGCATGGCCCTATATGATCTGAGTTCAATTCCCACCGAGGTTAAATTTGCCTTTCATCCTTACGGGGTCGATAACATAAAGTAACAGTAATGCACTGGTATAAATGGTGACCTTGTGCCAAAAGTAAAAACAATTATATATATTATAAAGATATGTCATATGTACAATATAAATATATACATATATGTATGTATGTTCTTCTGGTTTTATAATTTCACAAAGTTTTACCAATAGAGAGAGAGTCGGTTTCTAACATAGACACAAGACTCTCTCATTGGAATTTACACAACATCAACTAGGTAGATATGTATCTTGCATGCATGTGTAGATATGGATGTTAGTGTATGTGTAGATGTGTATGTTTTGTGTTATATGTGTGCATGTGTATATGCTTTGTATTTGTACATGTGTATATGGAGTTATTAGATGCAAAATCTTTGGAATGTTTTACATATTTTTACTGTTCCATTAATGGATTGTACTTGTAGTTTCCTAACTAGTTGTGTTCTTTCTGTTCCTGTGAAGCCTAGCTTCTCAAGATTTGTATTGAGGCAGTTACTAACATATCCCAGTGCCCCAATAATCACAGGCATAAATCTGAAGGTGTAATCAGGCTGGAATATCTGCTGATTTCTCATCAGTTCTGCATAAATATTCTCCTTTTTACTAATCTTTGATATTATATTGGCATCTACTGTGCATGTTTTCTTCTATCTGTCCCATATCATAATATCTGGTCTGTTATGCCTACTTTTTATTGGGGTTTTTACTGGAACATTCTACCAGTACACTTTCATATTATGTACATGGATATCTTCCACATTGTTGTAGCTTTTAATGTGTTTATTATCGGGGCTATCTTTTCTACGAACTGCATTATACAGTGTATTGGCCACTACATCATGCCTCATAGGTAGATAGTACCACGATGACATCTTTGGACAGCTGCTAATGACAGGGGTGATATCCTCGATTTTAGTTCTGCAGATTCTGCACTTGTTATCACATCTAGGTGTTTTGCCTGCATCCCTATCTCTTTTGTGAATCAGGTATTTCGTGCTAATCTCCTGTTCCTGGATTGCAAAAGCATATCCTTCAATGTGGGAGCCAATATAACGGTTGTTGGTCCAAGATAGACTACTTTCCTTATCTATATTACTCTCACTCTGAAGCTTCCTGGCAACATATCCATGCATCATTTTTTGGCTGATAGGCATGCAGTTTTTCATCCATGGATTCACTGCGATACTGCTGAGCGACATCCCTGCTGAGCTCCTGCTGACATACTGCTGAGATACTACGCTTCGAGGTTCGTAGATGTTGTCGGAGAGATATGATGCGACATTCAAATGTTGTCTGGACTGATGTTAGGCCTCTGCCTCCCTGATTACGTTTCAAGTAAAGGCGGTCTATGTCACTGTTGATGGGGAAGTTCCGGTGTTGTTCAGTATTTTTCGAGTTCCAACATCAACTGCTCGGATTTCGTCTATCGTCCAATTGAGTATTCCAAACGTTGGTGTTAGGTGTTAGGACCGGCACAGCAAACACATTGTGAGCCACTGTTTTGTTTTGCGCAGAGAGTTCCGATGACCAGATCTTTCTTAATCGGGTGCAGTATTCCAAGATTACGCGTTCTTTATTACAGATACCATTATAGGATATGTTCTCATCTATCCCCAGGTATCTGTAGTAGTCCTCATCAGATATCGGTGAAACAGTTAGACCATTGATGACAATGTTGCTAGATTGGGTTGTTGTTTTTCCCCGCTTTACAGTCATGTATGAGCATTTATCTTGGCCAAACTCCATTCCTATATCCTTTGAGAACGTTGTAACCAGGTCAAGATTTTTCTTCATCCCATCCATAGTCTTGGCATAGAGTTTCAGATCGTCCACAAAGAAGTTATGGGTTAGGTTCGTATTTCTGTCCTCCTGTGAGCCAATGATGTATCCCTCACATTTCTTGAGCAGAAAGGACAAGGGGTTTAATGACAAGATGAACAATATCACAGAGAGACAGTCCCCCTGAAATATACCCCTGCAATATTTTATTTTATCAGTGAAAACAGTCCTCCCTCTCTGTCTTTAACCTTAGGATAGTAGCCCAAGAAGAAGACAGCCTCTCTATGGCTCTGACAATAATGTCTGGGACTTTAGCAAGTTGGAGGGCCTTTATCATCCAAGTGTGGGGAACAGAATCGAAAGCTCTCTTGTAGTCCAGCCAGACTGTAGTCATATTCCTCCTAAGTTGTCGCACCTCTGACATCGCAGTTTTGTTGATTAGGAGTTGTTCAGCACATCCCCAAACCCTTTTCTTTCCTGCTGCTTGTTCATCTGTGATAATGTTATTATTTTCACAGTGATCTTGGAGGAATAGGTTGAGGCAGGCTGTATACATCCTATACATCAGGTTCTAGCATGCAATGGGTCGGTAGTTTTTTGCCAAGTTGGTGTCTTTGTTCTTGGGGACCAGTAACGTTTATGTTAATGTCAACCATTCTGGTATAAGTGTATCTCCCTTAAGAACTTGTTGTAGAGGTCAGTAAGATACCTCGGATAGAATATTAGTTTTCTGCACCAGTAGCCGACAATTATGTCTCTTCCTGGTGTTTTCTTATCTTGGAGTTTTCCTATCACAGTCTCAAGGGTACCCTCACTTATTTCGTATGTTTTTGTTCTAGTGTAGGAACAATAGTTCTTTAGGATTTCTCTCAGCCACACTGCATCTTGGTTGAAATTCTTCTTTTAACCCCATATTTTTCTCCAAAAAGAATCTGTCTTTCTGGGATGGGGCCTCAGTGACACTTATTATTTTGCCCTTCATATCTCTATAGCCTGATGTTTGGTTTCGTCTGAATCTTTTATTAAGCATTTTTCTCTCATCTACCTTCTTCAGGTATCGGCGTTTTTCGCTAAGAGCTCTCAATTCTTGTTTGAGGGTGATCAGCTTATATTGGAGAGTTCTGGTTCTACTGTTACCAAACATCGTCTCTATTTTATTTTTCACTCTTTGTTGGTGAGGAGTGAGGTTTTTTGTGTTTGTTTGCATGTAAGGAGCATTGTCACATGTCCTATGTTTTTTCGTAGGTCAGCACTCTTTTTTTCTATTTTAGTTATATATGATGGTATTTTTGGTGGTGTTTTGTTCTTGTTAATATCTCTGCTATCACCAAGATAATGCTTCATAGTCATTGCTAAGGCATATAAACAGGCGTTGATTTGCCAAAATGTTGGGATTTTTATCCGTCGTAAATATTCATCCCCTATTTCGTCAATAACACTTAGTATTTCATTATTTGGTTTTTTATTCACCATTGTCATTTTAACACATTTAGCCAGAGAGATATTTATACATGAGTTAATTTCTCTCTGGAAGATTTCGTTGAGGGAAATTTTCAATTGTTTATACTTTTGATTATCATTATCGATAGTATTTTCAACAACAGTCGAGGTAGACTCGGATGGTATCCGTGGTGTCACATTTATTCGATTATTATTATTATTTCTTCGATTATTATTATTATCGATAGTGTTTTCTCCAGCATTCGAGGTAGAATTAGATGGTACAGGTGGTGTCAAATTTCTTACAGGCATAGTTGTTTCAAGGCGCTGTTCAACCTGGCTGCTAGGAAGTCTAGCAGCATGGCGATCTGTAGCACGTGTTGTTGATTCCATGTTTGTTGTGGGGGACTTACAATTAATAATATTTATCTTATTTTTACGTTCAACAAACGTCGCTTGTTGGCGTAATTGTTTCGCTGTGAAATAATTAAGCTCTGGGTGCATTTTGTCCCAGTGTAGCTTCATTCTATTCATATAGCCAATAGAGGGATTGTTTTTTGCCACTTTATAACAATTAAATAAATCATTATTAAGTTCGCAACTCCAAGAGAAATGCGATTTATAATTTGGGTTTCTTCTGTAGCTACAACGGAATAAAGTTTGATTACCTTCTTTGTTATTTGTCTTCGATACTTCCTTAATTATTTTGTCGATGTTGTGTTCAGCCATGCTGTTTTTAGCAAATCCTTGTAAAATGAATTATGTATTTAGTCGGATTCGAATAAAATGTGTCTTCAGAAGGGATAGTTAGAAGAATAACCAGTTATTCAACCTGGCTGTAGTTGTGGCATTACTGTCGGAGATAGTATTCATCTTAAATTTAATAAATAGTCTCCCACGCCAAAATATGCGAATAATCGCGTTGACTGTTATGTATGTATGTATGTATGTATGTATGTATGTATGTATGTATGTATGTATGTATGTATGTATGTATGTATGTATGTATGTATGTATGTAGGTATGTATGTATGTATGTTCTTCTGGTTTTATAATTTCACAAAGTTTTACCAATAGAGAGAGAGTCGGTTTCTAACATAGACACAAGACTCTCTCATTGGAATTTACACAACATTAACTAGGTAAATATATATGCATGTCTGCATGTGCAGGTATGGATGTTATTGTATGTGTGGATGTGTATGTTTTGAGTTGTATGTGTGCATGTGTATATGCTTTGTATCTGTTCATGTGTATATGCAGTTATTAGATGCAAAACTTTTGGAATGTTTTACATATTTTTACTGTTCCATTAATGGATTGTACTTGTAATTTCCTATGTATGTATATATGTATGTATGGTTGTTTACACATGTATACATGTACTATATATATAAATATATATATATATATATACATACAGATACACACACACACACACATATATATATATATATATATATATATATATATATATATATATATATACATGCAGATATGTGTGTATGGGTGCATGTGTCATTCAGATTGATTGAATATGCATAGTAGGTAAGCTTGTATATATACATATGTATGTATGTATGTATGTATGTATGTGTGTATGTTCTTATGGTTTTATAATTTCACAAAGTTTTACCAATAGAGAGAGAGTCGGTTTCTAACATAGACACAAGACTTCTCTCATTGGAATTTACACAACATTAACTAGGTAGTTATGTATGTATGCATGCATGTGTAGATATGGATGTTATTGTATGTGTGGATGTGTATATTTTGAGTTGTATGTGTGCATGTGTATATGCTTTGTATCTGTACATGTGTATATGCAGTTATTAGATGCAAAATTTTTGGAATGTTTTACATATTTTTACTGTTCCATTAATGGATTGTACTTGTAGTTTCCTAACTAGTTGTGTTTTTTCTGTTCCTGTGAAGCCTAGCTTCTCAAGATTTGTATTGAGGCAGTTACTAACATATCCCAGTGCCCCAATAATCACAGGCATAAATCTGAAGGTGTAATCAGGGTGGAGTATCTGCAGATTTCTCATCAGTTCTGCATAAATATTCTCCTTTTCACTAATATGTATGTATGTATGTATGTATGTATGTATGTATGTATGTATGTATGTATTGTGTCAGGTCACCAGTTGGTGCTACTGGTAACATGTATCCCAGTACAACCTGTCTCATGGTCGGGTCGTTGGCGACTAAACTGGCAACCCCACCAAGGTTTCTTGGTGAGGAGGGTGACTTTGGACATCCTGCAGGACTAAAAACAAAACCTGTCAAAGGGCAAAGGAGCTCTTAAGAGTCAATGGCCATCCAAAATCACCGGGAGAGATGACCCCTTAGCCTTTGTCAAGGCAGAATTCTAGGAGAAGGAAAACTCTGATATAACACCTGCAACCCTGATGGTATCCAATGATGTTGACTTGTTCTTCTTTTTGGTAAATATCATCTTGGTTAAGAGAGTGGGACTGGCTTTGTGCAGTGCCTTTGCTCACTATAAAAGCTTCACGGCACAGGCATTGCTTTATATCTGGAGATCTCTCTGCACTTGTCGTCACATGGTACCATGGGCCCAGCACTATGTGTCAATAGTTGTCACAGGTGTAGTGTTTGTACCAGAGTTTTCAAGTCACTGGCTGGACTAAAAAGTCACACTTGTTCAGGGCATCGGTAGGGGTTCTCCTACATGGATATAAAGTAGTGGCCGTACTCGAAAACGAGTTGGCAGCCACCATGTATGTATGTATGTATGTATGTATGTATGTATGTATGTATGTATGTATGTATGTATGTATGTTATGTCAGGTCACCAGTTGGTGCTACTGGTAACATGTATCCCAGTACAACCTGTCTCATGGTCGGGTCGTTGGCGACTAAACTGGCAACCCCACCAAGGTTTCTTGGTGAGGAGGGTGACTTTGGACATCCTGCAGGACTAAAAACAAAACCTGTCAAAGGGCAAAGGAGCTCTTAAGAGTCAATGGCCATCCAAAATCACCGGGAGAGATGACCCCTTAGCCTTTGTCAAGGCAGAATTCTAGGAGAAGGAAAACTCTGATATAACACCTGCAACCTTGATGGTATCCAATGATGTTGACTTGTTCTTCTTTTTGGTAAATATCATCTTGGTTAAGAGAGTGGGACTGGCTTTGTGCAGTGCCTTTGCTCACTATAAAAGCTTCACGGCACAGGCATTGGTTTATATCTGGAGATCTCTCTGCACTTGTCATCACAGGGTACAATGGGCCCAGCACTATGTGTCAATAATTGTCACAAGTGTAGTGTTTGTACCAGAGTTTTCAAGTCGCTGGCTGGACTAAAAAGTCACACTCGTTCAGCGCATCAGTAGGGGTTCTCCTACATGGATATAAAGTAGTGGCCGTACTCGAAAACGAGTTGGCAGCCACCATGTATGTATGTATGTATGTATGTATGTATGTATGTATGTATGTATGTTTATTTCTCGATAGCTATTTGTATTACTCTTTGCATTCATTATGCTAATAACTAAGTATTCTTCATATAGAAGACTTCTCTAGATTATTTCTTCTGAAAGCAATTCTATAACTACACCAATCTATGTCTTTCCTTTTAGATTTATTTAGTAATAGTATCATGGCTATACTTCCAACAATAGTAAAGACTCTGCCTCACTGAAGATGTCATAATTAAAGGGAAATGTTTCACCGTTAGTATGCTGTAAAATTAAAGTAATAATCATGATTAACTACTAAGGATTTCTTCACCGTATAACGACATTTCCTGGTTTATTTCTAGTTACCTTTTATTTATAGAATGACTCGTTCATCATCATCATCATCATCATTATCATCATCATCGTCGTCGTCATCGTCGTCATCGTCGTTACCCACTGCGTTTCTGAAATATATTGACACTATCTGTAGTAGTTACATATATATCGTTGTTGTTTTCTAACTAGTTGTATAACTGAACTTTTCGTATTTACTACTACTACTACTACTACTATCACCACCGCCGCCACCACCACCACCACTACCACTACCACCACTAATATTACTACTTCTAATAATAATAATAATTGTTTCTACTTTTGGCACAAGGCCAGCAATTACCCAGTGTATTACTTGTACTTTATTTTATCGACCCCGTAAGGATGAAAGGCAAAGTTAATACTTATATTATTATGCTAAGTAGTATTGATATTGTTAATATTGTTGTTGTTGTTTTTGTTCTTGTAGTTTTGTTCAAGGGAAAATATAGCTGAAAAAAAAAAAATGAATTCAGTAAACATAACCAACACAAAGTGAAATATTTAGCCAAATATTCTATTCTGCACTTTGATTCCATATGATATGAGACATCTCTAGAGAGAAACAGTAAATCATTTAGACGAAGGGTAATATTAAACAAGCGAATGTGTACATATGGTGAGAATATCAGACGTTGCAATCTGTTGCTAGATAATATTTAGTAGAATTGTTAAAATAAAGCAAGTAATAATCTACCAGATATTAATAGAGAACTGCTAAACTCTAGTAAATAGAAATTGCTTTCATTATAATTTATACGTAAATAATTAGTGTAAAATTAAATTGCCACTGTTTCACTTTAATTAGCAGTGAATATTCGCAACTTTCTGTATAATGATTGATTGTCTAAACTACTTATTGGAGTTATATATCGATTAATAAGCGGCGAATTGTCTGAGCCATTTGAACGTTAGATAGAATGTTTTGTGGTATTCGATTCTGCTCTTTATTCTCTAAGTTCAAATCTCACCGATGTCAACTTTGCCTTTCATCCATGTCTTCAGCCAGTCTTCAGCCAGTCTCCACTGATGATGTTTATGTTTAACCCCAAAACCAACCATGTTTGACCAGGCCAATGATCAACGGTATTTAAAGCCACTGCACTCTTGTTTTTAAGAAACAGGCTCCAGAGAGAAACAGACCTTATGCAATACTTGATTTTTAAGACAGTAGTGTTTGTTTTGAGAGAGAATTGGTTTCTATTTCTATTATTTAGAGAGACCATTTAGTGGTTTCATTGTTACCATAGATAGATCATGGTATTAGAAAAAAAATGCATTAATGAAGAATCATCTACAATATAGACTATATCGGAAATATATACATTCATACCTACACAGACATACATAAATACATACATACATAAATACAAAGCCTGGCATGGAGTTCCGACAAGTTTATGACATCACACCTTGAGGGATATCTCTATGCAATACAGGAACAAGAACTCCCTACCAAATATCTGCTGCACAAAAGAGGAGGGCCAGCAGCTGACAATAAATGTAGGCTATGTAAAACAAAGATCGAGGATGTAAGCCACATTGTTGCCAGCTGCGAAAGAATGTCATCTCGCTACTACCTCCCCATGAGACACGATGGGATAGCTAGAACCATCTGGAACGCACTTCGGAAAACAAAATTAACAACAAACGAGGAAGAATATATTGAGACAGATGGCACTAAGGAATACTGGTGGAACCTGAAAATAAAAACTGCCCCCAAATTAAAGCACAACCGGCCTGATATTGTTGTTTGGGACCACACATTGAAAACGTGTTCTGTTGTGGAGATCAGCTGCCCACTTGATGTAAATGTTGTCAGAAAAATACAGGAGAAGCAGGACATCTACGGACCATTGATGACGAGTTTACAAATCCAGTATCCAAGATACACCTCTAGCTTCATACCCATCATTATTGGAGCTACGGGTTATATACCAACCCGCTTGGACCAAAGTATGACTGAACTTGGATTTGCGGACAAAAAGCGCAGCTCCCTAATTCATAGTCTACAAATGGCTGCGATAGCTGGCACCTTCAAAATTTGCAAAACATTCTTGCGATTCAAGGGATGACAATTTCTTTTCTTTTACAACCTTGCCACCAGGAAGGTGGCCGGTCAAAAAAAATATACTCGAAATTAAGATAAAGAGATAATAACATACATATATGCATACATACATATATATATATATATATATATATATATATATATATATATATATATATATATATATATATATATATATATGTATGTATGCATATATGTATGTTATTATCTCTTTATCTTAATTTCGAGTATATATATATATATATATATATATATATATATATATATATATACATACACACATATATATACATACATATATATATATATATATATATATACGCATCACATATATATATATACATACATTCATACATACATATATATATATATATATATACCTATATCCCTCCCTTCTCCTTCATTCCTCTTCTATTTCTTCGTTTTCTTCCTTCCTTCCCTCCCCTTTTTGGCTATCTTTTCTTTTCTTCTTTCTCCCCCCTTCTTTGCTTTTATTTTTGTCATTATTATCTTTATCTTTATTTTTTATATATATATTTATCTCTTTATATCTACCCCCCACCTCTCTCTCTCTATCCATCCCTCTCACTATGATCAATTTAATTCTCTTTAACTCACTACCATACACGACATGAAGTCTACATATCAAAACTGATCAAAGATTCCTTCCACCTCTACCCCTCCCTCCATCTCAGTTTGTCACTCTACTTCCTAACTTTTCTCCTTCCTCTCTCTCTATACTATTCCGTTTGTCCCCTCACCTTCTAATCCCTCTCTCTCTATACTAGTAAATACAATTCCAAATAAATTTTTTTCTCTATATATTAAGAACTATTTCAAGAGTAACTTACTCACTATTTTGAAAATTTGGACTGTGAACAACAATTATAATTGAGTGGCTGCTATTTGCAGTATAGCAATATAAGGTTGCACTTTCCAATGAAACGGTCGTAAATACCTGGATAAAATCCTTCTCTTAATGTTTACCTGTGTTTTCTCTTTAATACTTTATACTCCAAGATTGAACGGAATTCTTAGAAACTTGTGGAGATACCCCTAACCGTACGTTGAAACCATCCATGAAACTGGCTTTCTTAACCACGAACTGGATCACAATAAGCAATTTTCTGCTTCCCTAACTATATATATATATATATATAATGCTCTGATTTTTTGATTTTAATTTATTAATTCTTCATTGAGCTTAAAAGTGAACAGTTGCAACACATATATGTATCCTTGATTTAATTTAATTTAATTTTATGTATGTGATAACCTCTATATTTAATAATCTCCCTTTCGGTTGAGATTAAATTTGGCGATATATGGCTGCGCTTTCTAGCAGCATGCCTACCCGCCGTAAGCGACCAATCACACGCTTTCTCTCTGGCTGGTATACAGCTACATAGCGATCTTAGCCATTTTTGAATCTAAATTTGGCGCGGTCTGTCTGAGAAATTAAATGTCTATTTCTGAGTTTGTCTCCTGAAGATTCCTGACTCAAAAAAGCATATCCATATTATTTGGATGTCCTAAACTAGGAAGAAACCATGGTAGAGATATAATTACGGTATGTGCGCATTTCTTCTAAGTTTAATTTTACTACTAATTACGTGCGGTTGACGGTGTATTTGATCGGATTCTGCATGCTGCCGAAATGTTTGATAAATGGTGAACGGAGTTAACGCGAACTAGCTGCGGTCAGTTATTTGTCGGAGATTTCCCCGTTAGAAAATTTATTCTTAAAGCTTGCTAGATTTGATTATGTATATGGTTAACTATGCTGATTAGAAGAAGAAATAGTATATATTTTAATATCTGATTAATTCTATAGACATGAGTTATGATATATATATATATATATATATACACATACACACATATATATACATACATACATACATACATACACACACACATATATATACATATATATATATATATATACACATACACACATATATATACATACATACATACATACATACACACACACATATATATATATATATATATATATATATATATATATATATATATATACATACACACATATATACATACATTTGTGCGCTAGGCACGGAAATCGCACACCACATGGAGAATAAAACATGCTCAAAGTCTGGCATGGCGTACCAATATCTCTCTTTGAAGGTTGCGTCTATGAAATTAGAACGCAACGGATTCTCACCAGATATTTGAATTGGTGCAGAGTAAAAGAAGCTCCCTAATTCATACCCTACAGAACATGTCGATATCTAGGAGTGTGGTGAATGTTAACTCAATTTCAAGGAATAGTACAAAAATGTTTTTCAATAATCTACGGCTCAGTATCTACTTTTGGCACAAGGCCAGCAATTATTTCAGTGCATTACTGGTACTTTATTTTATCAACACCGTAAGGATGAAAAGCAAAATTAACCTCGACGCGAGTTGAACTCAGACCATAAAGGGCCGTAACTCTATGCTGCAAATATAGCGTCTGACCCTCTATCGATACTGCCAATCCACCGCCAGTGAATCTAATATCTAACAATCAGGTGGCCACCAGCCATCTAAACATCCGCCAGTATTTAACTATCTTCCTCTCCTCTGAATTGCGATCACAGAGTCCGGGTTTGACACCGAAGCAACAAGGCTAGAGGTGAAAAATGAGTCTTTAAACCGGTTGACTTCTTGGCCTTTTCTGTCTCAAATTTAAACAAATAATGCCTAATAAGTAAACATATAAATTATAAAAAAACAACCTTGCCTGCTTTACGTCATTTCACGTTTAAAGTGTTATATGTATACCGGCTTGGTTTATATAAATTTGAATACAAGTAAACAAGGTAGACCCGGTGAAGTGTCCTTGTGGAATATTTCTGTAGATGGTTCAGACAAAGTCAAGAGAAATCATTCCCAACAAGGGGCCTGAATTAATTGAAAAATGTTCTGAAACAAAATTTCATTCAATTTTCTTCAGATTTTACACGATATATTTACCAATGTTGCGTTGAAAATTATTTCAGCGTGTATTTCCATTTACTTTCTCGAGCAAACTCCAGAAAAATGTACGCTTCAAGTGCATTTCTTATTTAATCTAAAAATATATATATATATATATATATACAATATACAACAACAAAAAATTAAAAGAAGAGGAAAAAATAACAGTAACAAAAAAAAAAAAAAAAACAGAAAGGTCTTCTTTGATGTGAAGTATTTCTTATAGAAAGGTTGAGATATATGGTTGATAAAGTTAACCTGAAGGAAAAGGTTATTTGAGAATAGGCAAAAGAAATGAGGAAAAGAAGACAAGGAGAAGTGGGAAAAATATTAGTGGAAGGAATATAAGAAAATGTATTTGAAAGAATATAAAGAAGATGATAATGATAACGATGGTGATGATGGTAATGAGGAGGAAGAGAAGGGGGGGGGGAGGAAGAAGAAGAAGAAGAAGAAGAAGAAGAAGAAATCTATAATAAAGTAATATATTTCAATAAGTCTTCAAAAGCTAACTTCACATATACACATAGTATCAATAACAGGCACAGCCATGGAGAAATACTACTCTTGTGAAAGTAAACAGATACACACATATATTTTTGATTATAATGGTCGTTCTCTCTCCCTCTCTACTTATTTATACAACATTATATATATATATATATATATATATATATATATAAGCAGCAGTGAGTGCTTCAAACTGCGCTGCCTATAGCAGTTGTTACACACCTTATATATATATATATATATATATATATATATGTGTGTGTGTGTGTGTGTGTGTGTGTACAATGCGGAATTCTGTGCGTACATGTGCCTGGCTTTCTGGCTTCAGCAAATATAAAAATTGTACTTTAGTATTAAAGGACTTAAACTGCAAGCTGACATATGCCGCCGTCAGATCGTTTCAGATGAGTCTCATAAATGTAGCTTCTTCTTTTCATTCATTTATATATAATGTACGAATGGATCCATATCTCCTAGTGGAGTCGTATGTGTGCCGTAGTGAAATATACCGTTGAGGAATTTAAACATAACAAACCTCATCCTTCTCCAGGGGGATTTTCCCCAGAGAAAGAATGAGTGAGGTAGAGAGAAAGTTAGAATGAGATATAGAGGATGAATTAGCCCTAGTATTACACTGGTACCTTTTTATCGACCACGAAAAGATCGATCTCGGTGGGATTTGGTAACCACTCTGCCAATTTGCCGTTTAAGGTTCGATAATACTTGCTATATCTACTACACGTACTCTCTTCCAATCCCCCTCTCTATATCAATTAACACCAAACTCTCCCCTTCTCTATATCTACTGCACGGAATTCTCTTCCTATCCTTCTCTCTCTATCTATTTACACCAAACTCTCTCCCTCTCTATAGCTACTAACGGAACTCCCTTCCAATCCTCTCTCCGTATATCAATTTATACCAAAATCTCCTCCACCCTATATCTACTTCACGGTACTCTCTTCCAATCTCCCTCTCTACATTAATTAACATCTAACTCTCCTCCCCTGTATATCTACTACATGGAACTCTCTTCTAATATCCCTCTCTATATCAATAAACATCATTCTCGCCCCCTTTCTATATTTAATATACAACCCACTCTCCCAACCCCACTCACCATATCGATTTCCAATAAACTCTCCGCCTCTCAATATCTAACAATACCTCTCTCTACAAATCTTTTAACTCTCTACATCAACGATACAACATGCACTCTCAATGTCCCTTTCTATATCAATTAATGCCAAAGTCTACCCCTCTCTATATCTACTACACGGAACTCTCTTCCATTTCCCCTCAGTACTCTCTTCCAATGCCCCTCTCTGTATCAATTACCATCAATCTCTCCCCCTCTCTATATCTAATATACAACACATTCTCCCAACCTTCCTCTTTATATCAATTACCACCAAACTCTGCTCCTCTCTATACCTATATCTATCTCTCCCATCTAGTTCTATATAACAAGTACATAAATTGTAGCTCATATACAAACAGATGTGTCTTTTGGTAGTTTTTTGGAGAAAAATATAATTATCGGGGTTGGGAGAGTACATGACGCACCAGTTCCACTGCCCCTATCTATGTATTTAAAACAGAGAATGTCTGTCTGTCTGTCTGACTCCTTGAAACTCGAGAACCCTCCAACCGATTGTTTTCAAACTTTACACATGTAATACTTATGGTCCTGTGAGTATTTTGAGCAAACAAAATTTCAAATTTTCAATGCCCTAGGGACTGCATTAGGCGATTTAGCGATCTCTCTCTATAATTCTTAGTCTTTCTTTTTAGATAGATACATAGATATAACGTTGCGCCCTTATAATATCTGCCTGTATGTCTGGTTGTCTGCATTACGACATTATGACGCTGTGTGTGTGTGTATATGTGTATATAGTATGTGTATATATATATATATATATATTAGAAAGTGAGGTTTTTTTTTTTTTTACAAAATGAAAAATAACCGAGGTGTCCTACACGAGTGAAAGTATAAAGAAAAAAGATGAAATCGAAAATGCAACTGTACTCTTATTTTAAAAAAAATATATATATTTATTTGGTTCCTTTACCGGTTTCGCATTTCTTCTGCTTTTCAAAAGTAGAGTTGAGATGGAGGGTCTGTCGTTTTTCTCACATCCGGTTGGTCTCTGAATGTTACTTGTTTTATATGGAAAAAAGTGGCTCGAAATGCCAGGTTTTTAGAGAAGTAATTTGATTGGTTGGTCAATAATTATAATAAATTTCGCGCCAGTTCGCGTTACAAAGTTCTTCAAACAAAGGGGGGGGGGGGCCACAGGTTGTTTTTTCTTATATGAGTGTTTGAATTTCTTTTTACTTAAAAAAAGGGGGGCTCACAAAGGCTTGTTTTTAATAAACGTAATTTGATTGGTTATAAATGAAATTATGGCTGTGACGTGAACAAGTTTTCATTAAATTTTCGCGCCCTTATTTGGAAATCTATTCTGTAGCCTTTTTAGAGAATTTTATGACAAGCAAAAGATAATGGTCAAGAGTAATTGGATGGAAGAATTGTTCTGGTTCAGTGAATATGGTTGGTTCGCTGGCAGCCATAATTTCATTTAGTTCGTGACAGCTATAATTTCATTAAATAACCAATCAAATTACGTTTATTTAAAAAAGCCTTCGTGAGCCCCTTTTTTTAAGTAAAAAGAAGAACTTTGTAACGCGAACTGGCGCGAAATTTATTATAATTATTGACCAACCAATCAAATTACTTCTCTAAAAACCTGGCATTTCGAGCCACTTTTTTCCATATAAAACAAGTAACATTCAGAGACCAACCGGATGTGAGAAAAACCACAGACCCTCCATCTCAACTCTACTTTTGAAATGCAGAAGAGCTGCGAAACCGGTAAAGGAACCAAATAAATATATATATTTTTTTTAAAATAAGACTCCAGTTGCATTTTCGATTTCATCTTTTTATCTTTATATATATATATATATATATATATATATATATATAGTGTGTAACGTTTTTCGAAATATTTACTTCTGCTTTCACAGATTGATTTTTTTACTTTCAGAAGAACCCGTTAAGTGTGAAAGCAGCGATTCTTGCTTAAGCTTTAATCTGCTATTTTAATATATACTAGCAGAATGGCCCAGCATTGCTCAGGATTCTAAAGATAGATTGGCATGTTTATCCTCCTTCCTGAAACAGTTTCGTCGTATGTTCACCAATTGATGCAGAAGTCCTAATAAAAGGTGAAGTCGCCTTCGGTGAATAGGCAAATAATTTTCCAATAAGATTTTTCAAAAGCATTTAATTGCGTTCCTTCCCTTTTTAGATAATGTGTTTGCTGGTGTCGAGCCTCGTGAAATAAATACGTTTGTTTATATTTTGTTATTGTGTATGCAAAAATATCTGTACTCGAATATATAATTATATATATATATATATATATATATATATATATATATATATATATATATATATATATATATTAAAATAACAGATTAAAGTTTAAGCGAAGAATCGCTGCTTTCACCCTTAACGGGATATTCTGAGACTAAAAAAAATCAATATCTTTTGCATTTGCATTCTTTATTCTATATCCATACCTGCATTGTTTTGGCTTTATTACACATATACAAACGTTTATATATATATATATATATATATCAATAATATTAATAAATGGGAACTATCTTTATAAACCATATTTATTTGAACATATATATTTCAAGGGTACGCTCCCATCAGATAAAATACAAAAGTTGTTTTACAGAGAGTGACATATTGAAACTAGAACTTAATGTTTTGAGTTCCATTTGAAGTAAATAACTCATTGCTTATATATATATATATATTAATAAAAGGAATTCCAACTTTGTCTGATTTACTCGTTTTATTTACAATCCTTTAAAATTTATAATAGTATTATAATGAAATAGTATGGTAGAATATTAAACGTTAAGTTTTCATTGAACAAGTACTTTCATGCTTTCGCAATCTTCAGGTTCATATTCTATGGTGACAGTCAAGTATGTATATATATATGTATATAATATATATATATATATATATATGTATATATATATATGTATGTATAAATATATGTATATATGTGTATGTATATATATGTATGTATATATATATATATGTATATATATGTATGTATATATATGTATGTATATATATATGTATGTATATATATATATATGTATACATATATATGTGTATGTATATATATATGTATACATATATATATTTATGTATATATATGTATGTATATATATGTATATATATATATATATATATATGTATGTATATATATATGTATGTATATATGTATGTATATATGTATGTATATATATATGTATATATATATATATATATATATGTATGTATATATATATGTATGTATATATGTATGTATATATGTATGTATATATATATGTATATATATATATATATATATATATGTATGTATATATATATATATATATATGTATGTATATATATATATATATGTATGTATATATATATATATGTATGTATATATATATATATGTATGTATATATATATATATACGTATGTATATATATATATATATGTATGTATATATATATATATACGTATGTATATATATATATATACGTATGTATATATATATATATACGTATGTATATATATATATATATACGTATGTATATATATATATACGTATGTATATATATATATATACGTATGTATATATATATATATGTATGTATATATATATATATATATATATATATGTATGTATATATATATATATATATATGTATATATATATATATATATATGATAAATTGAAACAAAATGAAAACGAAATTTCATTTCTCACTCTTAGTATGGCACTTACTTAAATGTAAGTATGCATGTATACGTAGATACATATATGTATACAGACGTACAGTAGCATGCACACATATATATATATATACATATATACATACATATGCATACAGGTACACATACATATATGCACGTATCAGTTTAGCGGCGCTTATTATAACGTCGCTTTGTTCGTATGTAAACAAACTGAACAGCCTGAATTTATGCCATACGGTGTTAAGGCAACCACGTCACCTTTTTGTTCATATACATGTATACTTACACATATATATATGTATGTATATATATATATATATATATATGTATATATATATATATATATATATGTATATATATATATATATATATATATGTATATATATATATATATATATGTATGTATATATATATATATATATATATGTATATATATATATATATATATATGTATATATATATATATATATATATATATATATATATATATATATACTGGTTTTGTCGCCAACGACCCGACCATGCGACAGGTTGTACTGGGTTACATGTTACCAGTAGCACTCAAGAGTGACCCGACATAGACATACGTGTATGTATATATATATATATGTAAATATATACATATACATACATATATATATATATATATATACATATATATAGCGGCGATGAATTAGTTTGTGGTGGAGTTCTGCGACGTCGACACAGACGAACTGGGCCTCCTACTTAGACTTACCTACGACACTGACTACCTAGACAGCCATGACCTTAGATGTTTCTGCCTTAGTAGACCTATAAGAGGTAGACCCCCCACCATAACCTCAATGGCAAAATGACTCCCTTAGGAAGGTGGATTGGGTGGACCAAAGCTATACGCACTCCCCAAAACACTGATCAGGTAAGAAAAATGGTCGCACATGCAATAGGGGCTAGTATCAAAACTACCCTAAAGGGCCACATATTTAAGTTCAATGAGAAAATCTACACCCAAAATGAGGGAGCAGCCATCGGCGTCAGCATAGCTGGTGATGTTGCCAACCTTTTCATGGTATGGTGGGAAAGGAGACTTAAAGATCTCCTTAATGAAAGCTCCATAGACCTCATCATGTACTCTCGTTATGTAGACGATATCAATATAGTTATAAGAACACCCCCACTAGAGAGCACTAACAAGATTGATTTAGAACGTAGCACGATGGAAAGCATCCAGCAGATAGCTAATTCCATACACCAGAGTATAACTGTAACTATCGACTTCACTTCCAAACACCCTAACAATATACTACCTGTATTAGACACAGAACTCTGGATTAACACTATAGACGAGAGAGCCCAAATTCTCCACTCACACTATGCTAAACCCATGGCCTCCAAATACCTGATACTCAAAAACTCAGCAATGTCCAGTAGTGCTAAGTTTAATATTCTGATCGCAGATTTGGTACGAGTGATGAAGAATGTGTCCAGCATGTGCGACCCAACAGAAATGGAAAGACACATCCAACACTTCATCAACCGCATGCAGTTCTCTGGCTACAACCAAAGAGACAGAGTCAGAGTATACGAAGGAGCCATGGAAAAGTATAAGACCCTCCTAGAACTGGACATGAAAGGAATTTGCCCACTATACAGGAGCAAATCATAGAATAGCTTAGATAGGGCTAGACATAAGATAGGGAAGGCCACATCATGGTACGACAACCAGAGATATCAGAGTGTCATGTTTGTGGACGCCACCCCTGGAGGGAAATTAGCTAACCAGTGTAGAAAGGCCCTGAGAAAGACCCACTTAAAAATAAAGGTGGTAGAAAAGCCAGGAACCACCATAAAATCCCTGATCAGCAAAACCTACCCTTTTAAGAAAACCCACTGTACCAATAGGAAATGTATCATATGTAAGGTGAACCCCCGGATAAACTGTAAAACTAGAAACGTAGTCTATAGCATAAGATGTACAGAGGGTACTTGCAGAAACATGACAACAACATACATAGGTGAGACAGCTCGTAGCATAGGTGAAAGGATAGACCAACACTGGGGGGAACTAAAAGGACGAAAAAACGGGTCAGTACTATACGAACATGCTAGACAACAACATGACGGTAACATAGACAACATAGAAATTAGAATAATATCTAAACATAGGAATGACCCAGCGGATAGGCAAATCAGAGAGGCGAGTGAAATAGAAATTAGAAGACCAAAGCTAAACAGAAAGAATGAGTGGAACAACAACAACACCCAAACAAACAACACTGACCTAAGAGAAGTATAAATAAGTAAATAAATAAAATAAAATAAAATAAGATAAATAAATACATACACAAGCACAATAACAACA
>OZ024743.1:178908387-178928387 GCA_964016885.1 Eledone cirrhosa
CACCAGCCAACTTGTGATATTTGATATTTTGATTAAGTTTATTTGGTTTATATTTTCAAAAAGCTACAACAATGATTAACATTATATATATATATATATATATATATATATATATATATATATATATATATATGAATAAAATTAGTCCTTCATCAGTGATCTTCCACTGATGAAGGACTAATTTTATTCATATGTAACCCATGTGCAACCACGCAGCACTCCATTTTTCTTATATATACATCAGAATACTGAACTGTGTACATGATCGGTGTTATCTGGACCTGGGTTCAAATGGGGATAACTACAGTTAGTAAGGAATCCAATCTATTAGTAGAATGTAAATATCATTTTTAATATTGAAATGGCTTCTACTAGAACTGTTTCATTCAAAAGAAATCCTCGATACTACTAGTCTTGTAAAAGCTATTTCTAATAAGTGTGTGTGTGAGTGTGTGAGTGTGTGTGTCAGAGAGAGAGAGGGAGAGTAAGAGAGGAAGAGAGAGAGAGAGAGAGAGAGAGAGAGAGAGAGAGAGAGAGAGAGAGAGAGAGAGAGAGTGAGAGACAGAGAGTGTGTGTGAATATGTATATGCGTGAATATTTGTGAATCGATGTGATCAATAAATTTGGCTATAGATGATTTGACATAGTATCATATGCTTTTTTGTTTTACTGAAAAAATCTGTTTTTATAAACTTAACCCGGAAATTAGTGTCTAAACTAAGTTCATGTAAAACTTCAAATCACCTATTGACGTTCGAAATATTATTAAATAAACTTTTCACTAAAAGCCATAAATGGATTACAAAAATTCGGTGTTAGTTCAGCATTAATGATAATCATTATCGATTGATTTTCAATTTTCTAAAATTAGTATCTTTTTATCATATCCCATGTTACTATCTTAAACAGAACAGTCTGAATATATAACTGTTGTTGTTACTACTACTACTACTACTACTACTACTGCTGCTGCTGCTGCTACTGCTACTACTACTGCTACTGCTACTACTACTACTGCTGCTGTGGCTGTTGATACTACTATTATTACTAATACTACTGCTATTAGTGTGTCCACTATTATTATTTCCAAAAATAGGGCGGTGGACTAGCAGTATCTGTAGATGGTCGGACGCCATGCTTTGCAAGAGTTATGGCCCTTTATGGTCTGAGTTCAAATCCCGCCGAAGTTTTCATCCTTACGGGGTCGATAAAATAAAGTACCAGTCACGCATTGGGGTCGATCTAATCGACTTACCCCTCCCCCAAAGATGCTGGCCTTGTGCCTATATAAGAAAGCATTATTTCCAAAAATTGTTGGCATGGTAGTTCATTTAGAAGGGAGGTGTGGGACAAGTCTTCCTCTGCCTGATAGCTATGGCAAACAAATATGTATGGTAGTCTCGTCTAAAAGGAATGAGGATAGGAGTAATCTTCTCCGGTCAAGGCATGATCAATTTCTTCAAGTTTAACTTGAGGAGAAAGGGGAGAGGAGTCGGTTTTCGTTGCTGAATTCTTGTGTGTTTTATGAAAGATGGGTGAGAGCGACGTGTTTGAAAAGGCTGAGCGGGCCTAGATTGATTTTTTTAGCAAAGATACCGGGGGAGGGCACTTTCAATGCCCGTCTGGTAAGACAATAATCTGGGGTTTTGTGTGAGGTTTCTCCCTGGAATTATCGTACTCTGCAGTCCCTCCCTATTTTTATTGTTATATATGTTTATTACAATATCTGTTTTTCTTATTCGGACTGTTTCCTCTTCAGCGATGTCACTTAAGCTCTACTTGATCTAAATCATTCTCTGGGTTGTTTCTTACCTGCGTTTAAATTGTTTCAAATTGGTCGGGTCCTTTGAGGCCATAAAATAAACCATTAATATTGCAGTATCGGTAGAGCATCGGCGAACAGAATTTGCGGCATACAGTTACGTCGATTTATCTTCTTATTTCAGTTCCCACCGAGGTTAGCTTTGCCTTTCATCCTTATGTGGTTGATAAAATAAGATATCAGTAATTCACTGATCTTTGGGTTTTTTATGCAATTTAAGAAATCTATTTCGTTTTGGTCTTCGAACATTTATCGAGTGTTATATCAGCACATTTGCTAATTTGTTAGGCTGTTATCTGATTGCATAATTCATATTGAGAGAGCACAGCTCCGATACTATGGGCATGTGGTTAGAATATCTCAGGAAAGAATCACTAGAGAGATTTTAGGGGCAAAATCAACCGGCAGGTAACCCAGGATTAGACCCGGAGTTAGATAACAGCCATCGCTAGTCTTGCTTGGGGATCCAGCCGGATCAGTTGTAAACAGTTTTTTTCTGACAGGACCCACTGGAAGGAGAGTGTTTGATGACTCAGAAATAAGTGGGCGAAGAAGAAGAAGAAGAAGAAGAAAAAGAAATTTGAAAGTATCTTTCTAATAATGTTGCATACGTTATTCAATCTCTGATGTGTGAATAATCTCCTATTCATGATTAAGCATGCAGTATATATATTTAATAAAGTAAGAACGATGACTAGATGAGTTAGCAGTGGAATGCTGGGATAACAGGTCAATGATGTTTACAATGGTTCCATATAACATCTGGTTTAACATTGCATGTCATCTCGGTGGGCTTAAGAAATATAAGTAATACGGGAGTCAACATGTCTTAGTCCCTTGAAACAATATTGGAACCCATATTTGGCAAAGCAGGAAAAATCTCTGAAAGGGATCATTAGAATTGCTATAAATAGCCAAATGTTCGTCGTATCATCATAAACAGGAAATGTCACATACAATGACGTGACTGGGAAAATATAACTTGATTACGTCAGTAATAAATTTGAACATACATTGAATCAGAGCTGCCCCAGGGCTAAAGAACAACAACAACAACCAGATTTATCTGTTAGAAATTGATACTTTGACCTACCAAATTACCATGATAGTATACGGTAGTCCTAGAAACACAATTTGATAAGGTAGTTGGGATATTTAAGTTTGGACAGCTATTAATCTTAGAATTGAATGATTAGAATGTTACTGAATCTAAGCAACGACAACTACAAAAAAACAAAACAAAAAAACACTCTACTTGCAACTAATATTTGAAAATGGCTGACATAAAGCAATGTGAATATCATATATTTACACTTCTATCAAATAATGTAGAGACAAGTGAAAAATCACATTCAGCTCTACCGATTCTTTTTATGGAATTCGTTTTTTAACATATTTGCTACACTAGTCTGATTCTTTGAGAAACGTAGAGATAAATTTGTTCTGCCTAATTCAAGCTCTTAAGTATTAGAATACAATCGTTTGGTGTTTCATGTAATGCGGAATTTAGGACAACCGACATTTAAGATCGACAGCAATGCACGTTTCAACGTTTAGCTTAATTTTTACATTCAGAACAATATTTATCTTCTTGTATTGAAAATATTACGAACACTTAGGATGCAAACGCTAGCATGCATGCATTCATGTATGTATGTATGTATGTATGTATGTTTTCTCTTTCTCTTAATTTTGAGTATATTTTTTTGACCGGCCACCTTCCTGGTGGCAAGGTTGTAAAAGAAAAGAAATTGTCATCCCTTGAATCGCAAGAATGTTTTGCAAATTCTGAAGGTGCCAGCTATCGCAGCCATTTGTAGACTATGAATTAGGGAGCTGCGCTTTTTGTCCGCAAATCCAAGTTCAGTCATACTTTGGTCCAAGCGAGTTGGTATATAACCCGTAGCACCAATAATGATGGGTATGAAGCTAAAGGTGTATCTTGGATACTGGATTTGTAAACTCCTCATCAATGGTCCGTAGATGTCCTCCTTCTCCTGTATTTTTCTGACAACGTTTACATCAAGTGGGCAGCTGATCTCCACAACAGAACACGTTTTCAATGTGTGGTCCCAAACTACAATATCAGGCCGGTTGTGCTTTAATTTGGTGGCAGTTTTTACTTTCAGGTTCCACCAGTATTCCTTAGTGCCATCTGTCTCAATATATTCTTCTTCGTTTGTTGTTAATTTTGTTTTCCGAAGTGCGTTCCAGATGGTTCTAGCTATCCCATCGTGTCTCATGGGGAGGTAGTAGCGAGATGACATTCTTTCGCAGCTGGCAAAAATGTGGCTTACATCCTCGATCTTTGTTTTACATAGCCTACATTTATTGTCAGCTGCTGGCCCTCCTCTTTTGTGCAGCAGATATTTGGTAGGGAGTTCTTGTTCCTGTATTGCATAGAGATATCCCTCAAGGTGTGATGTCATAAACTTGTCGGAACTCCATGCCAGGCTTTTTGAGTGGTTTATCCCCTCTATGGTCTGTGTTTTACGCCTCAAGTATCCATGCACAACTTTTTCTGTAAATTGGTCAATTTTTTTTTTCTTGTTTGAACATTGAATAGGATCTTCCGATTTCTCTGGGTGAGAGATTTATATCAGGCTTTATTCCATATCTCTCCTCCAGATCAGTCGCTATTCTAATGATATTTCTTTTTTCATGGTCATAAACCTGGGCAAGATGGTTGCCAACCTTTTTCCTCTGTTGAAGGTGTTGCTTCAGTGTCACTATCCGGGTCTCATATGTTGTTAATATTGATTTTAGACCCCGGCCACCTTTCTAGCGTGAGAAGTATAGCCTATCCACATCACCATTGATGTTAAAGTTCCCAGTAACACTGAGAAGTTTTCGAGTTCTAACATCCATCTCACTTAGTTCTTGCAATGACCAGTTCAGTAGGCCAAATGTTGGCGTTAGAATTGGCACAGCATAAGTATTGTGGGCAATGTATTTGTTGTATGCTGACAGTTCTGATGACCATATTTTCTTTACTCTTCTGAGGTATTCAGTTCTGGTTCTCTCTTTATTTATGGGTCCATCATATCTGACATTCTCATCCTGTCCAAGATATCTGTAGTTTTCACCTGACTGCAGAGGTTGTATTGTCAGGCCGTTCATCTCTAGATTTCTAGAGGAGGACACAGCTCTTCCACGTTTTACTGCCAAATATGCACACTTGGACTCACCAAATTTCATTTTGATGTCGGTTGAAAATTGTGTAATGAGGTCCAATTGTTTCTTGATGTCATTGATATTTGGCCCATACAACTTCAGGTCATCAACAAAGAAAAGATGGGAGATACTTCTGGTCCCACTTCTTTGTCCACCTTGTTTCCTGAGTAGGTAAGATAGTGGATTCAGTGAGAGAACGAAGAGTAGCACTGACAAGCTATCACCCTGAAAGATGCCCTTCTGGTAATGTATCTTATCAGTCTTAACCTGCTCCTTCTCACCTCTAAGGATCAAACTGGTGTACCAGTTCTTGGTCAGGCGTTCAACAGCAGCTACCAATGGTTGTGGGACTTTAGCTAACTGTAAAGCCTTAACAATCCACCCATGAGGTACACTATCAAATGCTTTTTGATTGTCCAGCCACACGACAGTCATGTTTCTGCGATTCTTTGTTGTTTTTTCCTGAATCATTTTGTTAGTTAGTAGGTGATCTATGCAACCCCACACCTCCCTCTTTCTACCAGCTTGCTCAGGTGTTATGATGTTGTTGGTAGCACAGTGATCCTGTAAGAACAGGTTAAGGCACCCAGTATATAATTTATACATGATGTTTTGGCAGGCAATTGGACGGTAATTTTTAGCAAGGGTGGTTTGGCTATTTTGGGGAATGAGGAGAGTAGAGGCAGTTGATAACCATCTGGGCAGTTCTTGTGTGCCCTTAATGGTTTCTGTAAACAGCCGTATGAGATCTTGCCGATAGAAAGTGAAATTCTTCAACCAGTATCCTGTAATGAGGTCTGGGCCTGGCGATTTCCTATTCGACATTTTCTGTAGAGCTGTTTCCAGTATTGACCCATCTATGTCATATTGTTTTGTCTGGACATGTTGGCAGTAGTCCTGTTCCAGTTCTTTTAGCCAATTAGCTTGTCTGTTGAATCCGTCATCCGTTTCCCATACAGATCTCCAGTAGCTCTCAACCTGTTCTTTTGAAGGGGTGTCATTTACAGAGATTGAGCTTTTGCCACCGAAGCTGCGATAAACTGATTTAGGATCTCTGGCAAACAATCTATTTAGCACTTGTCGTTTATGACGACTGCGATGTGTGAGATACTTCGTCTCAGGGACAAAATTTTGGTTTTTAAATTTCGCATCCACTCTGGTTCAGGCTTTCTGTTTGTATCTTGATTGCGTGGTTTTAGATGTGTGTTATATGATAGCAATCTGACAGCTGAAACATATAACAAAACATTAAGCGTTTCAAATGTCGTTTCTACACCTTTAGATCGTATAGCCTTCAGATAATTGCCAGCTATTTCGTTCACCGCTTCCAATTCCAATTTAGTGGGTTCTTTACTGATTCTGGTGTTGTATGGTCTGTCACTCACATTAAGGCTGTGTATCTCTTGAAACATATCATTCCATATCACTTGTAGGGAGCCCACAAGTTTTTGGTGCTCTGTTTGTTCAGTAGAGTCATGAATTTCAGCCTCGTTGTTGATGTGGTGACAATTACTACTAGAGTCAGCTGACCTTTCTCGCTGTTCTTCAGTGGAAGTGGGATGAATTTCAGCAAAATTGTTGGTGAGCTGTTCACTGTTAGATTTAGCTGGCCATTCTCTTTGTCTGTCAGTGGAGGTGGGGAGGTTGTCTACAAGGGCTGTATTTGTAGTATCACTCGATTCCGTTAGATGTATCAATTTACATCTAATGATACGTTTTGCCTGTTCATTTAAATGCTTTGGAGAAAAGTCTAATTCTCGGTGTTTGGAGTTCCATAAAGTTTTTAGCCTTTGCATAAAACCGAACTTTTGGGGTTCAGATTGTTTGTATGCTTCATATAATACTTTGTTAAGCTCGTAGCTCCACTGTGTACAACGGTTGTAATTGCGATTTGGTCGAAGGAGACTTGTACTTTTTGCCATGATGAGTTCGTCTATTCACTAATATTTCGTGTTTATTTTTCAAAATAGTCGATGATCTTCTTTAACAGTTACGACAAGTTCTGTCAGAATCAAATTTAAAGTTATTCATAGCTTGAGTAATATTTCTTTTCAGTTAGTTTTTAATTCTACAACTGTGTTTTAAACGTTGCTCTTGAATCGTTTGAATCGAGAACAAAAAGAACCGTTACTTAGTATATTCCTTTATGAATGTAATATAATATAACAACGCTGTATTTATATGTTAAAGTTTATGTATCATTCATATAAATATGTGTTCTACAACCTATTCACAACATATTCACAGTTCAAACACTTATATTTTTGTTTCTGAATCGAAAACGTTACTTGTATATTTCTTTATAAATGTAATATAACAACGTTGCATTTATATGTTAAAGTGTATGTATCGTTCATATATCATAAGTGTATGTATCGTTCATATAAATAGGTGTTTTACAACACACTTACAGTTCAAACACTTATGTAGAATTATTGTATGTAATCTTACCGCGTAATGTAGCTCATTGTATGTATGTATGTATGTATGTATGTATGTATGTATGTATGTATGTATGTATGTATGTATGTATGTATGTACGTATGTATGTATGTATGTATGTTCTTCTGGTTTTATAATTTCACAAAGTTTTACCAATAGAGAGAGAGTCGGTTTCTAACATAGACACAAGACTTTCTCATTGGAATTTACACAACATCAACTAGGTAGATATGTATGTATGCATGCATGTGTAGATATGGATGTTATTGTATGTGTGGATCTGGATGTTTTGAGTTGTATGTGTGCATGTGTATATGCTTTGTATCTGTACATGTGTATATGCAGTTATTAGATGCAACATTTTTGGAATGTTTTACATATTTTTACTGTTCCATTAATGGATTGTACTTGTAATTTCCCAACTAGTCCTGGGAAGCCTAGCTTCCCAAGATTTGTATTGAGGCAGTTACTAACATATCCCAGTGCCCCAATAATTACAGGCATAAATCTGAAGGTGTAATCAGGGTGGAGTATCTGCAGATTTCTCATCAGTTCTGCATAAATATTCTCCTTTTCACTAATCTTTGATATTATATTGGCATCTGATGGGCAGCTAATTTCCACTACTGTGCATGTTTTCTTCTCCCTGTCCCATATCATAATATCTGGTCTGTTATGCCTGCATTTTATTGGGGTTTTTACTGGAACATTCCACCAGTACTCTTTCATATTATGTACATGGATGTCTTCCACATTGTTGTAGCTTTTAATGTGTTTATTATCGGGGCTATCCATTTTACGAACTGTATTGCCACTGCATGATGCCTCATAGGTAAATAGTACCGCGATGACATATTTGGGCAGCTGCTGATGACATGGGTGATATCCACGATGTTAGTTCTGCAGATTCTGCACTTGTTATCACATCTAGGTGTTTTGCCTGCATCCCTATCTCTTTTGTGAATCAGGTATTTCGTGCTAATCTCCTGTTCTTGGATTGCAAAAGCGTATCCTTCAAAGTGGGAGCCAATATAGCGGTTGTTGGTCCAAGATAGACTACTTTCCTTATCTATATTACTCTCACTCTGGAGCTTCCTGGCAACATATCCATGCATGATTTTTTGCTGATAGGCATGCAGTTTTTCATCCATGGATTCACTGCGATACTGCTGAGCGACATCCATGCTGAGCTCCTGCTGAGATACTGCTGAGCTCCTACGCTTCGAGGTTCGTAGATGTTGTCGGAGAGATATGATGCGACATTCAAATGTTGTCTGGACTGATGTTAGGCCTCTGCCTCCCTGATTACGTTTCAAGTAAAGGCGGTCTATGTCATTGTTGATGGGGAAGTTCCGGTGTTGTTCAGTATTTTTCGAGTTCCAACATCAACTGCTCGGATTTCGTCTATCGTCCAATTGAGTATTCCAAACGTTGGTGTTAGGACAGGCACAGCAAACACATTGTAAGACACTGTTTTGTTTTGCGCAGAGAGTTCCGATGACCAGATCTTTCTTAATCGGGTGTAGTATTCCCTGGTTACGCGTTCTTTATTACAGATACCATTATAGGATATGTTCTCATCTATCCCCAGGTATCTGTAGCAGTCCTCATCAGATATCGGTTAAACAGTAAGACCATTGATGACAATGTTGCTAGATTGGGTTGTTGTTTTTCCCCGCTTTACAGTCATGTATGAGCATTTATCTTGGCCAAACTCCATACTTATATCCTTTGGGAACGTTGTAACCAGGTCAAGATTTTTCTTCATCCCATCCATAGTCTTGGCATAGAGTTTCAGATCGTCCACAAATAAGTTATGGGTTAGGTTCGTATTTCTGTCCTCCTGTGAGCCAATGATGTATCCCTCACATTTCTTGAGCAGAAAGGACAAGGTGTTTAATGACAAGATGAACAATATCACAGAGAGATTGTCCCCCTGAAATATACCCCTGCAATATTTTATTTTATCAGTGAAAATAATCCTCCTTCTCTGTCTTTAACCTTAGGATAGTATCCCAAGAAGAAGACAGCCTCTCTATGGCTCTGACAATAATGTCTGGGACTTTAGCAAGTTGGAGGGCCTTTATCATCCAAGAGTGGGGAACAGAATCGAAAGCTCTCTTGTAGTCCAGCCAGACTGTAGTCATATTCCTCCTAAGTTGTCGCACCTCTGACATCGCAGTTTTGTTGATTAGGAGTTGTTCAGCACATCCCCAAACCCTTTTCTTTCCAGCTGCTTGTTCATCTGTGATGATGTTATTATTTTCACAGTGATCTTGGAGGAATAGGTTGAGGCAGGCTGTATACATCTTATACATCAGGTTCCGGCATGCAATGGGTCGGTAGTTTTTTGCCAAGTTGGTGTCTCTGTTCTTGGGGACCAGTAACGTTTGTGTTAATGTCAACCATTCTGGTATAAGTGTATCTCCCTTAAGAACTTGTTGTAGAGGTCAGTAAGATACCTCGGATAGAATATTAGTTTTTTGTACCAGTAGCCGACACTCATGTCTCTTCCTGGTGTTTTCTTATCTTGGAGTTTTTCTATCACAGTCTGAAGGGTACCCTCACTTATTTCGTATGTTTTTGTTGTAGTGTAGGAGCAATAGTTCTTTCGGATTTCTCTTAGCCACACTGCATCTTGGTTGAAATTTTCTTTTCACCCCATATTTTTCTTCAAAAGGAATCTATGTCTTTCTGGGATGGTGCCTCAGTGACACTTATTAATTTGCCCTTCATATCTCTATAGACTGATGTTTGGTTTCGTCTGAATCTTTTATTAAGCATTTTTCTCTCATCTACCTTCTTCAGGTATCGGCGTTTTGCGCTAACAGCTCTCAATTCTTGTTTGAGGGTGATCAGCTTATATTGGAGAGTTCTGGTTCTACTGTTACCAAACATCGTCCCTATTTTATTTTTCACTCTTTGTTGGTGAGGAGTGAGGTTTTTTTGTGTTTGTTTGCATGTAAGGAGCATTATCACATGTCCTATGTTTTTTCGTAGGTCAGCACTCTTTTTTTCTATTTTAGTTATATATGATGGTATTTTTGGTGGTGTTTTGTTCTTGTTAATATCTCTGCTATCACCAAGATAATGCTTCACTCTCATTGCTAAGGCATATAAACAGGCGTTGATTTGCCAAAATGTTGGGGTTTTTATCCGTCGTAAACATTCATCCCCTATTTCGTCAATAACACTTAGTATTTCATTATTTGGTTTTTTATTCACCATTGTCATTTTAACACAGTCAGCCAGAGAGATATTTATACATGTATGTATTTATGTATGTATGTATGTATGTATGTATGTATGTATGTATGTATGGACGATTTCTTCTATCCTGAGCTGGATTTGTCAACTACTTAAAGTCACACGAGCCAGGGAGAAATTGAGCCACTTGCGAGATATTTCTACCACCACACCCTCCGCGTTAAATTTGCAGTGAGTGTAACTTAATTTGCATTTCAGTGGGTGTACTGACCAGACATGGTAAAATGCATGAAGACACCCCACCCCCACCCCAATCCGTATTGCCAGGAGACAGACAGTTCAAGTGTCACATCTGCGAACGTGCTTGCAAAACAAAAGCGGGTCTGAAAAGTCACCTGCGTGAAAAGTCACCATGATCGTGCAATGTTCAATGAAGGGATGTCACTCTTCTGACAATAAGTAGCAACCAATATGTATATATGTATGAATGGATGGGTGTAAATCTCTCGCCGGATTCAAAAGTCAGATAATCTCACGTTCGTAGGAACAATCAGTTATACGTCAACCCGTCAGCAATGGTCATGCTTGTCTAACGAATAGACATATATACTTATATGTATACAGCTTTCAGCCTGAGCCCGCTTGACAACTAGATAGGAAAATAAAGCTAATTAGCCCATCTAAATAGGCGAAAAAACTATATATTCTCGCCTTTTTCAAATTCCAGCAGAAAGTAGAGCGGTAAAGCACTTTCCTTATCACGGCCAGAGCCAGAAACGAGTTGGTTGTTGTCCCTCGCTGTTTCCGCTGGAATCTGCTAGACGGCGCTTGACGCCAGCTTTTCAATATTCATAGATAAAAGGCTTGCCAAATGTTTATTCGTAAACATACCATATATCATTAGATATACAAAATTCGCACACACACACACACACACACACACACACATGCATACATACATACGTACATACATACATGATGGCTGCCCCCCCCTCGTTATCGAGTATGGCTATTGTACGCTATACCATTATTAATAATTATTAATTAATTCTATCGTGCAATGCCTGTGCGTGAAGATTTCTTTTAAAGTGAGGAAAGACTGTGCACTGAGCCAATCCTACTCTCTGAGCGATAGCAACTATAACCTGAAAAGAAGAAAATATCAACATCATCGGTAACTACTGAGCCAAAGGTTTTATGCCGGAGTTATCCCAGTTTCCTTAGTTGCCTTCTCCTATAAAAAATGTCTTGACAAAATTAGGGGTCCTTCACTCCCAGTGGTTTAACCGCGCAATCGGGTATCCAGCCCGACTATTTCTATGTCCCCGCGCATATACATACACATGCACATACATATATACATATGTACATGTGTATACATACATGGTGGCTGCCAACTCGTTTTCGAGTACGGCCACTACTTTATATCCATGTAGGAGAACCCCTACCGAAGCGCTGAACGAGTGTGACTTTTTAGTCCAGCCAGCGACTTGAAAACTCTGGTACAAACACTACACTTGTGACAATTATTGACACATAGTGCTGGGCCCATGGTACCATGTGACGAGAAGTGCAGAGAGATCTCCAGATATAAAGTAATGCCTATGCCTATGCCGTAAAGATTTTATAGTGAGCAAAGGAACTGCACAAAGCCAGTCCCACTCTCTTAACCAAGATGATATTTACATACATACATACATACCAAGATGATATTTACATACATACATACATACATACATACATACATACATACATACATACATACATACATACATACATACATACATACATACATACATACATACGTATGTATATATATGTGCGTGTGTGTCCCACATTTTTGTCGCAGCTGTGAAGATATCAATAGTTTGATTTTCAAACTTTCCAAAGGGAAGTATGTTTGAGAAGAAAATAAAGCAATGATTCCCAAATGAATGCCAGAATGTCTGAAACTCTGCTTGTTGACGGAGTAGTTCTGTCTACAAATACGAACATTCTATTGAACGGTCATTTAGTGTGATTAACGTACTCTTATCCTTAAGGAGTTTGTTTCGTTGTCAGGATATTCTGGTGTGAAAAAATATCTTCTTTCTTATAGCCTAATAATTAATAGTAAAAGTGACATTTGAAAAACTTTAACAGCTGCGCTTCTTTCTTCAACAAATATTTGAATATAATATATTTAGGAGAAGATAATGTGAAAATTATGACGTTCAGGCATTCCTTATATTTGTATATAATATATTTCGCATATATTTATCTTGTATATAATATATTTCACATCTACATATTTTTTTTAAAACATATATCTCCTATATTTCTCTTGTATATGATATATTTATGATTTGATCATAATAGGAGAAGACAATACGAATATTGTATATAATATATTTCACATATATTTCTCTTGTATATCTTCTATATATTTGTATGTAATACATTAATGGCTTGATCTTTGTAGAAGACAATGCGAATATTATGACATTTACGTCTTCCTCATCTACATATGAAATGTATCTCAATATATTTATTTTGGTTATCTTCAACCTGGCATTACAAACACGTTGTAAACTGGTCTATAAAGGAGAGTTATGGACGGTCATCGTGTTAGATATAGTTGTTATAACACCACAGCACCTCTATAGATAAAAAAGAAGAATGCATTTTCTAATATCAATCAAGTTACTTGACATGGCCATCTTCTCGTAACGCGGTGGTAAACCCCTCATCTGGGAGGCCACGTGAAGCGACATATTTTCCAGCGGCAACTTGGTACAGTCTGCAACTAATCCAGAATCTGCTGCACTTCGGGCCGAGGAGAGTAAACTCTCCAAATATCGGTCGCTCTCTGACAGGTTTGCGCTCGAGCCCGTAGCTGTGGAAAGTTCGGGTGTCCTTGGCCCTAGGACCACTTTCCTACTCCCCACCATCGGCACAGATTTGGCTACACATAGGTGTGAGGCTTGCAAGCTGGAATTTGTCTCCCAACGCGTCTCCCTTACCATCCCCCGAGGAAACTCTTTTTCTATTCTGTCCGCCGGCACGGCCAGCGCCTGGGCTTCCATTCGTATATAATAGAGAGAGATGGGGAGAGTGAGAGAGACGGATGCAGTGAGTGAACGAGAAAGAACATCAACACACATACGCGCTTGATAAGAACAGAACTGTAAACTATTTAGATACTCCCAAGAGAAGAGGATGACACGGCACCTATGCCTCTCATCATGAATAATCTGGAAAACCTTTTAACTGCGACTAACCAACCGCGGCAATCATTTTAGGGTGGTATATATTTTCTGTCAACTTCACTCTTAACAAATTGTTAACTTATTTAAATATACATAATTTTCTCTGTTAAATTATGAAAGAAATATATTGGTTGGTGGGTGGTTAATATATGGCTTATTGTGTTAGGGGAGGGATAATGGGACATTCTATCGTTAATGTCATTAATTTACAAAGAACATTATAGTATAAGTGAAATGTCTTCAAATCAGAAAACCCTTTTCTCGACGGCTGTCTCTACACTCTGAACCACATACCACCTCAATGTATACATTTGTATAGCAGGGATGCTGACAAGTTCCCGGTTTTAAGGTTATGGAGAAAGGGTAGATCGGTTACCTTTGCAGGGGAACTTTTCAGCGCAACCTCGTACGTGTGTATGTTTATGTGTGTGTGTATATATATATATATATATATATATATTAAATATTATATATATATATATATAATATATATATATATATATATATATATAATATATATATATATATATATATATATAATATATATATATATATATAATATTTTATATATATATATATACATATATATACATATATATATATATAATATTTAATATATATATATATATATATACATATATACATATATATATATATAAAGGATCGATCGACTTTCGTCAAATCGGACCTAGGAAACAATGTTTCCGTTGGTCTTTCCAATTGCTAATACTATCTATCGGTCGCAACTCCAGGTAGAAGGAGCAACGTGAAATAAAGTGTCTTGCTCAAGGACATAACGCATCGCCCGGTTCAGGAATCGAGCTCACAACCTCAAGATTGTGAATCCAATTGTCTAACCACTCTGCCACACGCCTTCACATATATATATATATATATATATATATATATATATATATATACATATATATATATATATATATATATATACATACATATATATATATATATATATATATATATACGATATTAAATAAATGGAAATTATATTTATAAAACCATATTTATTTCATTATATATATTTCAGGGATATCAAATTAAAAATATGGTATGCCTTCATCAGACAAAATACAATATAAACAGTCTTATAAATAGATAGATTTGACATACCTTACAACTTCAACTTCCATTTAAAAAGTTGATTTGGTACCAAATCAACTTTTTAAATGGAAGTTGAAGTTGTAAGGTATGTCAAATCTATCTATTTATAAGACTGTTTATATTGTATTTTGTCTGATGAAGGCATACCATATTTTTAATTTGATATCCCTGAAATATATATAATGAAATAAATATGGTTTTATAAATATAGTTTCCATTTATTTAATATCGTAAATATACTCCAAATACTTGTTGAGTGCTTTTATATCAGTTATAAATATTTACTCGTTGTAACCCAACAATTTAAATAAAACTTTGCATATATATATATATATATATATATATACATATAGGAACCAGTAAGACCCCGACAGCTGAGCTCAAGCCGTTTCGACGGCTAATTCTGGACTAAATGAAAATTTATCCTGGTATTTAAATAGCCGATCTTCTCAAGGGGTAATTCCATATATGGTCAAAGTGATTGTCAAAAATCAGTAGTAATTCTGTGGTTGCAAATTAGTTTAGGGAGATGGTGGCTAAACCTGCCAGTAGGAGAAAGAGGGGAGGGGGTGGAGTAGACCCAATCAAGCGTTGGTAGTGGCAGCTACAGCTGGGCATGAGGTCAAAGAAGATACAGGGGAGGGGGAGGGGGAGGAAGTAGGAACGGTAGGTAGAACAATGGGGGGTAGAAATATATAGGAAAGAAAAAATACTGAGAGTGAAGAAAAGCAAATTAGTGTAAAGAAAAAAGTAAAGTAAATTCTACGACCTAGGTCTCTAGCTATTGTTAGGCTAGAATAAATAAATAAATAAAGAAAGAAAGAAGTAAAGAAAGAAATAAAGAAATAACGAAATAAGTAAAAGAACTAGGTGGGACGAGTTAGGCAAGGACCCTTTTAAGAGGTATAAGTACGTAAATGATACGGTGACGGGTCAACAAAAGGGGCCAAAATACTAAAGAGACTACCACGAAATAAACAATAAAGGTTTCCATCCCGGGCCAGCAACGACCCAGTGCAGCAAAGTGAACTAGTACGAGATAATAATTCTGAGTCCCGAGAAAAATATTTGCTAATGCTAACTCTAAAAGATCTAAAACAAGCTACATGAAAGTTCGTACGAAGTAAAGGTAGAATACGGAAAAATAAATTCAGAATCCACGCCGCCCAAAAGAAAAGCGAAGAAAGAAATACTGAAACGAAAAAATAAGGCATAAGTGCCACTAAGAAATATAGAGGGCACAGAGAATAGTGGGAGCGGTCGGAAAAAGGGGACAAGTATCCGGGGTCTAAACCAACTGCTATAAAGGGCGGAGTCCGCCAAATCTATCATAGACTAGGGGAGGGGGTGGGGGTACTAAGGCTACAAGGGGCCAAAGGGCAGCTATATATACATATATATATATATAATATATTATTGTAAACATTGATGCAATTCAATTCAAGCACTCAACGTACTTTTTCCACATAGGAGTGACGGAGTAAATATCGAATAAGGAAAAGCGAAGTAGTTTCAGATGTTCAAGTTCTTTAATAATAATGCTGTGATATATATTTCAATGACGACACTGGCCACACTGTTCTGTGTGCGAGTGTCGTGTCATCATCAGACAGCTTGTTACATAATAAGGTTATGTTTCCGAGGCAATCCAAATTGGATCGACAAGGGAACGGATGAATTGCGTAATATATGTATATATATATATATATATACATATATATTATATATAATATATATATATATATATATATATATATATATATATATATATATATATATATATATATATATATATATACATATATATTATATATAATATATATATATATATGAAAAAGAATACAAGAGCGTCTACAACATCAAAAGATTTTTATTGGCTTACAATGTTTCTTCCTTACGTAACCGTAGGATTCGTCAGAGCTATAAAAGGGGTTTGATTGGTGTTATGGACTCTACCAACCAAACATTCAAGAACAAAGAGTAAAGAGAGTAAAGAGCAAAAGTAGGGGACGATAAGTCTAATTTTGGTGCGGGAGGGTGGGGGTGTGGGTCCTTGTTTACTAGCTGCGGTCATATTCATTCCCGGGAGTCGGGTGGTTAGCTGAACCATAGATGGGGTGGCGTCGATAGTATGGTGCAGAGGGTGCGCAGAGGCTACACAAACACAAAGGGCATACAATATATATATATATATAGCGGAGGAGAAAGTACATGAGGTAATTAGAAATGGAAAAAGAGTAATAATAATAATCTATAATTAATAGTGTATAATAAGGCATGGGGAATATTACACTATAATAAGGTATAAAAGTAAGATTAAGGTAAAATATAAAGGAGGATAAAAGTGGAAATAATAAAGATAAAAAAATAAAGATAAAAAAATATATAGAGAATATATAAAGAAATATAAGCGAATATTTGGAGGAGAAAACACAATGTAAAAAAACCGATTTTTTCAAATAATAATAAAAATATAATAATTATGGGGGGAGAAAACGGGATAGAGAAATATGATCAAGTGTGATTAGTTGATAGAATATAAGATGATAATAGTTATGTCAAGTTTATACATTTTAATAATAAATAATCTGTGTATCAGAGTTGCAGAACCTTCAATTCACTTACGGGTTCAAGCCACGTGGCATGGTCCATTGTTTATTTGTGCGATCATGTGCGTTTGTTTTTGACACCACAGCAGATGCACAAGTTCGTAAATTCCAATGCAGATAGAACTCTATTTTTGCTCACCCGGACATTGACGGAGGATCCAATATTCCTAGTTCAATATGTGTTTGGTGTTATTTTGGTCGCACAAATCAATCACTTGGTTCAATATTATGGAGTATATATATATATATATATATATATATATATATATATATATATATATATATATATATATACATATATATATATATATATATATATATATATATATATATATATATATATATATATATATATATATATGTAGATAAATCTACCAAAATATACGGTAGTGTCCACTCCGTATGAAGAACTCAATGTAATCCAAATATCATGAAAAGAGATGTATTCAACATTTTTTTAGATGAAAAACACAGGAAAACAGAGTCAAGATAAATTAATAAAAAAATAATATATAATATTATAACATACCGTATATCGTTTGTTTTCACCTCTGCACAACTTTGATTAAATTAAATTTCAGCCATGGTCTCTTCGTGTTTTTAAAGATATGGGAAACATAGCTCTATATTATCTGAAATGTTTCCCCTTTATAAGAAGATAGGATACAGTTTAATGGAAATCTCGCTTCTACTTTTCGTAGACTGAGTGATTGTTTAATGACAACATTATCGGAAAAAATATTTCACCTTATTCTCATTTCCCAACTAGAACAGAAAGATCTTCCACAACACCTGTTCTGGGGTATCTCATGTCCCAGAATATAAAAAAAATACGTGATATTGTTTCAGGGTGATTTGCTTCCTATTTCTAGTTGTTTGAACAATTGTATTCGGAACCTCATCATATATACATATATATTCTGGAATGGATGTGATTATTCAAAGGGTTACCAACACGCGTCGACCATTTGAGAGTTACATAGATCTTATTCCCATTAATTCTGTACTATCCCAAACTTGCTAGTAAAGGCTGCCAAGTATCTAGTAAAGAATACCTTATTATCATACAAAAAAAATAAATAAATAAAAAGAACTACATGCTTTGGTATGGTTTAGCTAGATAAGGAAAGATAGAGCCATGACAACCTTTAAACTTTCCAAACTGGTTGATGGAATGAAGTAAGAAATCGTTAGATAGGAAATTTTGTCCGAATGTTCGTTAAATTCACTCACGTGCACGTCTGACATCCTTTGAGGCATAGACTTACGGATTTTACGTTCTGAGTTCAAATCTCGCCGAGGTTTGCTTTGCCTTTCATCCTTATGGGGTTGATAAAATAAAGTGCCAGTAATACACTGGGGTCGATTTAATCGACTTACCCCTTTCCCAAAATTGCTGGCCTTGTGCCTCATTCAGGTACCATTATAGATCGCCAGTATTAGGAAAGATTTGGAATTAAACAATAACAACGATCTCAGTATGTTTTCACATCAACCTCTGAATCCTAAACGACATTAACGTGAACATTAAATTACTTTCATTACCACGTATAATATTTATTATCCAAAATTGTCTCCCGGGCAAACATGATGATGGTGATGATGATTATTTATGATCAATTTTTTATGAGAATCTCTTATATTTTATTTGTAATTCCTTTTTTCCTTCTCTTCCCGAGAGGCGGGGGTGTGGTAATAATTGAATTGGTAACGTAACTAAAGTAGATGAAACGTACAGAAGTGGTTTACTGTTTAATAGACTTACTTGTACGTCATGATATTCTCTATAACATAGTTTAGTGTTAATATACTATAGTACTTACTGTTTAATAGACTTACTTCTACGTCATGATATTCTCTTTAACATAGTTTAGTGTTAATATACTATAGTACTTACTGTTTAATAGACTTACTTGCATGTCATGATATTCTCTTTAACATAGTTTAGTGTTAATATACTATAGTACTTACTGTTTAATAGACTTACTTGTACGTCATGATATTCTCTTTAACATAGTTTAGTGTTAATATACTATAGTACTTACTGTTTAATAGACTTACTTGTACGTCATGATATTCTCTTTAACATAGTTTAGTGTTAATATACTATAGTACTTACTGTTTAATAGACTTACATGTACGTCATGATATTCTCTTTAACATAGTTTAGTGTTAATATACTATAGTACTTACTGTTTAATAGACTTACTTGTACGTCATGATATTCTCTTTAACATAGTTTAGTGTTAATATACTATAGTACTTACTGTTTAATAGACTTACTTGTACGTCATGATATTCTCTTTAACATAGTTTAGTGTTAATATACTATAGTACTTACTGTTTAATAGACTTACTTGTACGTCATGATATTCTCTT
>OZ024743.1:178950887-179095887 GCA_964016885.1 Eledone cirrhosa
TTGGTGGTGTTGGTGTTGTTGATATTGTTGTTGTTGTTGTTGGTGGTGGTGGTGTGGTGGTGCTGGTGGTGGTGGTGTGGTTGTCGATGGTAGTGTGGTTGATGACGTTGTTGTTGGTGGTGTTGGTGTTGTTGATATTGTTGTTGTTGTTGGTGGTGGTGGTGTGGTGGTGGTGTGGTTGTCCATGGTAGTGTGGTTGATGACGTTGTTGTTGGTGGTGTTGGTGTTGTTGATACTGTTGTTGTTGTTGTTGGTGGTGGTGGTACTAGTGATGTGGTTGGTGACGTTGTTGTTGTTGGTGGTGGTGTTGTTGATATTGTTGTTGTTGTTGGTGGCGGTGGTAGTGGTTATGGTGGTGTGGTTGATGACGTTGTTGTTGTTGTTGGTGTTGTTAGTAGTGTGGTTGTTGGTGTTGTCAGTGGTGTGGTTGTTGGTGTTGTCAGTGGTGTGGTTGTTGGTGTTGTCTGTGGTGTGGTTGTTGGTGTTGTCAGTAGTGTGGTTGTTGGTGTTGACTGTGGTGTGGTTGTTGGTGTTGTCAGGTGTTTGGTTGTTGGTGTTGTCAGTGGTGTGGTTGTTGGTGTTGTCAGTGGTGTGGTTGTTGGTGTTGTCAGTGGTGTGGTTGTTGGTGTTGTCAGTGGTGTGGTTGTTGGTGTTGTCAGTGGTGTGGTTGTTGGTGTTGTCTGTTTTGTGGTTGTTGGTGTTGTCTGTGGTGTGGTTGTTGGTGTTGTCAGTGGTGTGGTTGTTGGTGTTGTCAGTGGTGTGGTTGTTGGTGTTGTCAGTGGTGTGGTTGTTGGTGTTGTCAGTGGTGTGGTTGTTGGTGTTGTCTGTGGTGTGGTTGTTGGTGTTGTCAGTGGTGTGGTTGTTGGTGTTGTCTGTTTTGTGGTTGTTGGTGTTGTCAGTGGTGTGGTTGTTGGTGTTGTCTGTTTTGTGGTTGTTGGTGTTGTCAGTGCTGTGGTTGTTGGTGTTGTCTGTTTTGTGGTTGTTGGTGTTGTCTGTGGTGTGGTTGTTGGTGTTGTCAGTGGTGTGGTTGTTGGTGTTGTCAGTGGTGTGGTTGTTGGTGTTGTCTGTTTTGTGGTTGTTGGTGTTGTCTGTGGTGTGGTTGTTGGTGTTGTCAGTGCTGTGGTTGTTGGTGTTGTCTGTGGTGTGGTTGTTGGTGTTGTCAGTGGTGTGGTTGTTGGTGTTGTCAGTGGTGTGGTTGTTGGTGTTGTCTGTTTTGTGGTTGTTGGTGTTGTCTGTGGTGTGGTTGTTGGTGTTGTCAGTGCTGTGGTTGTTGGTGTTGTCTGTGGTGTGGTTGTTGGTGTTGTCTGTGGTGTGGTTGTTGGTGTTGTCTGTTTTGTGGTTGTTGGTGTTGTCAGTGGTGTGGTTGTTGGTGTTGTCTGTTTTGTGGTTGTTGGTGTTGTCTGTGGTGTGGTTGTTGGTGTTGTCAGTGGTGTGGTTGTTGGTGTTGTCAGTGGTGTGGTTGTTGGTGTTGTCTGTTTTGTGGTTGTTGGTGTTGTCTGTGGTGTGGTTGTTGGTGTTGTCAGTGGTGTGGTTGTTGGTGTTGTCAGTGGTGTGGTTGTTGGTGTTGTCTGTGGTGTTGTTGTTGGTGTTGTCAGTAGTGTGGTTGTTGGTGTTGTCAGTAGTGTGGTTGTTGGTGTTGTCAGTGGTGTGGTTGTTGGTGTTGTCTGTTTTGTGGTTGTTGGTGTTGTCTGTGGTGTGGTTGTTGGTGTTGTCAGTGGTGTGGTTGTTGGTGTTGTCAGTGGTGTGGTTGTTGGTGTTGTCTGTTTTGTGGTTGTTGGTGTTGTCTGTGGTGTGGTTGTTGGTGTTGTCAGTGCTGTGGTTGTTGGTGTTGTCAGTGGTGTGGTTGTTGGTGTTGTCAGTGGTGTGGTTGTTGGTGTTGTCAGTGGTGTGGTTGTTGGTGTTGACAGTGGTGTGGTTGTTGGTGTTGTCTGTGGTGTGGTTGTTGGTGTTGTCAGTGGTGTGGTTGTTGGTGTTGTCAGTGGTGTGGTTGTTGGTGTTGTCTGTTTTGTGGTTGTTGGTGTTGTCTGTGGTGTGGTTGTTGGTGTTGTCTGTGGTGTGGTTGTTGGTGTTGTATGTGGTGTGGTTGTTGGTGTTGTCAGTAGTGTGGTTGTTGGTGTTGTCAGTAGTGTGGTTGTTGGTGTTGTCTGTTTTGTGTTTGTTGGTGTTGTCTGTGGTCTGGTTGTTGGTGTTGTCAGTGGTGTGGTTGTTGGTGTTGTCAGTGGTGCGGTTGTTGTTGTTGTCTGTGGTGTGATTGTTTGTGTTGTCAATAGTGTGGTTGTTGGTGTTGTCAGTAGTGTGGTTGTTGGTGTTGTCTGTTTTGTGGTTGTTGGTGTTGTCTGTGGTGTGGTTGTTGGTGTTGTCAGTGGTGTGGTTGTTGGTGTTGTCAGTAGTGTGGTTGTTGGTGTTGTTGGTAGTGTGGTTGTTGGTGTTGTCAGTGGTGTGGCTGTTGGTGTTGTCTGTGGTGTGGTTGTTGGTGTTGTCTGTGGTGTGGTTGTTGGTGTTGTCAGTGGTGTGGTTGTTGGTGTTGTCAGTAGTGTGGTTGTTGGTGTTGTCAGTGGTGTGGTTGTTGGTGTTGTCAGTGGTGTGGTTGTTGGTGTTGTCTGTTTTGTGGTTGTTGGTATTGTCAGTGGTGTGGTTGTTGGTGTTGTCTGTTTTGTGGTTGTTGGTGTTGTCAGTGGTGTGGTTGTTGGTGTTGTCAGTGGTGTGGTTGTTGGTGTTGTCAGTAGTGTGGTTGTTGGTGTTGTCACTGGTGTGGTTGTTGGTGTTGTCAGTAGTGTGGTTGTTGTTGTTGTCTGTGGTGTGGTTGTTGGTGTTGTCAGTAGTGTGGTTGTTGGTGTTGTCAGTGGTGTAGTTGTTGGTGTTGTCAGTGGTGTGGTTGTTGCTGTTGTCAGTAGTGTGGTTGTTGGTGTTGTCAGTGGTGTGGTTGTTGGTGTTGTCAGTAGTGTGGTTGTTGGTGTTGTCAGTGGTGTTGTTGTTGGTGTTGTCAGTAGTGTGGTTGTTGGTGTTGTGAGTGGTGTGGTTGTTGGTGTTGACAGTGGTGTGGTTGTTGGTGTTGTCAGTGGTGTGGTTGTTGGTGTTGTCAGTGGTGTGGTTGTTGGTGTTGTCAGTGGTGTGGTTGTTGCTGTTGTCTGTGGTGTGGTTGTTGGTGTTGTCAGTGGTGTGGCTGTTGGTGTTGTGAGTGGTGTGGATGTTGGTGTTGTCAGTGGTGTGGTTGTTGGTGTTGTCAGTGGTGTGGTTGTTGGTGGTGTCTGTGGTGTGGTTGTTGGTGTTGTCAGTAGTGTGGTTGTTGGTGTTGACAGTGGTGTGGTTGTTGGTGTTGTCTGTGGTGTGGTTGTTGGTGTTGTCAGTAGTGTGGTTGTTGGTGTTGTCAGTAGTGTGGTTGTTGGTGTTGTCAGTGGTGTGGATGTTGTGTTGTCAGTGGTGTGGTTGTTGGTGTTGTCAGTGGTGTGGTTGTTGGTGTTGTCAGTAGTGTGGTTGTTGGTGTTTTCAGTAGTGTGGTTGTTGGTGTTGTCAGTGGTGTGGTTGTTGGTGTTGTCAGTGGTGTGGTTGTTGGATTTGTCAGTGGTGTGGTTGTTGGTGTTGGCAGTGGTGTTGTTGTTGGTGTTGTCAGTAGTGTGGTTGTTGGTGTTGTCAGTGGTGTGGTTGTTGGTGTTGTCAGTGGTGTGGTTGTTGGTGTTGTCAGTAGTGTGGTTGTTGGTGTTGTCAGTAGTGTCGTTGTTGGTGTTGTCAGTAGTGTGGTTGTTGCTGTTGTCAGTGGTGTGGTTGTTGGTGTTGTCAGTGGTGTGGTTGTTGGTGTTGTCAGTGGTGTGGTTGTTGGTGTTGTCAGTGGTGTGGTTGTTGGTGTTGTCAGTGGTGTGGTTGTTGGTGTTGTCAGTGGTGTGGTTGTTGGTGTTGTCAGTAGTGTGGTTGTTGGTGTTGTCAGTGGTGTGGTTGTTGGTGTTGTCAGTAGTGTGGTTGTTGGTGTTGTCAGTGGTGTGGATGTTGGTGTTGTCAGTGGTGTGGTTGTTGGTGTTGTCAGTGGTGTGGTTGTTGGTGTTGACAGTGGTGTGGTTGTTGGTGTTGTCAGTGGTGTGGTTGTTGGTGTTGTCAGTGGTGTGGCTGTTGGTGTTGTCAGTAGTGTGGTTGTTGGTGTTGTCAGTAGTGTGGATGTTGGTGTTGTCAGTGGTGTGGTTGTTGGTGTTGTCAGTTGTGTGGTTGTTGGTGTTGTCTGTGGTGTGGTTGTTGGTGTTGTCTGTGGTGTGGATGTTGGTGTTGTCAGTGGTGTGGTTGTTGGTGTTGTCAGTAGTGTGGTTGTTGGTGTTGTCTGTGGTGTGGTTGTTGGTGTTGTCAGTGGTGTGGCTGTTGGTGTTGTCAGTAGTGTGGTTGTTGGTGTTGTCAGTGGTGTGGTTGTTGGTGTTGTCAGTAGTGTGGTTGTTGGTGTTGTCAGTGGTGTGGTTGTTGGTGTTGTCAGTGGTGTGGTTGTTGGTGTTGTCACTGGTGTGGTTGTTGGTGTTGTCAGTGGTGTGGTTGTTGGTGTTGTCAGTGGTGTGGTTGTTGGTGTTGTCAGTTGTGTGGTTGTTGGTGTTGTCAGTGGTGTGGTTGTTGGTGTTGTCACTGGTGTGGTTGTTGTCAGTGGTGTGGTTGTTGGTGTTGTCAGTGGTGTGGTTGTTGGTGTTGTCTGTTTTGTGGTTGTTGGTGTTGTCAGTGGTGTGGTTGTTGGTGTTGTCACTGGTGTGGTTGTTGGTGTTGTCAGTGGTGTGGTTGTTGGTGTTGTCACTGGTGTGGTTGTTGGTGTTGTCTGTTTTGTGGTTGTTGGTGTTGTCAGTGGTGTGGTTGTTGGTGTTGTCACTGGTGTGGTTGTTGGTGTTGTCAGTGGTGTGGTTGTTGGTGTTGTCAGTGGTGTGGTTGTTGGTGTTGTCTGTTTTGTGGTTGTTGGTGTTGTCAGTGGTGTGGTTGTTGGTGTTGTCACTGGTGTGGTTGTTGGTGTTGTCAGTAGTGTGGTTGTTGGTGTTGTCACTGGTGTGGTTGTTGGTGTTGTCAGTGGTGTGGTTGTTGGTGTTGTCAGTGGTGTGGTTGTTGGTGTTGTCAGTTGTGTGGTTGTTGGTGTTGTCAGTGGTGTGGTTGTTGGTGTTGTCACTGGTGTGGTTGTTGTCAGTGGTGTGGTTGTTGGTGTTGTCAGTGGTGTGGTTGTTGGTGTTGTCTGTTTTGTGGTTGTTGGTGTTGGCAGTGGTGTGGTTGTTGGTGTTGTCTGTTTTGTGGTTGTTGGTGTTGTCAGTGGTGTGGTTGTTGGTGTTGTCACTGGTGTGGTTGTTGTCAGTAGTGTGGATGTTGGTGTTGTCAGTGGTGTGGTTGTTGGTGTTGTCTGTTTTGTGGTTGTTGGTGTTGTCAGTGGTGTGGTTGTTGGTGTTGTCTGTTTTGTGGTTGTTGGTGTTGTCAGTGGTGTGGTTGTTGGTGTTGTCACTGGTGTGGTTGTTGGTGTTGTCAGTGGTGTGGTTGTTGGTGTTGTCAGTGGTGTGGTTGTTGGTGTTGTCTGTTTTGTGGTTGTTGGTGTTGTCTGTGGTGTGGTTGTTGGTGTTGTCAGTAGTGTGGTTGTTGGTGTTGTCAGTGGTGTGGCTGTTGGTGTTGTCAGTAGTGTGGTTGTTGGTGTTGTCTGTTTTGTGGTTGTTGGTGTTGTCAGTGGTGTGGTTGTTGGTGTTGTCTGTTTTGTGGTTGTTGGTGTTGTCTGTTTTGTGTTTGTTGGTGTTGTCTGTGGTGTGGTTGTTGGTGTTGTCAGTGGTGCGGTTGTTGTTGTTGTCTGTGGTGTGATTGTTGGTGTTGTCAGTAGTGTGGTTGTTGGTGTTGTCAGTGGTGTGGTTGTTGGTGTTGTCAGTGGTGTGGTTGTTGGTGTTGTCTGTTTTGTGGTTGTTGGTGTTGTCAGTGGTGTGGTTGTTGGTGTTGTCTGTTTTGTGGTTGTTGGTGTTGTCTGTTTTGTGTTTGTTGGTGTTGTCTGTGGTGTGGTTGTTGGTGTTGTCAGTGGTGCGGTTGTTGTTGTTGTCTGTGGTGTGATTGTTGGTGTTGTCAGTAGTGTGGTTGTTGGTGTTGTCAGTGGTGTGGTTGTTGGTGTTGTCAGTGGTGTGGTTGTTGGTGTTGTCAGTGGTGTGGTTGTTGGTGTTGTCTGTTTTGTGGTTGTTGGTGTTGTCTGTGGTGTGGTTGTTGGTGTTGTCTGTGGTGTGGTTGTTGGTGTTGTAAGTGGTGTGGTTGTTGGTGTTGTCAGTAGTGTGGTTGTTGGTGTTGTCAGTAGTGTGGTTGTTGGTGTTGTCTGTTTTGTGGTTGTTGGTGTTGTCTGTGGTGTGGTTGTTGGTGTTGTCAGTGGTGTGGTTGTTGGTGTTGTCAGTAGTGTGGTTGTTGGTGTTGTTGGTAGTGTGGTTGTTGGTGTTGTCAGTGGTGTGGTTGTTGGTGTTGTCTGTTTTGTGGTTGTTGGTATTGTCAGTGGTGTGGCTGTTGGTGTTGTCAGTAGTGTGGTTGTTGGTGTTGTCAGTGGTGTGGTTGTTGGTGTTGTCTGTGGTGTGGTTGTTGGTGATGTCAGTAGTGTGGTTGTTGGTGTTGTCAGTGGTGTGGTTGTTGGTGTTGTCAGTAGTGTGGTTGTTGGTGTTGACAGTGGTGTGGTTGTTGGTGTTGTCTGTGGTGTGGTTGTTGGTGTTGTCAGTAGTGTGGCTGTTGGTGTTGTCAATGGTGTGGTTGTTGGTGTTGTCAGTGGTGTGGTTGTTGGTGTTGTCAGTGGTGTGGTTGTTGGTGTTGACAGTGGTGTGGTTGTTGGTGTTGTCAGTGGTGTGGCTGTTGGTGTTGTCTGTGGTGTGGTTGTTGGTGTTGTCAGAGGTGTGGTTGTTGGTGTTGTCAATGGTGTGGTTGTTGGTGTTGTCAGTGGTGTGGTTGTTGGTGTTGTCAGTGGTGTGGTTGTTGGTGTTGACAGTGGTGTGGTTGTTGGTGTTGTCAGTGGTGTGGCTGTTGGTGTTGTCAATGGTGTGGTTGTTGGTGTTGTCAGTGGTGTGGTTGTTGGTGTTGTCAGTGGTGTGGTTGTTGGTGTTGACAGGTGTGTGGTTGTTGGTGTTGTCAGTGGTGTGGCTGTTGGTGTTGTCTGTGGTGTGGTTGTTGGTGTTGTCAGTGGTGTGGTTGTTGGTGTTGTCAGTGGTGTGGCTGTTGGTGTTGTCTGTGGTGTGGTTGTTGGTGTTGTCAGTGGTGTGGTTGTTGGTGTTGTCAGTAGTGTGGTTGTTGGTGTTGTCAGTGGTGTGGTTGTTGGTGTTGACAGTAGTGTGGTTGTTTGTGTTGTCAGTAGTGTGGCTGTTGGTGTTGTCAGTGGTGTGGATGTTGTGTTGTCAGTGGTGTGGTTGTTGGTGTTGTCAGTAGTGTGGTTGTTGGTGTTGTCAGTGGTGTGGTTGTTGGTGTTGTCAGTGGTGTGGTTGTTGGTGTTGTCAGTGGTGTGGTTGTTGGTGTTGTCAGTAGTGTGGTTGTTGGTGTTGTCAGTGGTGTGGTTGTTGGTGTTGTCAGTGGTGTGGTTGTTGGTGTTGTCAGTGGTGTGGTTGTTGGTGTTGTCAGTGGTGTGGTTGTTGGTGTTGTCAGTAGTGTGGTTGTTGGTGTTGTCAGTGGTGTGGTTGTTGGTGTTGTCAGTAGTGTGGTTGTTGGTGTTGTCTGTGGTGTGGTTGTTGGTGTTGTCAGTAGTGTGGTTGTTGGTGTTGTCAGTGGTGTGGTTGTTGGTGTTGTCAGTGGTGTGGTTGTTGGTGTTGTCAGTGGTGTGGTTGTTGCTGTTGTCAGTAGTGTGGTTGTTGGTGTTGTCAGTGGTGTGGTTGTTGGTGTTGTCAGTAGTGTGGTTGTTGGTGTTGTCAGTGGTGTGGTTGTTGGTGTTGTCAGTGGTGTGGTTGTTGGTGTTGTCAGTGGTGTGGTTGTTGCTGTTGTCAGTAGTGTGGTTGTTGGTGTTGTCAGTGGTGTGGTTGTTGGTGTTGTCAGTAGTGTGGTTGTTGGTGTTGTCAGTAGTGGGTTGTTGGTGTTGTCTGTGGTGTGGTTGTTGGTGTTGTCTGTAGTGTGGTTGTTGGTGTTTTCAGTAGTGTGGTTGTTGGTGTTGTCAGTAGTGTGGTTGTTGGTGTTGTCAGTAGTGTGGTTGTTGGTGTTGTCAGTGGTGTTGTTGTTGGTGTTGTCAGTAGTGTGGTTGTTGGTGTTGTCAGTAGTGTGGTTGTTGGTGTTGACAGTGGTGTGGTTGTTGGTGTTGTCAGTGGTGTGGATGTTGGTGTTGTCAGTGGTGTGGTTGTTGGTGTTGTCAGTAGTGTGGTTGTTGGTGTTGTCAGTGGTGTGGCTGTTGGTGTTGTCAGTAGTGTGGTTGTTGGTGTTGTCAGTGGTGTGGTTGTTGGTGTTGTCTGTGGTGTGGTTGTTGGTGTTATCTGTGGTGTGGTTGTTGGTGTTGTCAGTGGTGTGGTTGTTGGTGTTGTCTGTGGTGTGGTTGTTGGTGTTGTCAGTGGTGTGGTTGTTGGTGTTGACAGTGGTGTGGTTGTTGGTGTTGTCTGTGGTGTGGTTGTTGGTGTTGTCAGTGGTGTGGTTGTTGGTGTTGTCAGTGGTGTGGTTGTTGGTGTTGTCAGTGGTGTGGATGTTGGTGTTGTCAGTAGTGTGGTTGTTGGTGTTGTCAGTGGTGTGGTTGTTGGTGTTGTCTGTGGTGTGGTTGTTGGTGTTGTCAGTGGTGTGGTTGTTGGTGTTGTCAGTGGTGTGGTTGTTGGTGTTGACAGTGGTGTGGTTGTTGGTGTTGTCTGTGGTGTGGTTGTTGGTGTTGTCAGTGGTGTGGTTGTTGGTGTTGTCAGTGGTGTGGTTGTTGGTGTTGACAGTGGTGTGGTTGTTGGTGTTGTCTGTGGTGTGGTTGTTGGTGTTGTCAGTGGTGTGGTTGTTGGTGTTGTCAGTGGTGTGGTTGTTGGTGTTGTCTGTGGTGTGGTTGTTGGTGTTGTCAGTGGTGTGGTTGTTGGTGTTGTCAGTGGTGTGGTTGTTGGTGTTGACAGTGGTGTGGTTGTTGGTGTTGTCTGTGGTGTGGTTGTTGGTGTTGTCAGTGGTGTGGTTGTTGGTGTTGTCAGTGGTGTGGTTGTTGGTGTTGTCTGTGGTGTGGTTGTTGGTGTTGTCAGTGGTGTGGTTGTTGGTGTTGTCAGTGGTGTGGTTGTTGGTGTTGACAGTGGTGTGGTTGTTGGTGTTGTCTGTGGTGTGGTTGTTGGTGTTGTCAGTGGTGTGGTTGTTGGTGTTGTCAGTGGTGTGGTTGTTGGTGTTGACAGTGGTGTGGTTGTTGGTGTTGTCTGTGGTGTGGTTGTTGGTGTTGTCAGTGGTGTGGTTGTTGGTGTTGTCAGTGGTGTGGTTGTTGGTGTTGTCTGTGGTGTGGTTGTTGGTGTTGTCAGTGGTGTGGTTGTTGGTGTTGTCAGTGGTGTGGTTGTTGGTGTTGACAGTGGTGTGGTTGTTGGTGTTGTCTGTGGTGTGGTTGTTGGTGTTGTCAGTGGTGTGGTTGTTGGTGTTGTCAGTGGTGTGGTTGTTGGTGTTGACAGTGGTGTGGTTGTTGGTGTTGTCTGTGGTGTGGCTGTTGGTGTTGTCAGTGGTGTGGTTGTTGGTGTTGTCAGTGGTGTGGTTGTTGGTATTGTCAGTGGTGTGGTTGTTGGTGTTGTCAGTGGTGTGGTTGTTGGTGTTGTCTGTGGTGTGGTTGTTGGTGTTGTCAGTGGTGTGGTTGTTGGTGTTGTCTGTGGTGTGGTTGTTGGTGTTGTCAGTGGTGTGGTTGTTGATGTTGTCAGTGGTGTGGTTGTTGGTGTTGACAGTGGTGTGGTTGTTGGTGTTGACAGTGGTGTGGTTGTTGGTGTTGTCAGTGGTGTGGTTGTTGGTGTTGACAGTGGTGTGGTTGTTGGTGTTGTCTGTGGTGTGGTTGTTGGTGTTGTCTGTGGTGTGGTTGTTGGTGTTGTCAGTGGTGTGGTTGTTGGTGTTGACAGTGGTGTGGTTGTTGGTGTTGTCAGTGGTGTGGTTGTTGGTGTTGTCAGTGGTGTGGTTGTTGGTGTTGTCAGTGGTGTGGTTGTTGGTGTTGACAGTGGTGTGGTTGTTGGTGTTGTCAGTGGTGTGGTTGTTGGTGTTGTCAGTGGTGTGGTTGTTGGTGTTGTCAGTGGTGTGGTTGTTGGTGTTGTCAGTGGTGTGGTTGTTGGTGTTGTCAGTGGTGTGGTAGTTGGTGTTGTCAGTGGTGTGGTTGTTGGTGTTGACAGTGGTGTGGTTGTTGGTGTTGTCAGTGGTGTGGTTGTTGGTGTTGTCAGTGGTGTGGTTGTTGGTGTTGTCAGTGGTGTGGTTGTTGGTGTTGTCAGTGGTGTGGTTGTTGGTGTTGTCAGTGGTGTGGTTGTTGGTGTTGTCAGTGGTGTGGTTGTTGGTGTTGACAGTGGTGTGGTTGTTGGTGTTGTCAGTGGTGTGGTTGTTGGTGTTGTCAGTGGTGTGGTTGTTGGTGTTGTCAGTGGTGTGGTTGTTGGTGTTGTCAGTGGTGTGGTTGTTGGTGTTGTCAGTGGTGTGGTTGTTGGTGTTGTCAGTGGTGTGGTTGTTGGTGTTGACAGTGGTGTGGTTGTTGGTGTTGTCAGTGGTGTGGTTGTTGGTGTTGTCAGTGGTGTGGTTGTTGGTGTTGTCAGTGGTGTGGTTGTTGGTGTTGACAGTGGTGTGGTTGTTGGTGTTGTCAGTGGTGTGGTTGTTGGTGTTGTCAGTGGTGTGGTTGTTGGTGTTGTCAGTGGTGTGGTTGTTGGTGTTGTCAGTGGTGTGGTTGTTGGTGTTGTCAGTGGTGTGGTTGTTGGTGTTGACAGTGGTGTGGTTGTTGGTGTTGTCTGTGGTGTGGTTGTTGGTGTTGTCTGTGGTGTGGTTGTTGGTGTTGTCAGTGGTGTGGTTGTTGGTGTTGTCTGTGGTGTGGTTGTTGGTGTTGTCAGTGGTGTGGTTGTTGATGTTGTCAGTGGTGTGGTTGTTGGTGTTGACAGTGGTGTGGTTGTTGGTGTTGTCTGTGGTGTGGTTGTTGGTGTTGTCAGTAGAGTGGTTGTTGGTGTTGTCAGTAGTGTGGTTGTTGGTGTTGTCAGTAGTGTGGTTGTTGGTGTTGTCAGTGGTGTTGTTGTTGGTGTTGTCAGTAGTGTGGTTGTTGGTGTTGTCAGTGGTGTGGTTGTTGGATTTGTCAGTGGTGTGGTTGTTGGTGTTGGCAGTGGTGTTGTTGTTGGTGTTGTCAGTAGTGTGGTTGTTGGTGATGTCAGTCGTGTGGTTGTTGGTGTTGTCAGTGGTGTGGTTGTTGGTGTTGTCTGTGGTGTGGTTGTTGGTGTTGTCAGTAGTGTGGTTGTTGGTGTTGTCAGTGGTGTGGTTGTTGGTGTTGTCAGTGGTGTGGTTGTTGGTGTTGTCAGTAGTGTGGTTGTTGGTGTTTTCAGTAGTGTGGTTGTTGGTGTTGTCAGTGGTGTGGTTGTTGGTGTTGTCAGTGGTGTGGTTGTTGGATTTGTCAGTGGTGTGGTTGTTGGTGTTGGCAGTGGTTTTGTTGTTGGTGTTGTCAGTGGTGTGGTTGTTGGATTTGTCAGTGGTGTGGTTGTTGGTGTTGGCAGTGGTTTTGTTGTTGGTGTTGTCAGTGGTGTGGTTGTTGGTGTTGTCAGTAGTGTGGTTGTTGGTGTTGGCAGTGGTGTGGTTGTTGGATTTGTCAGTGGTGTGGTTGTTGGTGTTGTCAGTGGTGTGGTTGTTGGTGTTGTCTGTGGTGTGGTTGTTGCTGTTGTCAGTGGTGTGGTTGTTGGTGTTGTCAGTAGTGTGGTTGTTGGTGTTGTCAGTGGTGTGGTTGTTGGTGTTGTCACTGGTGTGGTTGTTGTCAGTGGTGTGGTTGTTGGTGTTGTCTGTTTTGTGGTTGTTGGTGTTGGCAGTGGTGTGGTTGTTGGTGTTGTCTGTTTTGTGGTTGTTGGTGTTGTCAGTGGTGTGGTTGTTGGTGTTGTCACTGGTGTGGTTGTTGGTGTTGTCAGTGGTGTGGTTGTTGGTGTTGTCAGTGGTGTGGTTGTTGGTGTTGTCTGTTTTGTGGTTGTTGGTGTTGTCAGTGGTGTGGTTGTTGGTGTTGTCACTGGTGTGGTTGTTGGTGTTGTCAGTGGTGTGGTTGTTGGTGTTGTCACTGGTGTGGTTGTTGGTGTTGTCAGTGGTGTGGTTGTTGGTGTTGTCAGTGGTGTGGTTGTTGGTGTTGTCAGTTGTGTGGTTGTTGGTGTTGTCAGTGGTGTGGTTGTTGGTGTTGTCACTGGTGTGGTTGTTGTCAGTGGTGTGGTTGTTGGTGTTGTCAGTGGTGTGGTTGTTGGTGTTGTCTGTTTTGTGGTTGTTGGTGTTGGCAGTGGTGTGGTTGTTGGTGTTGTCTGTTTTGTGGTTGTTGGTGTTGTCAGTGGTGTGGTTGTTGGTGTTGTCACTGGTGTGGTTGTTGTCAGTAGTGTGGATGTTGGTGTTGTCAGTGGTGTGGTTGTTGGTGTTGTCTGTTTTGTGGTTGTTGGTGTTGTCAGTGGTGTGGTTGTTGGTGTTGTCTGTTTTGTGGTTGTTGGTGTTGTCAGTGGTGTGGTTGTTGGTGTTGTCACTGGTGTGGTTGTTGGTGTTGTCAGTGGTGTGGTTGTTGGTGTTGTCAGTGGTGTGGTTGTTGGTGTTGTCTGTTTTGTGGTTGTTGGTGTTGTCTGTGGTGTGGTTGTTGGTGTTGTCAGTAGTGTGGTTGTTGGTGTTGTCAGTGGTGTGGCTGTTGGTGTTGTCAGTAGTGTGGTTGTTGGTGTTGTCTGTTTTGTGGTTGTTGGTGTTGTCAGTGGTGTGGTTGTTGGTGTTGTCTGTTTTGTGGTTGTTGGTGTTGTCTGTTTTGTGTTTGTTGGTGTTGTCTGTGGTGTGGTTGTTGGTGTTGTCAGTGGTGCGGTTGTTGTTGTTGTCTGTGGTGTGATTGTTGGTGTTGTCAGTAGTGTGGTTGTTGGTGTTGTCAGTGGTGTGGTTGTTGGTGTTGTCAGTGGTGTGGTTGTTGGTGTTGTCTGTTTTGTGGTTGTTGGTGTTGTCAGTGGTGTGGTTGTTGGTGTTGTCTGTTTTGTGGTTGTTGGTGTTGTCTGTTTTGTGTTTGTTGGTGTTGTCTGTGGTGTGGTTGTTGGTGTTGTCAGTGGTGCGGTTGTTGTTGTTGTCTGTGGTGTGATTGTTGGTGTTGTCAGTAGTGTGGTTGTTGGTGTTGTCAGTGGTGTGGTTGTTGGTGTTGTCAGTGGTGTGGTTGTTGGTGTTGTCAGTGGTGTGGTTGTTGGTGTTGTCTGTTTTGTGGTTGTTGGTGTTGTCTGTGGTGTGGTTGTTGGTGTTGTCTGTGGTGTGGTTGTTGGTGTTGTAAGTGGTGTGGTTGTTGGTGTTGTCAGTAGTGTGGTTGTTGGTGTTGTCAGTAGTGTGGTTGTTGGTGTTGTCTGTTTTGTGGTTGTTGGTGTTGTCTGTGGTGTGGTTGTTGGTGTTGTCAGTGGTGTGGTTGTTGGTGTTGTCAGTAGTGTGGTTGTTGGTGTTGTTGGTAGTGTGGTTGTTGGTGTTGTCAGTGGTGTGGTTGTTGGTGTTGTCTGTTTTGTGGTTGTTGGTATTGTCAGTGGTGTGGCTGTTGGTGTTGTCAGTAGTGTGGTTGTTGGTGTTGTCAGTGGTGTGGTTGTTGGTGTTGTCTGTGGTGTGGTTGTTGGTGATGTCAGTAGTGTGGTTGTTGGTGTTGTCAGTGGTGTGGTTGTTGGTGTTGTCAGTAGTGTGGTTGTTGGTGTTGACAGTGGTGTGGTTGTTGGTGTTGTCTGTGGTGTGGTTGTTGGTGTTGTCAGTAGTGTGGCTGTTGGTGTTGTCAATGGTGTGGTTGTTGGTGTTGTCAGTGGTGTGGTTGTTGGTGTTGTCAGTGGTGTGGTTGTTGGTGTTGACAGTGGTGTGGTTGTTGGTGTTGTCAGTGGTGTGGCTGTTGGTGTTGTCTGTGGTGTGGTTGTTGGTGTTGTCAGAGGTGTGGTTGTTGGTGTTGTCAATGGTGTGGTTGTTGGTGTTGTCAGTGGTGTGGTTGTTGGTGTTGTCAGTGGTGTGGTTGTTGGTGTTGACAGTGGTGTGGTTGTTGGTGTTGTCAGTGGTGTGGCTGTTGGTGTTGTCAATGGTGTGGTTGTTGGTGTTGTCAGTGGTGTGGTTGTTGGTGTTGTCAGTGGTGTGGTTGTTGGTGTTGACAGGTGTGTGGTTGTTGGTGTTGTCAGTGGTGTGGCTGTTGGTGTTGTCTGTGGTGTGGTTGTTGGTGTTGTCAGTGGTGTGGTTGTTGGTGTTGTCAGTGGTGTGGCTGTTGGTGTTGTCTGTGGTGTGGTTGTTGGTGTTGTCAGTGGTGTGGTTGTTGGTGTTGTCAGTAGTGTGGTTGTTGGTGTTGTCAGTGGTGTGGTTGTTGGTGTTGACAGTAGTGTGGTTGTTTGTGTTGTCAGTAGTGTGGCTGTTGGTGTTGTCAGTGGTGTGGATGTTGTGTTGTCAGTGGTGTGGTTGTTGCTGTTGTCAGTAGTGTGGTTGTTGGTGTTGTCAGTGGTGTGGTTGTTGGTGTTGTCAGTAGTGTGGTTGTTGGTGTTGTCAGTAGTGGGTTGTTGGTGTTGTCTGTGGTGTGGTTGTTGGTGTTGTCTGTAGTGTGGTTGTTGGTGTTTTCAGTAGTGTGGTTGTTGGTGTTGTCAGTAGTGTGGTTGTTGGTGTTGTCAGTAGTGTGGTTGTTGGTGTTGTCAGTGGTGTTGTTGTTGGTGTTGTCAGTAGTGTGGTTGTTGGTGTTGTCAGTAGTGTGGTTGTTGGTGTTGACAGTGGTGTGGTTGTTGGTGTTGTCAGTGGTGTGGCTGTTGGTGTTGTCAGTGGTGTGGTTGTTGGTGTTGTCAGTAGTGTGGTTGTTGGTGTTGTCAGTGGTGTGGCTGTTGGTGTTGTCAGTAGTGTGGTTGTTGGTGTTGTCAGTGGTGTGGTTGTTGGTGTTGTCTGTGGTGTGGTTGTTGGTGTTATCTGTGGTGTGGTTGTTGGTGTTGTCAGTGGTGTGGTTGTTGGTGTTGTCTGTGGTGTGGTTGTTGGTGTTGTCAGTGGTGTGGTTGTTGGTGTTGACAGTGGTGTGATTGTTGGTGTTGTCTGTGGTGTGGTTGTTGGTGTTGTCAGTGGTGTGGTTGTTGGTGTTGTCAGTGGTGTGGTTGTTGGTGTTGTCAGTGGTGTGGATGTTGGTGTTGTCAGTAGTGTGGTTGTTGGTGTTGTCAGTGGTGTGGTTGTTGGTGTTGTCTGTGGTGTGGTTGTTGGTGTTGTCAGTGGTGTGGTTGTTGGTGTTGTCAGTGGTGTGGTTGTTGGTGTTGACAGTGGTGTGGTTGTTGGTGTTGTCTGTGGTGTGGTTGTTGGTGTTGTCAGTGGTGTGGTTGTTGGTGTTGTCAGTGGTGTGGTTGTTGGTGTTGACAGTGGTGTGGTTGTTGGTGTTGTCTGTGGTGTGGTTGTTGGTGTTGTCAGTGGTGTGGTTGTTGGTGTTGTCAGTGGTGTGGTTGTTGGTGTTGTCTGTGGTGTGGTTGTTGGTGTTGTCAGTGGTGTGGTTGTTGGTGTTGTCAGTGGTGTGGTTGTTGGTGTTGACAGTGGTGTGGTTGTTGGTGTTGTCTGTGGTGTGGTTGTTGGTGTTGTCAGTGGTGTGGTTGTTGGTGTTGTCAGTGGTGTGGTTGTTGGTGTTGTCTGTGGTGTGGTTGTTGGTGTTGTCAGTGGTGTGGTTGTTGGTGTTGTCAGTGGTGTGGTTGTTGGTGTTGACAGTGGTGTGGTTGTTGGTGTTGTCTGTGGTGTGGTTGTTGGTGTTGTCAGTGGTGTGGTTGTTGGTGTTGTCAGTGGTGTGGTTGTTGGTGTTGACAGTGGTGTGGTTGTTGGTGTTGTCTGTGGTGTGGTTGTTGGTGTTGTCAGTGGTGTGGTTGTTGGTGTTGTCAGTGGTGTGGTTGTTGGTGTTGTCTGTGGTGTGGTTGTTGGTGTTGTCAGTGGTGTGGTTGTTGGTGTTGTCAGTGGTGTGGTTGTTGGTGTTGACAGTGGTGTGGTTGTTGGTGTTGTCTGTGGTGTGGTTGTTGGTGTTGTCAGTGGTGTGGTTGTTGGTGTTGTCAGTGGTGTGGTTGTTGGTGTTGACAGTGGTGTGGTTGTTGGTGTTGTCTGTGGTGTGGCTGTTGGTGTTGTCAGTGGTGTGGTTGTTGGTGTTGTCTGTGGTGTGGTTGTTGGTGTTGTCAGTGGTGTGGTTGTTGGTGTTGTCTGTGGTGTGGTTGTTGGTGTTGTCAGTGGTGTGGTTGTTGATGTTGTCAGTGGTGTGGTTGTTGGTGTTGACAGTGGTGTGGTTGTTGGTGTTGTCAGTGGTGTGGTTGTTGGTGTTGACAGTGGTGTGGTTGTTGGTGTTGTCTGTGGTGTGGTTGTTGGTGTTGTCTGTGGTGTGGTTGTTGGTGTTGTCAGTGGTGTGGTTGTTGGTGTTGACAGTGGTGTGGTTGTTGGTGTTGTCAGTGGTGTGGTTGTTGGTGTTGTCAGTGGTGTGGTTGTTGGTGTTGTCAGTGGTGTGGTTGTTGGTGTTGACAGTGGTGTGGTTGTTGGTGTTGTCAGTGGTGTGGTTGTTGGTGTTGTCAGTGGTGTGGTTGTTGGTGTTGTCAGTGGTGTGGTTGTTGGTGTTGTCAGTGGTGTGGTTGTTGGTGTTGTCAGTGGTGTGGTTGTTGGTGTTGTCAGTGGTGTGGTTGTTGGTGTTGACAGTGGTGTGGTTGTTGGTGTTGTCAGTGGTGTGGTTGTTGGTGTTGTCAGTGGTGTGGTTGTTGGTGTTGTCAGTGTTGTGGTTGTTGGTGTTGTCAGTGGTGTGGTTGTTGGTGTTGTCAGTGGTGTGGTTGTTGGTGTTGTCAGTGGTGTGGTTGTTGGTGTTGACAGTGGTGTGGTTGTTGGTGTTGTCAGTGGTGTGGTTGTTGGTGTTGTCAGTGGTGTGGTTGTTGGTGTTGTCAGTGGTGTGGTTGTTGGTGTTGTCAGTGGTGTGGTTGTTGGTGTTGACAGTGGTGTGGTTGTTGGTGTTGTCAGTGGTGTGGTTGTTGGTGTTGACAGTGGTGTGGTTGTTGGTGTTGTCAGTGGTGTGGTTGTTGGTGTTGTCAGTGGTGTGGTTGTTGGTGTTGTCAGTGGTGTGGTTGTTGGTGTTGACAGTGGTGTGGTTGTTGGTGTTGTCAGTGGTGTGGTTGTTGGTGTTGTCAGTGGTGTGGTTGTTGGTGTTGTCAGTGGTGTGGTTGTTGGTGTTGTCAGTGGTGTGGTTGTTGGTGTTGTCAGTGGTGTGGTTGTTGGTGTTGACAGTGGTGTGGTTGTTGGTGTTGTCTGTGGTGTGGTTGTTGGTGTTGTCTGTGGTGTGGTTGTTGGTGTTGTCAGTGGTGTGGTTGTTGGTGTTGTCTGTGGTGTGGTTGTTGGTGTTGTCAGTGGTGTGGTTGTTGATGTTGTCAGTGGTGTGGTTGTTGGTGTTGACAGTGGTGTGGTTGTTGGTGTTGTCTGTGGTGTGGTTGTTGGTGTTGTCAGTAGAGTGGTTGTTGGTGTTGTCAGTAGTGTGGTTGTTGGTGTTGTCAGTAGTGTGGTTGTTGGTGTTGTCAGTGGTGTTGTTGTTGGTGTTGTCAGTAGTGTGGTTGTTGGTGTTGTCAGTGGTGTGGTTGTTGGATTTGTCAGTGGTGTGGTTGTTGGTGTTGGCAGTGGTGTTGTTGTTGGTGTTGTCAGTAGTGTGGTTGTTGGTGATGTCAGTCGTGTGGTTGTTGGTGTTGTCAGTGGTGTGGTTGTTGGTGTTGTCTGTGGTGTGGTTGTTGGTGTTGTCAGTAGTGTGGTTGTTGGTGTTGTCAGTGGTGTGGTTGTTGGTGTTGTCAGTGGTGTGGTTGTTGGTGTTGTCAGTAGTGTGGTTGTTGGTGTTTTCAGTAGTGTGGTTGTTGGTGTTGTCAGTGGTGTGGTTGTTGGTGTTGTCAGTGGTGTGGTTGTTGGATTTGTCAGTGGTGTGGTTGTTGGTGTTGGCAGTGGTTTTGTTGTTGGTGTTGTCAGTGGTGTGGTTGTTGGATTTGTCAGTGGTGTGGTTGTTGGTGTTGGCAGTGGTTTTGTTGTTGGTGTTGTCAGTGGTGTGGTTGTTGGTGTTGTCAGTAGTGTGGTTGTTGGTGTTGGCAGTGGTGTGGTTGTTGGATTTGTCAGTGGTGTGGTTGTTGGTGTTGTCAGTGGTGTGGTTGTTGGTGTTGTCTGTGGTGTGGTTGTTGCTGTTGTCAGTGGTGTGGTTGTTGGTGTTGTCAGTAGTGTGGTTGTTGGTGTTGTCAGTGGTGTGGTTGTTGGTGTTGTCACTGGTGTGGTTGTTGTCAGTGGTGTGGTTGTTGGTGTTGTCAGTGGTGTGGTTGTTGGTGTTGTCTGTTTTGTGGTTGTTGGTGTTGGCAGTGGTGTGGTTGTTGGTGTTGTCTGTTTTGTGGTTGTTGGTGTTGTCAGTGGTGTGGTTGTTGGTGTTGTCACTGGTGTGGTTGTTGGTGATGTCAGTGGTGTGGTTGTTGGTGTTGTCAGTGGTGTGGTTGTTGGTGTTGTCTGTTTTGTGGTTGTTGGTGTTGTCAGTGGTGTGGTTGTTGGTGTTGTCACTGGTGTGGTTGTTGGTGTTGTCAGTGGTGTGGTTGTTGGTGTTGTCACTGGTGTGGTTGTTGGTGTTGTCAGTGGTGTGGTTGTTGGTGTTGTCAGTGGTGTGGTTGTTGGTGTTGTCAGTTGTGTGGTTGTTGGTGTTGTCAGTGGTGTGGTTGTTGGTGTTGTCACTGGTGTGGTTGTTGTCAGTGGTGTGGTTGTTGGTGTTGTCAGTGGTGTGGTTGTTGGTGTTGTCTGTTTTGTGGTTGTTGGTGTTGGCAGTGGTGTGGTTGTTGGTGTTGTCTGTTTTGTGGTTGTTGGTGTTGTCAGTGGTGTGGTTGTTGGTGTTGTCACTGGTGTGGTTGTTGTCAGTAGTGTGGATGTTGGTGTTGTCAGTGGTGTGGTTGTTGGTGTTGTCTGTTTTGTGGTTGTTGGTGTTGTCAGTGGTGTGGTTGTTGGTGTTGTCTGTTTTGTGGTTGTTGGTGTTGTCAGTGGTGTGGTTGTTGGTGTTGTCACTGGTGTGGTTGTTGGTGTTGTCAGTGGTGTGGTTGTTGGTGTTGTCAGTGGTGTGGTTGTTGGTGTTGTCTGTTTTGTGGTTGTTGGTGTTGTCTGTGGTGTGGTTGTTGGTGTTGTCAGTAGTGTGGTTGTTGGTGTTGTCAGTGGTGTGGCTGTTGGTGTTGTCAGTAGTGTGGTTGTTGGTGTTGTCTGTTTTGTGGTTGTTGGTGTTGTCAGTGGTGTGGTTGTTGGTGTTGTCTGTTTTGTGGTTGTTGGTGTTGTCTGTTTTGTGTTTGTTGGTGTTGTCTGTGGTGTGGTTGTTGGTGTTGTCAGTGGTGCGGTTGTTGTTGTTGTCTGTGGTGTGATTGTTGGTGTTGTCAGTAGTGTGGTTGTTGGTGTTGTCAGTGGTGTGGTTGTTGGTGTTGTCAGTGGTGTGGTTGTTGGTGTTGTCTGTTTTGTGGTTGTTGGTGTTGTCAGTGGTGTGGTTGTTGGTGTTGTCTGTTTTGTGGTTGTTGGTGTTGTCTGTTTTGTGTTTGTTGGTGTTGTCTGTGGTGTGGTTGTTGGTGTTGTCAGTGGTGCGGTTGTTGTTGTTGTCTGTGGTGTGATTGTTGGTGTTGTCAGTAGTGTGGTTGTTGGTGTTGTCAGTGGTGTGGTTGTTGGTGTTGTCAGTGGTGTGGTTGTTGGTGTTGTCAGTGGTGTGGTTGTTGGTGTTGTCTGTTTTGTGGTTGTTGGTGTTGTCTGTGGTGTGGTTGTTGGTGTTGTCTGTGGTGTGGTTGTTGGTGTTGTAAGTGGTGTGGTTGTTGGTGTTGTCAGTAGTGTGGTTGTTGGTGTTGTCAGTAGTGTGGTTGTTGGTGTTGTCTGTTTTGTGGTTGTTGGTGTTGTCTGTGGTGTGGTTGTTGGTGTTGTCAGTGGTGTGGTTGTTGGTGTTGTCAGTAGTGTGGTTGTTGGTGTTGTTGGTAGTGTGGTTGTTGGTGTTGTCAGTGGTGTGGTTGTTGGTGTTGTCTGTTTTGTGGTTGTTGGTATTGTCAGTGGTGTGGCTGTTGGTGTTGTCAGTAGTGTGGTTGTTGGTGTTGTCAGTGGTGTGGTTGTTGGTGTTGTCTGTGGTGTGGTTGTTGGTGTTGTCAGTAGTGTGGTTGTTGGTGTTGTCAGTGGTGTGGTTGTTGGTGTTGTCAGTAGTGTGGTTGTTGGTGTTGACAGTGGTGTGGTTGTTGGTGTTGTCTGTGGTGTGGTTGTTGGTGTTGTCAGTAGTGTGGCTGTTGGTGTTGTCAATGGTGTGGTTGTTGGTGTTGTCAGTGGTGTGGTTGTTGGTGTTGTCAGTGGTGTGGTTGTTGGTGTTGACAGTGGTGTGGTTGTTGGTGTTGTCAGTGGTGTGGCTGTTGGTGTTGTCTGTGGTGTGGTTGTTGGTGTTGTCAGTGGTGTGGTTGTTGGTGTTGTCAATGGTGTGGTTGTTGGTGTTGTCAGTGGTGTGGTTGTTGGTGTTGTCAGTGGTGTGGTTGTTGGTGTTGACAGTGGTGTGGTTGTTGGTGTTGTCAGTGGTGTGGCTGTTGGTGTTGTCAATGGTGTGGTTGTTGGTGTTGTCAGTGGTGTGGTTGTTGGTGTTGTCAGTGGTGTGGTTGTTGGTGTTGACAGGTGTGTGGTTGTTGGTGTTGTCAGTGGTGTGGCTGTTGGTGTTGTCTGTGGTGTGGTTGTTGGTGTTGTCAGTGGTGTGGTTGTTGGTGTTGTCAGTGGTGTGGCTGTTGGTGTTGTCTGTGGTGTGGTTGTTGGTGTTGTCAGTGGTGTGGTTGTTGGTGTTGTCAGTAGTGTGGTTGTTGGTGTTGTCAGTGGTGTGGTTGTTGGTGTTGACAGTAGTGTGGTTGTTTGTGTTGTCAGTAGTGTGGCTGTTGGTGTTGTCAGTGGTGTGGATGTTGTGTTGTCAGTGGTGTGGTTGTTGGTGTTGTCAGTAGTGTGGTTGTTGGTGTTGTCAGTGGTGTGGTTGTTGGTGTTGTCAGTGGTGTGGTTGTTGGTGTTGTCAGTGGTGTGGTTGTTGGTGTTGTCAGTAGTGTGGTTGTTGGTGTTGTCAGTGGTGTGGTTGATGGTGTTGTCAGTGGTGTGGTTGTTGGTGTTGTCAGTGGTGTGGTTGTTGGTGTTGTCAGTGGTGTGGTTGTTGGTGTTGTCAGTAGTGTGGTTGTTGGTGTTGTCAGTGGTGTGGTTGTTGGTGTTGTCAGTAGTGTGGTTGTTGGTGTTGTCTGTGGTGTGGTTGTTGGTGTTGTCAGTAGTGTGGTTGTTGGTGTTGTCAGTGGTGTGGTTGTTGGTGTTGTCAGTGGTGTGGTTGTTGATGTTGTCAGTGGTGTGGTTGTTGCTGTTGTCAGTAGTGTGGTTGTTGGTGTTGTCAGTGGTGTGGTTGTTGGTGTTGTCAGTAGTGTGGTTGTTGGTGTTGTCAGTGGTGTGGTTGTTGGTGTTGTCAGTGGTGTGGTTGTTGGTGTTGTCAGTGGTGTGGTTGTTGCTGTTGTCAGTAGTGTGGTTGTTGGTGTTGTCAGTGGTGTGGTTGTTGGTGTTGTCAGTAGTGTGGTTGTTGGTGTTGTCAGTAGTGGGTTGTTGGTGTTGTCTGTGGTGTGGTTGTTGGTGTTGTCTGTAGTGTGGTTGTTGGTGTTTTCAGTAGTGTGGTTGTTGGTGTTGTCAGTAGTGTGGTTGTTGGTGTTGTCAGTAGTGTGGTTGTTGGTGTTGTCAGTGGTGTTGTTGTTGGTGTTGTCAGTAGTGTGGTTGTTGGTGTTGTCAGTAGTGTGGTTGTTGGTGTTGACAGTGGTGTGGTTGTTGGTGTTGTCAGTGGTGTGGCTGTTGGTGTTGTCAGTGGTGTGGTTGTTGGTGTTGTCAGTAGTGTGGTTGTTGGTGTTGTCAGTGGTGTGGCTGTTGGTGTTGTCAGTAGTGTGGTTGTTGGTGTTGTCAGTGGTGTGGTTGTTGGTGTTGTCTGTGGTGTGGTTGTTGGTGTTATCTGTGGTGTGGTTGTTGGTGTTGTCAGTGGTGTGGTTGTTGGTGTTGTCTGTGGTGTGGTTGTTGGTGTTGTCAGTGGTGTGGTTGTTGGTGTTGTCAGTGGTGTGGTTGTTGGTGTTGTCAGTGGTGTGGTTGTTGGTGTTGTCTGTGGTGTGGTTGTTGGTGTTGTCAGTGGTGTGGTTGTTGGTGTTGTCAGTGGTGTGGTTGTTGGTGTTGACAGTGGTGTGGTTGTTGGTGTTGTCTGTGGTGTGGTTGTTGGTGTTGTCAGTGGTGGGGTTGTTGGTGTTGTCAGTGGTGTGGTTGTTGGTGTTGACAGTGGTGTGGTTGTTGGTGTTGTCTGTGGTGTGGTTGTTGGTGTTGTCAGTGGTGTGGTTGTTGGTGTTGTCAGTGGTGTGGTTGTTGGTGTTGTCTGTGGTGTGGTTGTTGGTGTTGTCAGTGGTGTGGTTGTTGGTGTTGTCAGTGGTGTGGTTGTTGGTGTTGACAGTGGTGTGGTTGTTGGTGTTGTCTGTGGTGTGGTTGTTGGTGTTGTCAGTGGTGTGGTTGTTGGTGTTGTCAGTGGTGTGGTTGTTGGTGTTGTCTGTGGTGTGGTTGTTGGTGTTGTCAGTGGTGTGGTTGTTGGTGTTGTCAGTGGTGTGGTTGTTGGTGTTGACAGTGGTGTGGTTGTTGGTGTTGTCTGTGGTGTGGTTGTTGGTGTTGTCAGTGGTGTGGTTGTTGGTGTTGTCAGTGGTGTGGTTGTTGGTGTTGACAGTGGTGTGGTTGTTGGTGTTGTCTGTGGTGTGGTTGTTGGTGTTGTCAGTGGTGTGGTTGTTGGTGTTGTCAGTGGTGTGGTTGTTGGTGTTGTCTGTGGTGTGGTTGTTGGTGTTGTCAGTGGTGTGGTTGTTGGTGTTGTCAGTGGTGTGGTTGTTGGTGTTGACAGTGGTGTGGTTGTTGGTGTTGTCTGTGGTGTGGTTGTTGGTGTTGTCAGTGGTGTGGTTGTTGGTGTAGTCAGTGGTGTGGTTGTTGGTGTTGACAGTGGTGTGGTTGTTGGTGTTGTCTGTGGTGTGGTTGTTGGTGTTGTCAGTGGTGTGGTTGTTGGTGTTGTCAGTGGTGTGGTTGTTGGTGTTGTCAGTGGTGTGGTTGTTGGTGTTGTCAGTGGTGTGGTTGTTGGTGTTGTCAGTGGTGTGGTTGTTGGTGTTGTCAGTGGTGTGGTTGTTGGTGTTGACAGTGGTGTGGTTGTTGGTGTTGTCTGTGGTGTGGTTGTTGGTGTTGTCTGTGGTGTGGTTGTTGGTGTTGTCAGTGGTGTGGTTGTTGGTGTTGTCTGTGGTGTGGTTGTTGGTGTTGTCAGTGGTGTGGTTGTTGATGTTGTCAGTGGTGTGGTTGTTGGTGTTGACAGTGGTGTGGTTGTTGGTGTTGTCTGTGGTGTGGTTGTTGGTGTTGTCAGTAGAGTGGTTGTTGGTGTTGTCAGTAGTGTGGTTGTTGGTGTTGTCAGTAGTGTGGTTGTTGGTGTTGTCAGTGGTGTTGTTGTTGGTGTTGTCAGTGGTGTGGTTGTTGGATTTGTCAGTGGTGTGGTTGTTGGTGTTGGCAGTGGTGTTGTTGTTGGTGTTGTCAGTAGTGTGGTTGTTGGTGATGTCAGTCGTGTGGTTGTTGGTGTTGTCAGTAGTGTGGTTGTTGGTGTTGTCAGTGGTGTGGTTGTTGGATTTGTCAGTGGTGTGGTTGTTGGTGTTGGCAGTGGTGTTGTTGTTGGTGTTGTCAGTAGTGTGGTTGTTGGTGATGTCAGTCGTGTGGTTGTTGGTGTTGTCAGTGGTGTGGTTGTTGGTGTTGTCTGTGGTGTGGTTGTTGGTGTTGTCAGTAGTGTGGTTGTTGGTGTTGTCAGTGGTGTGGTTGTTGGTGTTGTCAGTGGTGTGGTTGTTGGTGTTGTCAGTAGTGTGGTTGTTGGTGTTTTCAGTAGTGTGGTTGTTGGTGTTGTCAGTGGTGTGGTTGTTGGTGTTGTCAGTGGTGTGGTTGTTGGATTTGTCAGTGGTGTGGTTGTTGGTGTTGGCAGTGGTTTTGTTGTTGGTGTTGTCAGTGGTGTGGTTGTTGGATTTGTCAGTGGTGTGGTTGTTGGTGTTGGCAGTGGTTTTGTTGTTGGTGTTGTCAGTGGTGTGGTTGTTGGTGTTGTCAGTAGTGTGGTTGTTGGTGTTGGCAGTGGTGTGGTTGTTGGATTTGTCAGTGGTGTGTTTGTTGGTGTTGTCAGTGGTGTGGTTGTTGGTGTTGTCTGTGGTGTGGTTGTTGCTGTTGTCAGTGGTGTGGTTGTTGGTGTTGTCAGTAGTGTGGTTGTTGGTGTTGTCAGTGGTGTGGTTGTTGGTGTTGTCTGTGGTGTGGTTGTTGCTGTTGTCAGTGGTGTGGTTGTTGATGTTGTCAGTGGTGTGGTTGTTGGTGTTGTCAGTGGTGTGGTTGTTGGATTTGTCAGTGGTGTGGTTGTTGGTGTTGTCTGTGGTGTGGTTGTTGCTGTTGTCAGTGGTGTGGTTGTTGATGTTGTCAGTGGTGTGGTTGTTGGTGTTGTCAGTGGTGTGGTTGTTGGATTTGTCAGTGGTGTGGTTGTTGGTGTTGTCAGTAGTGTGGTTGTTGGTGTTGGCAGTGGTGTGGTTGTTGGATTTGTCAGTAGTGTGGTTGTTGGTGTTGTCAGTGGTGTCGTTTTTGGTGTTGTCAGTGGTGTGGTTGTTGGTGTTGTCAGTAGTGTGGTTGTTGGTGTTGTCAGTAGTGTGGTTGTTGGTGTTGTCTGTGGTGTGGTTGTTGGTGTTGTCAGTAGTGTGGTTGTTGGTGTTGTCAGTAGTGTGGTTGTTGGTGTTGTCAGTGGTGTGGTTGTTGGTGTTGTCAGTAGTGTGGTTGTTGGTGTTGGCAGTGGTGTGGTTGTTGGATTTGTCAGTGGTGTGGTTGTTGGTGTTGTCAGTGGTGTGGTTGTTGGTGTTGTCAGTGGTGTGGTTGTTGGTGTTGTCAGTGGTGTGGTTGTTGGTGTTGTCAGTAGTGTGGTTGTTGGTGTTGTCAGTGGTGTGGTTGTTGGTGTTGTCAGTGGTGTGGTTGTTGGTGTTGTCAGTGGTGTGGTTGTTGGTGTTGTCAGTGGTGTGGTTGTTGGTGTTGTCAGTGGTGTGGTTGTTGGTGTTGTCTGTGGTGTGGTTGTTGGTGTTGTCAGTGGTGTGGTTGTTGGTGTTGTCAATGGTGTGGTTGTTGGTGTTGTCAGTAGTGTGGTTGTTGGTGTTGTCAGTGGTGTGGCTGTTGGTGTTGTCAGTGGTGTGGTTGTTGGTGTTGTCAGTAGTGTGGTTGTTGGTGTTGTCAGTGGTGTGGCTGTTGGTGTTGTCAGTGGTGTGGTTGTTGGTGTTGTCAGTGGTGTGGTTGTTGGTGTTGTCAGTAGTGTGGTTGTTGGTGTTGTCAGTGGTGTGGTTGTTGGTGTTGTCAGTGGTGTGGTTGTTGGTGTTGTCAGTGGTGTGGCTGTTGGTGTTGTCAGTGGTGTGGTTGTTGGTGTTGTCAGTGGTGTGGTTGTTGGTGTTGTCAGTAGTGTGGTTGTTGGTGTTGTCAGTGGTGTGGTTGTTGGTGTTGTCAGTGGTGTGGTTGTTGGTGTTGTCAGTGGTGTGGCTGTTGGTGTTGTCAGTGGTGTGGTTGTTGGTGTTGTCAGTGGTGTGGTTGTTGGTGTTGTCAGTAGTGTGGTTGTTGGTGTTGTCAGTGGTGTGGTTGTTGGTGTTGTCAGTGGTGTGGCTGTTGGTGTTGTCAGTGGTGTGGTTGTTGGTGTTGTCAGTGGTGTGGTTGTTGGTGTTGTCAGTAGTGTGGTTGTTGGTATTGTCAGTGGTGTGGTTGTTGGTGTTGTCAGTGGTGTGGTTGTTGGTGTTGTCAGTGGTGTGGCTGTTGGTGTTGTCAGTGGTGTGGTTGTTGGTGTTGTCAGTGGTGTGGCTGTTGGTGTTGTCAGTGGTGTGGTTGTTGGTGTTGTCAGTGGTGTGGCTGTTGGTGTTGTCAGTAGTGTGGTTGTTGGTGTTGTCAGTGGTGTGGATGTTGGTGTTGTCACTGGTGTGGTTGTTGGTGTTGTCAGTGGTGGGGTTGTTGGTGTTGTCAGTGGTGGGGTTGTTGGTGTTGTCAGTGGTGTGGTTGTTGGTGTTGTCAGTGGTGTGGATGTTGGTGTTGTCAGTGGTGTTGTTGTTGGTGTTGTCAGTGGTGTGGCTGTTGGTGTTGTCAGTAGTGTGGTTGTTGGTGTTGTCAGTGGTGTGGCTGTTGGTGTTGTCAGTAGTGTGGATGTTGGTGTTGGCAGTGGTGTGGATGTTGGTGTTGGCAGTGGTGTGGTTGTTGGTGTTGTCAGTAGTGTGGTTGTTGGTGTTGTCAGTGGTGTTGTTGTTTGTGTTGTCTGTGGTGTGGTTGTTGGTGTTGTCAGTGGTGTGGTTGTTGGTGTTGTCAGTGGTGTGGTTGTTGGTGTTGTCAGTGGTGTGGATGTTGGTGTTGTCTGTGGTGTGGTTGTTGGTGTTGTCAGTGGTGTGGTTGTTGGTGTTGTCAGTGGTGTGGTTGTTGGTGTTGTCTGTGGTGTGGTTGTTGGTGTTGTCAGTGGTGTGGTTGTTGGTGTTGTCAGTGGTGTGGTTGTTGGTGTTGTCTGTGGTGTGGTTGTTGGTGTTGTCAGTGGTGTGGTTGTTGGTGTTGTCAGTGGTGTGGTTGTTGGTGTTGTCTGTGGTGTGGTTGTTGGTGTTGTCAGTGGTGTGGTTGTTGGTGTTGTCAGTGGTGTGGTTGTTTGTGTTGTCAGTGGTGTGGTTGTTGGTGTTGTCTGTGGTGTGGTTGTTGGTGTTGTCTGTGGTGTGGTTGTTGGTGTTGTCAGTGGTGTGGTTGTTGGTGTTGTCAGTGGTGTGGCTGTTGGTGTTGTCAGTGGTGTGGTTGTTGGTGTTGTCAGTGGTGTGGTTGTTTGTGTTGTCAGTAGTGTGGATGTTGGTGTTGTCAGTGGTGTTGTTGTTGGTGTTGTCAGTGGTGTGGTTGTTGGTGTTGTCAGTGGTGTGCATGTTGGTGTTGTCAGTGGTGTTGTTGTTGGTGTTGTCAGTGGTGTGGCTGTTGGTGTTGTCAGTAGTGTGGTTGTTGGTGTTGTCAGTGGTGTGGCTGTTGGTGTTGTCTGTGGTGTGGTTGTTGGTGTTGTCAGTGGTGTGGTTGTTGGTGTTGTCAGTGGTGTGGTTGTTGGTGTTGTCAGTGGTGTGGTTGTTGGTGTTGTCAGTGGTGTGGATGTTGGTGTTGTCTGTGGTGTGGTTGTTGGTGTTGTCAGTGGTGTGGTTGTTGGTGTTGTCAGTGGTGTGGTTGTTGGTGTTGTCAGTGGTGTGGTTGTTGGTGTTGTCAGTGGTGTGGATGTTGGTGTTGTCTGTGGTGTGGTTGTTGGTGTTGTCAGTGGTGTGGCTGTTGGTGTTGTCAGTAGTGTGGATGTTGGTGTTGGCAGTGGTGTTGTTGTTGGTGTTGTCAGTGGTGTGGATGTTGGTGTTGTCTGTGGTGTGGTTGTTGGTGTTGTCAGTGGTGTGGCTGTTGGTGTTGTCAGTGGTGTGGATGTTGGTGTTGTCAGTGGTGTTGTTGTTGGTGTTGTCAGTGGTGTGGTTGTTGGTGTTGTCAGTGGTGTGGTTGTTGGTGTTGTCAGTAGTGTGGTTGTTGGTGTTGTCAGTGGTGTGGATGTTGGTGTTGTCTGTGGTGTGGTTGTTGGTGTTGTCAGTGGTGTGGCTGTTGGTGTTGTCAGTAGTGTGGATGTTGGTGTTGGCAGTGGTGTTGTTGTTGGTGTTGTCAGTGGTGTGGATGTTGGTGTTGTCAGTGGTGTGGTTGTTGGTGTTGTCTGTGGTGTGGATGTTGGTGTTGTCAGTGGTGTTGTTGTTGGTGTTGTCAGTAGTGTGGTTGTTGGTGTTGTCAGTGGTGTGGTTGTTGGTGTTGTCAGTAGTGTGGTTGTTGGTGTTGTCAGTAGTGTGGATGTTGGTGTTGTCAGTGGTGTTGTTGTTGGTGTTGTCAGTGGTGTGGCTGTTGGTGTTGTCAGTGGTGTTGTTGTTGGTGTTGTCAGTGGTGTGGCTGTTGGTGTTGTCAGTGGTGTGGTTGTTGGTGTTGTCAGTAGTGTGGTTGTTGGTGTTGTCAGTGGTATGGCTGTTGGTGTTGTCAGTAGTGTGGTTGTTGGTGTTGTCAGTGGTGTGGTTGTTGGTGTTGTCTGTGGTGTGGATGTTGGTGTTGTCAGTGGTGTTGTTGTTGGTGTTGTCAGTGGTGTGGCTGTTGGTGTTGTCAGTAGTGTGGATGTTGGCGTTGTCAGTGGTGTTGTTGTTGGTGTTGTCAGTGGTGTGGCTGTTGGTGTTGTCAGTGGTGTTGTTGTTGGTGTTGTCAGTGGTGTGGCTGTTGGTGTTGTCAGTGGTGTGGTTGTTGGTGTTGTCAGTAGTGTGGATGTTGGTGTTGTCAGTGGTGTTGTTGTTGGTGTTGTCAGTGGTGTGGCTGTTGGTGTTGTCAGTGGTGTTGTTGTTGGTGTTGTCAGTGGTGTGGCTGTTGGTGTTGTCAGTGGTGTGGTTGTTGGTGTTGTCAGTAGTGTGGTTGTTGGTGTTGTCAGTGGTGTGGTTGTTGGTGTTGTCTGTGGTGTGGATGTTGGTGTTGTCAGTGGTGTTGTTGTTGGTGTTGTCAGTGGTGTGGCTGTTGGTGTTGTCAGTGGTGTTGTTGTTGGTGTTGTCAGTGGTGTGGCTGTTGGTGTTGTCAGTGGTGTGGTTGTTGGTGTTGTCAGTAGTGTGGTTGTTGGTGTTGTCAGTGGTGTGGTTGTTGGTGTTGTCAGTGGTGTGGATGTTGGTGTTGTCAGTGGTGTGGCTGTTGGTGTTGTCAGTGGTGTTGTTGTTGGTGTTGTCAGTTGTGTGGCTGTTGGTGTTGTCAGTGGTGTGGTTGTTGGTGTTGTCAGTAGTGTGGTTGTTGGTGTTGTCAGTGGTGTGGTTGTTGGTGTTGTCAGTGGTGTGGTTGTTGGTGTTGTCAGTGGTGTGGATGTTGGTGTTGTCAGTGGTGTGGTTGTTGGTGTTGTCTGTGGTGTGGTTGTTGGTGTTGTCAGTGGTGTTGTTGTTGGTGTTGTCAGTGGTGTGGTTGTTGGTGTTGTCAGTGGTGTGGTTGTTGGTGTTGTCAGTGGTGTGGTTGTTGGTGTTGTCAGTGGTGTGGTTGTTGGTGTTGTCAGTAGTGTGGTTGTTGGTGTTGTCAGTGGTGTGGTTGTTGGTGTTGTCAGTGGTGTGGTTGTTGGTGTTGTCAGTGGTGTGGTTGTTGGTGTTGTCAGTAGTGTGGTTGTTGGTGTTGTCAGTGGTGTGGTTGTTGGTGTTGGCAGTGGTGTTGTTGTTGGTGTTGTCAGTTGTGTGGCTGTTGGTGTTGTCAGTGGTGTGGTTGTTGGTGTTGTCAGTAGTGTGGTTGTTGGTGTTGTCAGTGGTGTGGTTGTTGGTGTTGTCAGTGGTGTGGTTGTTGGTGTTGTCAGTGGTGTGGATGTTGGTGTTGTCAGTGGTGTGGTTGTTGGTGTTGTCTGTGGTGTGGTTGTTGGTGTTGTCAGTGGTGTTGTTGTTGGTGTTGTCAGTGGTGTGGTTGTTGGTGTTGTCAGTGGTGTGGTTGTTGGTGTTGTCAGTGGTGTGGTTGTTGGTGTTGTCAGTGGTGTGGTTGTTGGTGTTGTCAGTAGTGTGGTTGTTGGTGTTGTCAGTGGTGTGGTTGTTGGTGTTGTCAGTGGTGTGGTTGTTGGTGTTGTCAGTGGTGTGGTTGTTGGTGTTGTCAGTAGTGTGGTTGTTGGTGTTGTCAGTGGTGTGGTTGTTGGTGTTGGCAGTGGTGTTGTTGTTGGTGTTGGCAGTGGTGTTGTTGTTGGTGTTGACAGTGGTGAGGTTGTTGGATTTGTCAGTGGTGTGGTTGTTGGTGTTGTCAGTGGTGTTGTTGTTGGTGTTGTCAGTGGTGTGGTTGTTGGTGTTGTCAGTGGTGTGGTTGTTGGTGTTGTCAGTAGTGTGGTTGTTGGTGTTGTCAGTGGTGTGGTTGTTGCTGTTGTCAGTGGTGGGGTTGTTGGTGTTGTCAGTGGTGTGGCTGTTGGTGTTGTCAGTGGTGTGGTTGTTGGATTTGTCAGTGGTGTGGTTGTTGGTGTTGTCAGTGGTGTGGTTGTTGGTGTTGTCAGTGGTGTGGTTGTTGGTGTTGACAGTGGTGTGGTTGTTGGTGTTGTCTGTGGTGTGGTTGTTGGTGTTGTCAGTGGTGTGGTTGTTGGTGGTGTCTGTGGTGTGGTTGTTGGTGTTGTCAGTACTGTGGTTGTTGGTGTTGTCAGTAGTGTGGTTGTTGGTGTTGTCAGTAGTGTGGTTGTTGGATTTGTCAGTGGTGTGGTTGTTGGTGGTGTCTGTGGTGTGGTTGTTGGTGTTGTCAGTACTGTGGTTGTTGGTGTTGTCAGTACTGTGGTTGTTGGTGTTGTCAGTAGTGTGGTTGTTGGTGTTGTCAGTGGTGTGGTTGTTGGTGTTGTCTGTGGTGTGGTTGTTGGTGTTGTCAGTGGTGTGGTTGTTGGTGTTGTCTGTGGTGTGGTTGTTGGTGTTGTCAGTGGTGTGGTTGTTGGATTTGTCAGTGGTGTGGTTGTTGGTGTTGTCTGTGGTGTGGTTGTTGGTGTTGTCAGTGGTGTGGTTGTTGGTGTTGTCAGTAGTGTGGTTGTTGGTGTTGACAGTGGTGTGGCTGTTGGTGTTGTCTGTGGTGTGGTTGTTGGTGTTGTCAGTAGTGTGGTTGTTGGTGTTGTCAGTGGTGTGGTTGTTGGTGTTGTCAGTGGTGTGGCTGTTGGTGTTGTCTGTGGTGTGGTTGTTGGTGTTGTCAGTAGTGTGGTTGTTGGTGTTGTCAGTGGTGTGGTTGTTGGTGTTGTCAGTGGTGTGGTTGTTGGTGTTGTCAGTGGTGTGGTTGTTGGTGTTGGCAGTGGTGTGGTTGTTGGTGTTGTCAGTAGTGTGGTTGTTGGTGTTGTCTGTGGTGTGGTTGTTGGTGTTGTCAGTAGTGTGGTTGTTGGTGTTGTCAGTGGTGTGGATGTTGTGTTGTCAGTGGTGTGGTTGTTGGTGTTGTCAGTGGTGTGGTTGTTGGTGGTGTCTGTCGTGTGGTTGTTGGTGTAGTCAGTACTGTGGTTGTTGGTGTTGTCAGTAGTGTGGTTGTTGGTGTTGTCAGTAGTGTGGTTGTTGGTGTTGTCAGTGGTGTGGTTGTTGGTGTTGTCAGTGGTGTGGTTGTTGGTGGTGTCTGTGGTGTGGTTGTTGGTGTTGTCAATACTGTGGATGTTGGTGTTGTCAGTACTGTGGTTGTTGGTGTTGTCAGTAGTGTGGTTGTTGGTGTTGTCTGTGGTGTGGTTGTTGGTGTTGTCAGTGGTGTGGTTGTTGGTGTTGTCAGTAGTGTGGTTGTTGGTGTTGTCTGTGGTGTGGTTGTTGGTGTTGTCAGTAGTGTGGATGTTGGTGTTGTCAGTGGTGTGGATGTTGGTGTTGTCAGTGGTGTGGTTGTTGGTGTTGTCAGTGGTGTGGTTGTTGGATTTGTCAGTGGTGTGGTTGTTGGTGTTGTCAGTGGTGTGGTTGTTGGATTTGTCAGTGGTGTGGTTGTTGGTGTTGGCAGTGGTGTTGTTGTTGGTGTTGTCAGTAGTGTGGTTGTTGGTGTTGTCAGTCGTGTGGTTGTTGGTGTTGTCAGTGGTGTGGTTGTTGGTGTTGTCAGTAGTGTGGTTGTTGGTGTTGACAGTGGTGTGGTTGTTGGTGTTGTCAGTGGTGTGGTTGTTGGTGTTGTCAGTGGTGTGGTTGTTGGTGTTGTCAGTGGTGTGGCTGTTGGTGTTGTCAGTAGTGTGGTTGTCGGTGTTGCCTGTGGTGTGGTTGTTGGTGTTGTCTGTGGTGTGGTTGTTGGTGTTGTCAGTAGTGTGGTTGTTGGTGTTGTCAGTAGTGTGCTTGTTGGTGTTGTCAGTGGTGTGGTTGTTGGATTTGTCATTGGTGTGGTTGTTGGTGTTGTCTGTGGTGTGGTTGTTGGTGTTGGCAGTAGTGTGGTTGTTGGTGTTGTCAGTGGTGTGGTTGTTGGTGTTGTCAGTGGTGTGGTTGTTGGTGTTGTCAGTGGTGTGGTTGTTGGTGTTGGCAGTGGTTTTGTTGTTGGTGTTGTCAGTGGTGTGGTTGTTGGATTTGTCAGTGGTGTGGTTGTTGGTGTTGTCAGTGGTGTGGTTGTTGGTGTTGGCAGTGGTTTTGTTGTTGGTGTTGTCAGTAGTGTGGTTGTTGGTGTTGTCAGTGGTGTGGTTGTTGGTGTTGTCAGTAGTGTGGTTGTTGGTGTTGTCAGTAGTGTGGTTGTTGGTGTTGTCAGTAGTGTGGTTGTTGGTGTTGTCAGTGGTGTGGTTGTTGGATTTGTCAGTGGTGTGGTTGTTGGTGTTGTCAGTGGTGTGGTTGTTGGTGTTGGCAGTGGTTTTGTTGTTGGTGTTGTCAGTAGTGTGGTTGTTGGTGTTGTCAGTGGTGTGGTTGTTGGATTTGTCAGTGGTGTGGTTGTTGGTGTTGTCAGTGGTGTGGTTGTTGGTGTTGTCAGTAGTGTGGTTGTTGATGTTGTCAGTGGTGTGGTTGTTGGATTTGTCAGTGGTGTTGTTGTTGGTGTTGTCAGTGGTGTGGTTGTTGGTGTTGTCAGTAGTGTGGTTGTTGGTGTTGTCAGTGGTGTGGTTGTTGGTGTTGGCAGTGGTTTTGTTGTTGGTGTTGGCAGTGGTTTTGTTGTTGGTGTTGTCAGTAGTGTGGTTGTTGGTGTTGTCAGTAGTGTGGTTGTTGGTGTTGTCAGTGGTGTGGTTGTTGGTGTTGTCAGTAGTGTGGTTGTTGGTATTGTCTGTTTTGTGGTTGTTGGTGTTGTCAGTAGTGTGGTTGTTGGTGTTGTCAGTAGTGTGGTTGTTGGTGTTGTCAGTGGTGTGGTTGTTGGTGTTGTCAGTAGTGTGGTTGTTGGTATTGTCAGTGGTGTGGTTGTTGGATTTGTCAGTGGTGTGGTTGTTGGTGTTGTCAGTAGTGTGGTTGTTGGTGTTGTCAGTAGTGTGGTTGTTGGTGTTGTCAGTGGTGTGGTTGTTGGTGTTGTCAGTGGTGTGGTTGTTGGTGTTGTCAGTAGTGTGGTTGTTGGTGTTGTCAGTAGTGTGGTTGTTGGTGTTGTCAGTGGTGTGATTGTTGGTGTTGTCTGTGGTGTGGTTGTTGGTGTTGTCAGTGGTGTGGTTGTTGGTGTTGTCAGTAGTGTGGTTGTTGGTGTTGTCAGTAGTGTGGTTGTTGGTGTTGTCAGTAGTGTGGTTGTTGGTGTTGTCAGTGGTGTGGTTGTTGGTGTTGTCAGTAGTGTGGTTGTTGGTGTTGTCAGTGGTGTGGTTGTTGGTGTTGTCAGTGGTGTGATTGTTGGTGTTGTCTGTGGTGTGGTTGTTGGTGTTGTCAGTAGTGTGGTTGTTGGTGTTGTCAGTGGTGTGGTTGTTGGTGTTGTCAGTAGTGTGGTTGTTGGTGTTGTCAGTGGTGTGGTTGTTGGTGTTGTCAGTAGTATGGTTGTTGGTGTTGTCAGTGGTGTGGCTGTTGGTGTTGTCAGTGGTGTGGCTGTTGGTGTTGTCTGTGGTGTGGCTGTTGGTGTTGTCAGTGGTGTGGTTGTTGGTGTTGTCAGTGGTGTGGTTGTTGGATTTGTCAGTGGTGTGGTTGTTGGTGTTGTCAGTAGTGTGGTTGTTGGTGTTGTCAGTAGTGTGGTTGTTGGTGTTGTCAGTGGTGTGGTTGTTGGTGTTGTCAGTGGTGTGGTTGTTGATGTTGTCAGTAGTGTGGTTGTTGATGTTGTCAGTAGTGTGGTTGTTGGTGTTGTCTGTGGTGTGGTTGTTGGTGGTGTCAGTGGTGTGGTTGTTGGTGTTGTCTGTGGTGTGGTTGTTGGTGTTGGCAGTGGTGTTGTTGTTGGTGTTGTCAGTGGTGTGGTTGTTGGTGTTCTCAGTGGTGTGGTTGTTGGTGTTGTCTGTGGTGTGGTTGTTGGTGTTGTCAGTGGTGTGGTTGTTGGTGTTGTCAGTGGTGTGGTTGTTGGTGTTGTCTGTGGTGTTGTTGTTGGTGTTGTCAGTGGTGTGGTTGTTGGTGTTGTCAGTGGTGTGGTTGTTGGTGTTGTCAGTGGTGTGGTTGTTGAAGTTGTCAGTGGTGTGGTTGTTGGTGTTGTCAGTGGTGTGGTTGTTGGTGTTGTCAGTAGTGTGGTTGTTGGTGTTGTCAGTGGTGTGGTTGTTGGTGTTGTCAGTGGTGTGGTTGTTGGTGTTGTCAGTGGTGTGGTTGTTGGTGTTGTCAGTAGTGTGGTTGTTGGTGTTGTCAGTGGTGTGGTTGTTGGTGTTGTCAGTGGTGTGGTTGTTGGTGTTGTCAGTGGTGTGGTTGTTGGTGTTGTCTGTGGTGTGGTTGTTGGTGTTGTCAGTGGTGTGGTTGTTGGTGTTGTCAGTGGTGTGGTTGTTGGTGTTGTCTGTGGTGTGGTTGTTGGTGTTGTCAGTAGTGTGGTTGTTGGTGTTGTCAGTGGTGTGGTTGTTGGTGTTTGTCAGTGGTGTGGTTGTTGGTGTTGTCAGTAGTGTGGTTGTTGGTGTTGTCAGTGGTGTGGTTGTTGGTGTTGTTAGTGGTGTGGTTGTTGGTGTTGTCAGTGGTGTGGCTGTTGGTGTTGTCAGTAGTGTGGTTGTTGGTGTTGTCAGTGGTGTGGTTGTTGGTGTTGTCAGTGGTGTGGTTGTTGGTGTTGTCCGTGGTGTGGCTGTTGGTGTTTTGTCAGTGGTGTGGTTGTTGGTGTTGTCTGTGGTGTGGTTGTTGGTGTTGTCTGTTTTGTGGTTGTTGGTGTTGTCAGTAGTGTGGTTGTTGGTGTTGTCAGTGGTGTGGTTGTTGGTGTTTTGTCAGTGGTGTGGTTGTTGGTGTTGTCAGTAGTGTGGTTGTTGGTGTTGTCAGTAGTGTGGTTGTTGGTGTTGTCAGTAGTGTGGTTGATGGTGTTGTCTGTGGTGTGGCTGTTGGTGTTTTGTCAGTGGTGTGGTTGTTGGTGTTGTCAGTGGTGTGGTTGTTGGTGTTGTCAGTGGTGTGGTTGTTGGTGTTGTCAGTGGTGTGGTTGTTGGTGTTGTCAGTGGTGTTGTCAGTAGTGTGGTTGTTGGTGTTGTCAGTGGTGTGGTTGTTGGTGTTGTCAGTGGTGTGGTTGTTGGTGTTGTCAGTAGTGTGGTTGTTGGTGTTGTCAGTGGTGTGGTTGTTGGTGTTGTCAGTAGTGTGGTTGTTGGTGTTGTCAGTGGTGTGGTTGTTGGTGTTGTCAGTGGTGTGGTTGTTGGTGTTGTCAGTAGTGTGGTTGTTGGTGTTGTCAGTGGTGTGGTTGTTGGTGTTGTCAGTAGTGTGGTTGTTGGTGTTGTCAGTGGTGTGGTTGTTGGTGTTGTCAGTGGTGTGGTTGTTGGTGTTGTCAGTAGTGTGGTTGTTGGTGTTGTCAGTGGTGTGGCTGTTGGTGTTGTCAGTGGTGTGGTTGTTGGTGTTGTCAGTAGTGTGGTTGTTGGTGTTGTCAGTGGTGTGGTTGTTGGTGTTGTCAGTGGTGTGGTTGTTGGTGTTGTCAGTAGTGTGGTTGTTGGTGTTGTCAGTAGTGTGGTTGTTGGTGTTGTCTGTGGTGTGGTTGTTGGTGTTGTCAGTGGTGTGGTTGTTGGTGTTGTCAGTAGTGTGGTTGTTGGTGTTGTCTGTGGTGTGGTTGTTGGTGTTGTCAGTAGTGTGGATGTTGGTGTTGTCAGTGGTGTGGATGTTGGTGTTGTCAGTGGTGTGGTTGTTGGTGTTGTCAGTGGTGTGGTTGTTGGATTTGTCAGTGGTGTGGTTGTTGGTGTTGTCAGTGGTGTGGTTGTTGGATTTGTCAGTGGTGTGGTTGTTGGTGTTGGCAGTGGTGTTGTTGTTGGTGTTGTCAGTAGTGTGGTTGTTGGTGTTGTCAGTCGTGTGGTTGTTGGTGTTGTCAGTGGTGTGGTTGTTGGTGTTGTCAGTAGTGTGGTTGTTGGTGTTGACAGTAGTGTGGTTGTTGGTGTTGTCAGTGGTGTGGTTGTTGGTGTTGTCAGTGGTGTGGTTGTTGGTGTTGTCAGTGGTGTGGCTGTTGGTGTTGTCAGTAGTGTGGTTGTTGGTGTTGCCTGTGGTGTGGTTGTTGGTGTTGTCTGTGGTGTGGTTGTTGGTGTTGTCAGTAGTGTGGTTGTTGGTGTTGTCAGTAGTGTGCTTGTTGGTGTTGTCAGTGGTGTGGTTGTTGGATTTGTCATTGGTGTGGTTGTTGGTGTTGTCTGTGGTGTGGTTGTTGGTGTTGGCAGTAGTGTGGTTGTTGGTGTTGTCAGTGGTGTGGTTGTTGGTGTTGTCAGTGGTGTGGTTGTTGGTGTTGTCAGTGGTGTGGTTGTTGGTGTTGGCAGTGGTTTTGTTGTTGGTGTTGTCAGTGGTGTGGTTGTTGGATTTGTCAGTGGTGTGGTTGTTGGTGTTGTCAGTGGTGTGGTTGTTGGTGTTGGCAGTGGTTTTGTTGTTGGTGTTGTCAGTAGTGTGGTTGTTGGTGTTGTCAGTGGTGTGGTTGTTGGTGTTGTCAGTAGTGTGGTTGTTGGTGTTGTCAGTAGTGTGGTTGTTGGTGTTGTCAGTAGTGTGGTTGTTGGTGTTGTCAGTGGTGTGGTTGTTGGATTTGTCAGTGGTGTGGTTGTTGGTGTTGTCAGTGGTGTGGTTGTTGGTGTTGGCAGTGGTTTTGTTGTTGGTGTTGTCAGTAGTGTGGTTGTTGGTGTTGTCAGTGGTGTGGTTGTTGGATTTGTCACTGGTGTGGTTGTTGGTGTTGTCAGTGGTGTGGTTGTTGGTGTTGTCAGTAGTGTGGTTGTTGATGTTGTCAGTGGTGTGGTTGTTGGATTTGTCAGTGGTGTTGTTGTTGGTGTTGTCAGTGGTGTGGTTGTTGGTGTTGTCAGTAGTGTGGTTGTTGGTGTTGTCAGTGGTGTGGTTGTTGGTGTTGGCAGTGGTTTTGTTGTTGGTGTTGGCAGTGGTTTTGTTGTTGGTGTTGTCAGTAGTGTGGTTGTTGGTGTTGTCAGTAGTGTGGTTGTTGGTGTTGTCAGTGGTGTGGTTGTTGGTGTTGTCAGTAGTGTGGTTGTTGGTATTGTCTGTTTTGTGGTTGTTGGTGTTGTCAGTAGTGTGGTTGTTGGTGTTGTCAGTAGTGTGGTTGTTGGTGTTGTCAGTGGTGTGGTTGTTGGTGTTGTCAGTAGTGTGGTTGTTGGTGTTGTCAGTGGTGTGGTTGTTGGATTTGTCAGTGGTGTGGTTGTTGGTGTTGTCAGTAGTGTGGTTGTTGGTGTTGTCAGTAGTGTGGTTGTTGGTGTTGTCAGTGGTGTGGTTGTTGGTGTTGTCAGTGGTGTGGTTGTTGGTGTTGTCAGTAGTGTAGTTGTTGGTGTTGTCAGTAGTGTGGTTGTTGGTGTTGTCAGTGGTGTGATTGTTGGTGTTGTCTGTGGTGTGGTTGTTGGTGTTGTCAGTGGTGTGGTTGTTGGTGTTGTCAGTAGTGTGGTTGTTGGTGTTGTCAGTAGTGTGGTTGTTGGTGTTGTCAGTAGTGTGGTTGTTGGTGTTGTCAGTGGTGTGGTTGTTGGTGTTGTCAGTAGTGTGGTTGTTGGTGTTGTCAGTGGTGTGGTTGTTGGTGTTGTCAGTGGTGTGATTGTTGGTGTTGTCTGTGGTGTGGTTGTTGGTGTTGTCAGTAGTGTGGTTGTTGGTGTTGTCAGTAGTGTGGTTGTTGGTGTTGTCAGTAGTGTGGTTGTTGGTGTTGTCAGTGGTGTGGTTGTTGGTGTTGTCAGTAGTGTGGTTGTTGGTGTTGTCAGTGGTGTGGCTGTTGGTGTTGTCAGTGGTGTGGCTGTTGGTGTTGTCTGTGGTGTGGCTGTTGGTGTTGTCAGTGGTGTGGTTGTTGGTGTTGTCAGTGGTGTGGTTGTTGGATTTGTCAGTGGTGTGGTTGTTGGTGTTGTCAGTAGTGTGGTTGTTGGTGTTGTCAGTAGTGTGGTTGTTGGTGTTGTCAGTGGTGTGGTTGTTGGTGTTGTCAGTGGTGTGGTTGTTGATGTTGTCAGTAGTGTGGTTGTTGATGTTGTCAGTAGTGTGGTTGTTGGTGTTGTCTGTGGTGTGGTTGTTGGTGTTGTCAGTGGTGTGGTTGTTGGTGTTGTCTGTGGTGTGGTTGTTGGTGTTGGCAGTGGTGTTGTTGTTGGTGTTGTCAGTGGTGTGGTTGTTGGTGTTCTCAGTGGTGTGGTTGTTGGTGTTGTCTGTGGTGTGGTTGTTGGTGTTGTCAGTCGTGTGGTTGTTGGTGTTGTCAGTGGTGTGGTTGTTGGTGTTGTCTGTGGTGTTGTTGTTGGTGTTGTCAGTGGTGTGGTTGTTGGTGTTGTCAGTGGTGTGGTTGTTGGTGTTGTCAGTGGTGTGGTTGTTGAAGTTGTCAGTGGTGTGGTTGTTGGTGTTGTCAGTGGTGTGGTTGTTGGTGTTGTCAGTAGTGTGGTTGTTGGTGTTGTCAGTGGTGTGGTTGTTGGTGTTGTCAGTGGTGTGGTTGTTGGTGTTGTCAGTGGTGTGGTTGTTGGTGTTGTCAGTAGTGTGGTTGTTGGTGTTGTCAGTGGTGTGGTTGTTGGTGTTGTCAGTGGTGTGGTTGTTGGTGTTGTCAGTGGTGTGGTTGTTGGTGTTGTCTGTGGTGTGGTTGTTGGTGTTGTCAGTGGTGTGGTTGTTGGTGTTGTCAGTGGTGTGGTTGTTGGTGTTGTCTGTGGTGTGGTTGTTGGTGTTGTCAGTAGTGTGGTTGTTGGTGTTGTCAGTGGTGTGGTTGTTGGTGTTGTCAGTGGTGTGGTTGTTGGTGTTGTCAGTAGTGTGGTTGTTGGTGTTGTCAGTGGTGTGGTTGTTGGTGTTGTCAGTGGTGTGGTTGTTGGTGTTGTCAGTGGTGTGGCTGTTGGTGTTGTCAGTAGTGTGGTTGTTGGTGTTGTCAGTGGTGTGGTTGTTGGTGTTGTCAGTGGTGTGGTTGTTGGTGTTGTCTGTGGTGTGGCTGTTGGTGTTTTGTCAGTGGTGTGGTTGTTGGTGTTGTCTGTGGTGTGGTTGTTGGTGTTGTCTGTTTTGTGGTTGTTGGTGTTGTCAGTAGTGTGGTTGTTGGTGTTGTCAGTGGTGTGGTTGTTGGTGTTTTGTCAGTGGTGTGGTTGTTGGTGTTGTCAGTAGTGTGGTTGTTGGTGTTGTCAGTAGTGTGGTTGTTGGTGTTGTCAGTAGTGTGGTTGTTGGTGTTGTCTCTGGTGTGGCTGTTGGTGTTTTGTCAGTGGTGTGGTTGTTGGTGTTGTCAGTGGTGTGGTTGTTGGTGTTGTCAGTGGTGTGGTTGTTGGTGTTGTCAGTAGTGTGGTTGTTGGTGTTGTCAGTGGTGTGGTTGTTGGTGTTGTCAGTGGTGTGGTTGTTGGTGTTGTCAGTAGTGTGGTTGTTGGTGTTGTCAGTGGTGTGGTTGTTGGTGTTGTCAGTAGTGTGGTTGTTGGTGTTGTCAGTGGTGTGGTTGTTGGTGTTGTCAGTGGTGTGGTTTTTGGTGTTGTCAGTGGTGTGGTTGTTGGTGTTGTCAGTGGTGTGGTTGTTGGTGTTGTCAGTAGTGTGGTTGTTGGTGTTGTCAGTGGTGTGGTTGTTGGTGTTGTCAGTGGTGTGGTTGTTGGTGTTGTCAGTAGTGTGGTTGTTGGTGTTGTCAGTGGTGTGGTTGTTGGTGTTGTCAGTAGTGTGGTTGTTGGTGTTGTCAGTGGTGTGGTTGTTGGTGTTGTCAGTGGTGTGGTTGTTGGTGTTGTCAGTAGTGTGGTTGTTGGTGTTGTCAGTGGTGTGGTTGTTGGTGTTGTCAGTAGTGTGATTGTTGGTGTTGTCAGTGGTGTGGTTGTTGGTGTTGTCAGTGGTGTGGTTGTTGGTGTTGTCAGTAGTGTGGTTGTTGGTGTTGTCAGTGGTGTGGCTGTTGGTGTTGTCAGTGGTGTGGTTGTTGGTGTTGTCAGTAGTGTGGTTGTTGGTGTTGTCAGTGGTGTGGTTGTTGGTGTTGTCAGTGGTGTGGTTGTTGGTGTTGTCAGTAGTGTGGTTGTTGGTGTTGTCAGTGGTGTGGTTGTTGGTGTTGTCAGTGGTGTGGTTGTTGGTGTTGTCAGTAGTGTGGTTGTTGGTGTTGTCAGTGGTGTGGCTGTTGGTGTTGTCAGTGGTGTGGTTGTTGGTGTTGTCAGTAGTGTGGATGTTGGTGTTGTCAGTGGTGTGGTTGTTGGTGTTGTCAGTGGTGCGGTTGTTGGTGTTGTCTGTGGTGTGGTTGTTGGTGTTGTCAGTGGTGTGGTTGTTGGTGTTGTCAGTGGTGTGGTTGTTGGTGTTGTCAGTGGTGTGGTTGTTGGTGTTGTCAGTGGTGTGGTTGTTGGTGTTGTCAGTGGTGTGGTTGTTGGTGTTGTCAGTAGTGTGGATGTTGGTGTTGTCAGTGGTGTGGTTGTTGGTGTTGTCAGTAGTGTGGTTGTTGGTGTTGTCAGTGGTGTGGTTGTTGGTGTTGTCAGTGGTGTGGCTGTTGGTGTTGTCAGTAGTGTGGTTGTTGGTGTTGTCAGTAGTGTGGATGTTGGTGTTGTCAGTGGTGTGGTTGTTGGTGTTGTCAGTGGTGCGGTTGTTGGTGTTGTCTGTGGTGTGATTGTTCTGTTGTCAGTAGTGTGGTTGTTGGTGTTGTCAGTGGTGTGGTTGTTGGTGTTGTTAGTAGTGTGGTTGTTGGTGTTGTCAGTTGTGTGGTTGTTGGTGTTGTCTGTGGTGTGGTTGTTGGTGTTGTCTGTGGTGTGGATGTTGGTGTTGTCAGTGGTGTGGTTGTTGGTGTTGTCAGTGGTATGGTTGTTGGTGTTGTCAGTAGTGTGGTTGTTGGTGTTGTCAGTAGTGTGGTTGTTGGTGTTGACAGTGGTGTGGTTGTTGGTGTTGTCAGTAGTGTGGATGTTGGTGTTGTCAGTAGTGTGGTTGTTGGTGTTGTCAGTGGTGGGGTTGTTGGTGTTGTCAGTAGTGTGGATGTTGGTGTTGTCAGTAGTGTGGTTGTTGGTGTTGTCAATGGTGTGGTTGTTGGTGTTGTCAGTGGTGTGGTTGTTGGTGTTGTCAGTGGTGGGGTTGTTGGTGTTGTCAGTAGTGTGGATGTTGGTGTTGTCAGTGGTGTGGTTGTTGGTGTTGTCAGTGGTGTGGTTGTTGGTGTTGTCAGTGGTGTGGTTGTTGGTGTTGTCAGTGGTGTGGTTGTTGGTGTTGTCAGTAGTGTGGTTGTTGGTGTTGTCAGTGGTGTGGTTGTTGGTGTTGTCAGTAGTGTGGTTGTTGGTGTTGTCAGTGGTGTGGTTGTTGGTGTTGTCAGTAGTGTGGATGTTGGTGTTGTCAGTGGTGTGGTTGTTGGTGTTGTCAGTGGTGTGGTTGTTGGTGTTGTCAGTGGTGTGGCTGTTGGTGTTGTCAGTGGTGTGGTTGTTGGTGTTGTCAGTGGTGTGGTTGTTGGTGTTGTCAGTGGTGTGGCTGTTGGTGTTGTCAGTGGTGTGGTTGTTGGTGTTGTCAGTGGTGGGGTTGTTGGTGTTGTCAGTAGTGTGGATGTTGGTGTTGTCAGTGGTGTGGTTGTTGGTGTTGTCAGTAGTGTGGTTGTTGGTGTTGTCAGTAGTGTGGATGTTGGTGTTGTCAGTGGTGTGGCTGTTGGTGTTGTCAGTAGTGTGGTTGTTGGTGTTGTCAGTACTGTGGATGTTGGTGTTGTCAGTGGTGTGGTTGTTGGTGTTGTCACTGGTGTGGTTGTTGGTGTTGTCAGTAGTGTGGATGTTGGTGTTGTCAGTGGTGTGGTTGTTGGTGTTGTCAGTGGTGTGGTTGTTGGTGTTGTCAGTGGTGTGGTTGTTGGTGTTGTCATTAGTGTGGATGTTGGTGTTGTCAGTGGTGTGGTTGTTGGTGTTGTCAGTGGTGTGGTTGTTGGTGTTGTCAGTGGTGTGGTTGTTGGTGTTGTCAGTGGTGTGGTTGTTGGTGTTGTCAGTAGTGTGGATGTTGGTGTTGTCAGTGGTGTGGTTGTTGGTGTTGTCAGTAGTGTGGTTGTTGGTGTTGTCAGTAGTGTGGATGTTGGTGTTGTCAGTGGTGTGGCTGTTGGTGTTGTCAGTAGTGTGGTTGTTGGTGTTGTCAGTAGTGTGGTTGTTGCTGTTGTCAGTGGTGTGGTTGTTGGTGTTGTCAGTGGTGTGGTTGTTGGTGTTGTCAGTGGTGTGGTTGTTGGTGTTGTCAGTGGTGTGGATGTTGGTGTTGTCAGTGGTGTGGCTGTTGGTGTTGTCAGTAGTGTGGTTGTTGGTGTTGTCAGTAGTGTGGTTGTTGCTGTTGTCAGTGGTGTGGTTGTTGGTGTTGTCAGTAGTGTGGTTGTTGGTGTTGTCAGTGGTGTGGTTGTTGGTGTTGTCAGTGGTGTGGCTGTTGGTGTTGTCTGTGGTGTGGTTGTTGGGGTTGTCAGTGGTGTGGTTGTTGGTGTTGTCAGTAGTGTGGTTGTTGGTGTTGTCTGTGGTGTGGTTGTTGGTGTTGTCAGTGGTGTGGTTGTTGGTGTTGTCAGTAGTGTGGTTGTTGGTGTTGTCTGTGGTGTGGTTGTTGGTGTTGTCTGTGGTGTGGTTGTTGGTGTTGTCAGTGGTGTGGTTGTTGGTGTTGTCAGTGGTGTGGTTGTTGGTGTTGTCAGTGGTGTGGCTGTTGGTGTTGTCAGTAGTGTGGTTGTTGGTGTTGTCAGTGGTGTGGTTGTTGGTGTTGTCAGTGGTGTGGTTGTTGGTGTTGTCAGTGGTGTGGTTGTTGGTGTTGTCAGTGGTGTGGTTGATGGTGTTGTCAGTAGTGTGGTTGTTGGTGTTGTCTGTGGTGTGGCTGTTGGTGTTGTCAGTAGTGTGGTTGTTGGTGTTGTCAGTAGTGTGGTTGTTGCTGTTGTCAGTGGTGTGGTTGTTGGTGTTGTCAGTGGTGTGGTTGTTGGTGTTGTCAGTGGTGTGGTTGTTGGTGTTGTCAGTGGTGTGGTTGTTGGTGTTGTCAGTGGTGTGGTTGTTGGTGTTGTCAGTAGTGTGGTTGTTGGTGTTGTCTGTGGTGTGGTTGTTGGTGTTGTCTGTGGTGTGGTTGTTGGTGTTGTCAGTGGTGTGGTTGTTGGTGTTATCAGTGGTGTGGTTGTTGGTGTTGTCAGTAGTGTGGCTGTTGGTGTTGTCAGTTGTGTGGTTGTTGCTGTTGTCTGTGGTGTGGTTGTTGGTGTTGTCAGTAGTGTGGTTGTTGGTGTTGTCAGTAGTGTGGTTGTTGGTGTTGTCAGTGGTGTGGTTGTTGCTGTTGTCTGTGGTGTGGTTGTTGGTGTTGTCAGTAGTGTGGTTGTTGGTGTTGTCAGTGTTGTGGTTGTTGGTGTTGTCAGTAGTGTGGCTGTTGGTGTTGTCAGTGGTGTGGTTGTTGCTGTTGTCTGTGGTGTGGTTGTTGGTGTTGTCAGTGGTGTGGTTGTTGGTGTTGTCAGTAGTGTGGTTATTGCTGTTGTCAGTGGTGTGGTTGTTGGTGTTTTGTCAGTGGTGTGGTTGTTGGTGTTGTCAGTAGTGTGGTTGTTGGTGTTGTCAGTGGTGTGGTTATTCGTGTTGTCAGTGGTGTGGTTGTTGGTGTTGTCAGTAGTGTGGTTGTTGGTGTTGTCAGTGGTGTGGTTGTTGGTGTTGTCAGTAGTGTGGTTGTTGGTGTTGTCAGTGGTGTGGATGTTGGTGTTGTCAGTGGTGTGGTTGTTGGTGTTGTCAGTGGTGTGGTTGTTGGTGTTGTCAGTGGTGTGGTTGTTGGTGTTGTCTGTGGTGTGGTTGTTGGTGTTGTCAGTAGTGTGGATGTTGGTGTTGTCAGTGGTGTGGTTGTTGGTGTTGTCACTGGTGTGGTTGTTGGTGTTGTCAGTGGTGGGGTTGTTGGTGTTGTCAGTGGTGTGGATGTTGGTGTTGACAGTGGTGTGGTTGTTGGTGTTGTCAGTGGTGTGGTTGTTGGTGTTGTCAGTTGTGTGGTTGTAGGTGTTGTCAGTGGTGTGGTTGTTGGTGTTGTCAGTTGTGTGGTTGTAGGTGTTGTCAGTGGTGTGGTTGTTGGTGTTGTCAGTGGTGTGGTTGTTGGTGTTGTCAGTGGTGTGGTTGTTGGTGTTGTCAGTTGTGTGGTTGTTGGTGTTGTCAGTGGTGTGGTTGTTGGTGTTGTCAGTGGTGTGGTTGTTGGTGTTGTCAGTGGTGTGGTTGTTGGTGTTGTCAGTGGTGTGGTTGTTGGTGTTGTCAGTGGTGTGGTTGTTGGTGTTGTCAGTGGTGTGGTTGTTGGTGTTGTCAGTTGTGTGGTTGTAGGTGTTGTCAGTGGTGTGGTTGTTGGTGTTGTCAGTGGTGTGGTTGTTGGTGTTGTCAGTGGTGTGGTTGTAGGTGTTGTCAGTGGTGTGGTTGTTGGTGTTGTCAGTGGTGTGGTTGTTGGTGTTGTCAGTGGTGTGGTTGTTGGTGTTGTCAGTGGTGTGGTTGTTGGTGTTGTCAGTGGTGTGGTTGTTGGTGTTGTCAGTGGTGTGGTTGTTGGTGTTGTCAGTGGTGTGGTTGTTGGTGTTGTCAGTGGTGTGGTTGTTGGTGTTGTCACTGGTGTGGTTGTTGGTGTTGTCAGTGGTGGGGTTGTTGGTGTTGTCAGTGGTGTGGTTGTTGGTGTTGTCAGTAGTGTGGATGTTGGTGTTGTCAGTGGTGTGGTTGTTGGTGTTGTCACTGGTGTGGTTGTTGGTGTTGTCAGTGGTGTGGTTGTTGGTGTTGTCAGTGGTGTGGTTGTTGGTGTTGTCAGTGGTGTGGATGTTGGTGTTGTCAGTAGTGTGGTTGTTTGTGTTGTCAGTGGTGTGGATGTTGGTGTTGTCAGTGGTGTGGTTGTTTGTGTTGTCAGTGGTGTGGTTGTTGGTGTTGTCAGTGGTGTGGTTGTTGGTGTTGTCAGTGGTGTGGTTGTTGGTGTTGTCAGTGGTGTGGTTGTTGGTGTTGTCAGTGGTGTGGTTGTTGGTGTTGACAGTGGTGTGGTTGTTGGTGTTGTCAGTGGTGTGGATGTTGGTGTTGTCAGTGGTGTGGTTGTTGGTGTTGTCAGTGGTGTGGTTTTTGGTGTTGTCAGTGGTGTGGTTGTTGGTGTTGTCTGTGGTGTGGTTGTTGGTGTTGTCAGTGGTGTGGTTGTTGGTGTTGTCAGTGGTGTGGTTGTTGGTGTTGTCACTGGTGTGGTTGGTGGTGTTGTCAGTAGTGTGGTTGTTGGTGTTGTCAGTGGTGTGGTTGTTGGTGTTGTCAGTAGTGTGGTTGTTGGTGTTGTCAGTGGTGTGGTTGTTGGTGTTGTCAGTAGTGTGGTTGTTGGTGTTGTCAGTGGTGTGGTTGTTGGTGTTGTCAGTGGTGTGGTTGTTGGTGTTGTCTGTGGTGTGGTTGTTGCTGTTGTCAGTTGTGTGGTTGTAGGTGTTGTCAGTGGTGTGGTTGTTGGTGTTGTCAGTGGTGTGGTTGTTGGTGTTGTCAGTAGTGTGGTTGTTGGTGTTGTCAGTGGTGTGGTTGTTGGTGTTGTCAGTGGTGTGGTTGTTGGTGTTGTCTGTGGTGTGGTTGTTGGTGTTGTCAGTGGTGTGGTTGTTGGTGTTGTCAGTGGTGTGGCTGTTGGTGTTGTCAGTGGTGTGGTTGTTGGTGTTGTCATGGGTGTGGTTGTTGGTGTTGTCAGTAGTGTGGTTGTTGGTGTTGTCAGTGGTGTGGTTGTTGGTGTTGTCAGTAGTGTGGTTGTTGGTGTTGTCAGTAGTGTGGTTGTTGGTGTTGTCAGTGGTGTGGTTGTTGGTGTTGTCAGTAGTGTGGTTGTTGGTGTTGTCAGTGGTGTGGTTGTTGGTGTTGTCAGTGGTGTGGTTGTTGGTGTTGTCAGTGGTGTGGTTGTTGGTGTTGTCAGTAGTGTGGTTGTTGGTGTTGTCAGTAGTGTGGTTGTTGGTGTTGTCAGTGGTGTGGTTGTTGGTGTTGTCAGTGGTGTGGTTGTTGGTGTTGTCAGTAGTGTGGTTGTTGGTGTTGTCAGTAGTGTGGTTGTTGGTGTTGTCAGTGGCGTGGTTGTTGGTGTTGTCAGTGGTGTGGTTGTTGGTGTTGTCAGTGGTGTGGTTGTTGGTGTTGTCTGTGGTGTGGTTGTTGGTGTTGTCAGTTGTGTGGTTGTTGGTGTTGTCAGTGGTGTGGTTGTTGGTGTTGTCAGTGGCGTGGTTGTTGGTGTTGTCAGTGGTGTGGTTGTTGGTGTTGTCAGTGGTGTGGTTGTTGGTGTTGTCTGTGGTGTGGTTGTTGGTGTTGTCAGTGGTGTGGTTGTTGGTGTTGTCAGTGGTGTGGTTGTTGGTGTTGTCAGTAGTGTGGTTGTTGGTGTTGTCAGTGGCGTGGTTGTTGGTGTTGTCAGTGGTGTGGTTGTTGGTGTTGTCAGTGGTGTGGTTGTTGGTGTTGTCTGTGGTGTGGTTGTTGGTGTTGTCAGTGGTGTGGTTGTTGGTGTTGTCAGTGGTGTGGTTGTTGGTGTTGTCAGTAGTGTGGTTGTTGGTGTTGTCAGTGGTGTGGCTGTTGGTGTTGTCAGTGGTGTGGTTGTTGGTGTTGTCAGTGGTGTGGTTGTTGGTGTTGTCAGTGGTGTGGTTGTTGGTGTTGTCAGTGGTGTGGTTGTTGGTGTTGTCAGTGGTGTGGTTGTTGGTGTTGTCAGTGGTGTGGCTGTTGGTGTTGTCAGTAGTGTGGTTGTTGGTGTTGTCAGTACTGTGGATGTTGGTGTTGTCAGTGGTGTGGTTGTTGGTGTTGTCACTGGTGTGGTTGTTGGTGTTGTCAGTAGTGTGGATGTTGGTGTTGTCAGTGGTGTGGTTGTTGGTGTTGTCAGTGGTGTGGTTGTTGGTGTTGTCAGTGGTGTGGTTGTTGGTGTTGTCAGTAGTGTGGATGTTGGTGTTGTCAGTGGTGTGGTTGTTGGTGTTGTCACTGGTGTGGTTGTTGGTGTTGTCAGTGGTGGGGTTGTTGGTGTTGTCAGTGGTGTGGATGTTGGTGTTGACAGTGGTGTGGTTGTTGGTGTTGTCAGTGGTGTGGTTGTTGGTGTTGTCAGTTGTGTGGTTGTAGGTGTTGTCAGTGGTGTGGTTGTTGGTGTTGTCAGTTGTGTGGTTGTAGGTGTTGTCAGTGGTGTGGTTGTTGGTGTTGTCAGTGGTGTGGTTGTTGGTGTTGTCAGTGGTGTGGTTGTTGGTGTTGTCAGTGGTGTGGTTGTTGGTGTTGTCAGTGGTGTGGTTGTTGGTGTTGTCAGTGGTGTGGTTGTTGGTGTTGTCAGTGGTGTGGTTGTTGGTGTTGTCAGTGGTGTGGTTGTTGGTGTTGTCAGTGGTGTGGTTGTTGGTGTTGTCAGTTGTGTGGTTGTAGGTGTTGTCAGTGGTGTGGTTGTTGGTGTTGTCAGTGGTGTGGTTGTTGGTGTTGTCAGTGGTGTGGTTGTAGGTGTTGTCAGTGGTGTGGTTGTTGGTGTTGTCAGTGGTGTGGTTGTTGGTGTTGTCAGTGGTGTGGTTGTTGGTGTTGTCAGTGGTGTGGTTGTTGGTGTTGTCAGTGGTGTGGTTGTTGGTGTTGTCAGTGGTGTGGTTGTTGGTGTTGTCAGTGGTGTGGTTGTTGGTGTTGTCAGTGGTGTGGTTGTTGGTGTTGTCACTGGTGTGGTTGTTGGTGTTGTCAGTGGTGGGGTTGTTGGTGTTGTCAGTGGTGTGGTTGTTGGTGTTGTCAGTAGTGTGGATGTTGGTGTTGTCAGTGGTGTGGTTGTTGGTGTTGTCACTGGTGTGGTTGTTGGTGTTGTCGGTGGTGTGGTTGTTGGTGTTGTCAGTGGTGTGGTTGTTGGTGTTGTCAGTGGTGTGGATGTTGGTGTTGTCAGTAGTGTGGTTGTTTGTGTTGTCAGTGGTGTGGATGTTGGTGTTGTCAGTGGTGTGGTTGTTTGTGTTGTCAGTGGTGTGGTTGTTGGTGTTGTCAGTGGTGTGGTTGTTGGTGTTGTCAGTGGTGTGGTTGTTGGTGTTGTCAGTGGTGTGGTTGTTGGTGTTGTCAGTGGTGTGGTTGTTGGTGTTGACAGTGGTGTGGTTGTTGGTGTTGTCAGTGGTGTGGATGTTGGTGTTGTCAGTGGTGTGGTTGTTGGTGTTGTCAGTGGTGTGGTTTTTGGTGTTGTCAGTGGTGTGGTTGTTGGTGTTGTCTGTGGTGTGGTTGTTGGTGTTGTCAGTGGTGTGGTTGTTGGTGTTGTCAGTGGTGTGGTTGTTGGTGTTGTCACTGGTGTGGTTGGTGGTGTTGTCAGTAGTGTGGTTGTTGGTGTTGTCAGTGGTGTTGTTGTTGGTGTTGTCAGTAGTGTGGTTGTTGGTGTTGTCAGTGGTGTGGTTGTTGGTGTTGTCAGTGGTGTGGTTGTTGGTGTTGTCTGTGGTGTGGTTGTTGCTGTTGTCAGTTGTGTGGTTGTAGGTGTTGTCAGTGGTGTGGTTGTTGGTGTTGTCAGTGGTGTGGTTGTTGCTGTTGTCAGTAGTGTGGTTGTTGGTGTTGTCAGTGGTGTGGTTGTTGGTGTTGTCAGTGGTGTGGTTGTTGGTGTTGTCTGTGGTGTGGTTGTTGGTGTTGTCAGTGGTGTGGTTGTTGGTGTTGTCAGTGGTGTGGCTGTTGGTGTTGTCAGTGGTGTGGTTGTTGGTGTTGTCATGGGTGTGGTTGTTGGTGTTGTCAGTAGTGTGGTTGTTGGTGTTGTCAGTGGTGTGGTTGTTGGTGTTGTCAGTAGTGTGGTTGTTGGTGTTGTCAGTAGTGTGGTTGTTGGTGTTGTCAGTGGTGTGGTTGTTGGTGTTGTCAGTAGTGTGGTTGTTGGTGTTGTCAGTGGTGTGGTTGTTGGTGTTGTCAGTGGTGTGGTTGTTGGTGTTGTCAGTGGTGTGGTTGTTGGTGTTGTCAGTAGTGTGGTTGTTGGTGTTGTCAGTGGTGTGGTTGTTGGTGTTGTCAGTGGTGTGGTTGTTGGTGTTGTCAGTAGTGTGGTTGTTGGTGTTGTCAGTAGTGTGGTTGTTGATGTTGTCAGTGGTGTGGTTGTTGGTGTTGTCAGTGGTGTGGTTGTTGGTGTTGTCAGTAGTGTGGTTGTTGGTGTTGTCAGTAGTGTGGTTGTTGGTGTTGTCAGTGGTGTGGTTGTTGGTGTTGTCAGTAGTGTGGTTGTTGGTGTTGTCAGTAGTGTGGTTGTTGGTGTTGTCAGTGGTGTGGTTGTTGGTGTTGTCAGTAGTGTGGTTGTTGGTGTTGTCAGTAGTGTGGTTGTTGGTGTTGTCAGTGGTGTGGTTGTTGGTGTTGACAGTGGTGTGGATGTTGGTGTTGACAGTGTTGTGGTTGTTGGTGTTGTCAGTAGTGTGGATGTTGGTGTTGTCAGTAGTGTGGTTGTTGGTGTTGTCAGTGGCGTGGTTGTTGGTGTTGTCAGTGGTGTGGATGTTGGTGTTGTCAGTAGTGTAGTTGTTGGTGTTGTCAGTGGTGTGGTTGTTGTTGTTGTCAGTGGTGTGGTTGTTGGTGTTGTCAGTGGTGTGGTTGTTGGTGTTGTCAGTGGTGTGGTTGTTGGTGTTGTCAGTGGTGTGGTTGTTGGTGTTGTCAGTGGTGTGGTTGTTGGTGTTGTCAGTGGTGTGGTTGTTGGTGTTGTCAGTGGTGTGGTTGTTGGTGTTGTCTGTGGTGTGGTTGTTGGTGTTGTCAGTGGTGTGGTTGTTGGTGTTGTCAGTAGTGTGGTTGTTGGTGTTGTCAGTGGTGTGGTTGTTGGTGTTGTCAGTGGTGTGGTTGTTGGTGTTGTCAGTGGTGTGGTTGTTGGTGTTGTCAGTGGTGTGTTTGTTGGTGTTCTTAGTAGTGTGGTTGTTGGTGTTGTCAGTTGTGTGGTTGTTGGTGTTGTCTGTGGTGTGGTTGTTGGTGTTGTCTGTGGTGTGGATGTTGGTGTTGTCAGTGGTGTGGTCGTTGGTGTTGTCAGTGGTGTGGTTGTTGGTGTTGTCAGTAGTGTGGTTGTTGGTGTTGTCAGTAGTGTGGTTGTTGGTGTTGTCAGTAGTGTGGTTGTTGGTGTTGTCAGTAGTGTGGATGTTGGTGTTGTCAGTGGTGTGGTTGTTGGTGTTGTCAGTGGTGTGGTTGTTGGTGTTGTCAGTGGTGTGGTTATTCGTGTTGTCAGTGGTGTGGTTGTTGGTGTTGTCAGTGGTGTGGTTGTTGGTGTTGTCAGTAGTGTGGTTGTTGGTGTTGTCAGTAGTGTGGTTGTTGATGTTGTCAGTGGTGTGGTTGTTGGTGTTGTCAGTGGTGTGGTTGTTGGTGTTGTCAGTAGTGTGGTTGTTGGTGTTGTCAGTAGTGTGGTTGTTGGTGTTGTCAGTGGTGTGGTTGTTGGTGTTGTCAGTAGTGTGGTTGTTGGTGTTGTCAGTAGTGTGGTTGTTGGTGTTGTCAGTGGTGTGGTTGTTGGTGTTGTCAGTAGTGTGGTTGTTGGTGTTGTCAGTAGTGTGGTTGTTGGTGTTGTCAGTGGTGTGGTTGTTGGTGTTGACAGTGGTGTGGATGTTGGTGTTGACAGTGTTGTGGTTGTTGGTGTTGTCAGTAGTGTGGATGTTGGTGTTGTCAGTAGTGTGGTTGTTGGCGTTGTCAGTGGCGTGGTTGTTGGTGTTGTCAGTGGTGTGGATGTTGGTGTTGTCAGTAGTGTAGTTGTTGGTGTTGTCAGTGGTGTGGTTGTTGTTGTTGTCAGTGGTGTGGTTGTTGGTGTTGTCAGTGGTGTGGTTGTTGGTGTTGTCAGTGGTGTGGTTGTTGGTGTTGTCAGTGGTGTGGTTGTTGGTGTTGTCAGTGGTGTGGTTGTTGGTGTTGTCAGTGGTGTGGTTGTTGGTGTTGTCTGTGGTGTGGTTGTTGGTGTTGTCAGTGGTGTGGTTGTTGGTGTTGTCAGTAGTGTGGTTGTTGGTGTTGTCAGTGGTGTGGTTGTTGGTGTTGTCAGTGGTGTGGTTGTTGGTGTTGTCAGTGGTGTGGTTGTTGGTGTTGTCAGTGGTGTGTTTGTTGGTGTTCTTAGTAGTGTGGTTGTTGGTGTTGTCAGTTGTGTGGTTGTTGGTGTTGTCTGTGGTGTGGTTGTTGGTGTTGTCTGTGGTGTGGATGTTGGTGTTGTCAGTGGTGTGGTCGTTGGTGTTGTCAGTGGTGTGGTTGTTGGTGTTGTCAGTAGTGTGGTTGTTGGTGTTGTCAGTAGTGTGGTTGTTGGTGTTGTCAGTAGTGTGGTTGTTGGTGTTGTCAGTAGTGTGGATGTTGGTGTTGTCAGTAGTGTGGTTGTTGGTGTTGTCAGTGGTGTGGTTGTTGGTGTTGTCAGTGGTGTGGCTGTTGGTGTTGTCTGTGGTGTGGTTGTTGGTGTTGTCAGTGGTGTGGTTGTTGGTGTTGTCAGTAGTGTGGTTGTTGGTGTTGTCAGTAGTGTGGTTGTTGGTGTTGTCAGTAGTGTGGTTGTTGGTGTTGTCAGTAGTGTGGTTGTTGGTGTTGTCAGTAGTGTGGTTGTTGGTGTTGTCAGTAGTGTGGTTGTTGGTGTTGTCAGTAGTGTGTTTGTTGGTGTTGTCAGTAGTGTGGTTGTTGGTGTTGTCAGTAGTGTGGATGTTGGTGTTGTCAGTAGTGTGGATGTTGGTGTTGTCAGTAGTGTGGTTGTTGGTGTTGTCAGTAGTGTGGTTGTTGGTGTTGTCAGTAGTGTGGATGTTGGTGTTGTCAGTAGTGTGGATGTTGGTGTTGTCAGTAGTGTGGATGTTGGTGTTGTCAGTAGTGTGGATGTTGGTGTTGTCAGTAGTGTGGTTGTTGGTGTTGTCAGTGGTGTGGTTGTTGGTGTTGTCAGTAGTGTGGTTGTTGGTGTTGTCAGTAGTGTGGTTGTTGGTGTTGTCAGTAGTGTGGTTGTTGGTGTTGTCAGTAGTGTGGATGTTGGTGTTGTCAGTAGTGTGGTTGTTGGTGTTGTCAGTGGTGTGGTTGTTGGTGTTGTCAGTGGTGTGGCTGTTGGTGTTGTCTGTGGTGTGGTTGTTGGTGTTGTCAGTGGTGTGGCTGTTGGTGTTGTCAGTGGTGTGGTTGTTGGTGTTGTCAGTGGTGTGGTTGTTGGTGTTGTCAGTAGTGTGGATGTTGGTGTTGTCAGTAGTGTGGTTGTTGGTGTTGTCAGTGGTGTGGTTGTTGGTGTTGTCAGTGGTGTGGCTGTTGGTGTTGTCTGTGGTGTGGTTGTTGGTTTTGTCAGTAGTGTGGTTGTTGGTGTTGTCAGTAGTGTGGATGTTGGTGTTGTCAGTGGTGTGGTTGTTGGTGTTGTCAGTAGTGTGGATGTTGGTGTTGTCAGTAGTGTGGTTGTTGGTGTTGTCAGTGGTGTGGTTGTTGGTGTTGTCAGTGGTGTGGCTGTTGGTGTTGTCAGTGGTGTGGTTGTTGGTGTTGTCAGTAGTGTGGATGTTGGTGTTGTCAGTAGTGTGGTTGTTGGTGTTGTCAGTGGTGTGGTTGTTGGTGTTGTCAGTGGTGTGGCTGTTGGTGTTGTCAGTGGTGTGGTTGTTGGTGTTGTCAGTGGTGTGGTTGTTGGTGTTGTCAGTAGTGTGGATGTTGGTGTTGTCAGTAGTGTGGTTGTTGGTGTTGTCAGTGGTGTGGTTGTTGGTGTTGTCAGCGGTGTGGCTGTTGGTGTTGTCTGTGGTGTGGTTGTTGGTGTTGTCAGTAGTGTGGTTGTTGGTGTTGTCAGTAGTGTGGATGTTGGTGTTGTCAGTGGTGTGGTTGTTGGTGTTGTCAGTGGTGTGGTTGTTGGTGTTGTCAGTGGTGTGGTTGTTGGTGTTGTCAGTGGTGTGGCTGTTGGTGTTGTCAGTAGTGTGGTTGTTGGTGTTGTCAGTAGTGTGGATGTTGGTGTTGTCAGTGGTGTGGTTGTTGGTGTTGTCAGTAGTGTGGTTGTTGGTGTTGTCAGTAGTGTGGATGTTGGTGTTGTCAGTGGTGTGGCTGTTGGTGTTGTCAGTAGTGTGGTTGTTGGTGTTGTCAGTAGTGTGGATGTTGGTGTTGTCAGTGGTGTGGTTGTTGGTGTTGTCACTGGTGTGGTTGTTGGTGTTGTCAGTGGTGTGGTTGTTGGTGTTGTCAGTGGTGTGGTTGTTGGTGTTGTCAGTGGTGTGGTTGTTGGTGTTGTCAGTGGTGTGGTTGTTGGTGTTGTCAGTAGTGTGGTTGTTGGTGTTGTCAGTGGTGTGGTTGTTGGTGTTGTCAGTGGTGTGGTTGTTGGTGTTGTCAGTAGTGTGGTTGTTGGTGTTGTCAGTGGTGTGGTTGTTGGTGTTGTCAGTGGTGTGGTTGTTGGTGTTGTCAGTGGTGTGGTTGTTGGTGTTGTCAGTGGTTTGGTTGTTGGTGTTGTCAGTGGTGTGGTTGTTGGTGTTGTCAGTGGTGTGGTTGTTGGTGTTGTCAGTGGTGTGGTTGTTGGTGTTGTCAGTAGTGTGGTTGTTGCTGTTGTCAGTGGTGTGGTTGTTGGTGTTGTCAGTGGTGTGGTTGTTGGTGTTGTCAGTAGTGTGGTTGTTGGTGTTGTCTGTGGTGTGGTTGTTGGTGTTGTCTGTGGTGTGGTTGTTGGTGTTGTCAGTAGTGTGGTTGATGGTGTTGTCAGTGGTATGGTTGTTGGTGTTGTCAGTAGTGTGGCTGTTGGTGTTGTCAGTGGTGTGGTTGTTGGTGTTGTCAGTGGTGTGGTTGTTGGTGTTGTCAGTAGTGTGGTTGTTGGTGTTGTCAGTGGTGTGGTTGTTGGTGTTGTCAGTGGTGTGGTTGTTGGTGTTGTCTGTGGTGTGGTTGTTGGTGTTGTCAGTGGTGTGGTTGTTGGTGTTGTCAGTGGTGTGGTTGTTGGTGTTGTCTGTGGTGTGGTTGTTGGTGTTGTTAGTAGTGTGGTTGTTGGTGTTGTCAGTGGTGTGGTTGTTGGTGTTGTCTGTGGTGTGGTTGTTGGTGTTGTCTGTGGTGTGGTTGTTGGTGTTGTCAGTAGTGTGGTTGTTGGTGTTGTCAGTGGTGTGGTTGTTGGTGTTGTCAGTGGTGTGGTTGTTGGTGTTGTCAGTGGTGTGGTTGTTGGTGTTGTCAGTGGTGTGGTTATTCGTGTTGTCAGTGGTGTGGTTGTTGGTGTTGTCAGTGGTGTGGTTGTTGGTGTTGTCAGTGGTGTGGTTGTTGGTGTTGTCTGTGGTGTGGTTGTTGGTGTTGTCAGTGGTGTGGTTGTTGGTGTTGTCTGTGGTGTGGTTGTTGGTGTTGTCAGTAGTGTGGTTGTTGGTGTTGTCAGTGGTGTGGTTGTTGGTGTTGTCAGTGGTGTGGTTGTTGGTGTTGTCAGTGGTGTGGTTGTTGGTGTTGTCAGTGGTGTGGTTATTCGTGTTGTCAGTAGTGTGGTTGTTGGTGTTGTCAGTAGTGTGGATGTTGGTGTTGTCTGTGGTGTGGTTGTTGGTGTTGTCAGTAGTGTGGTTGTTGGTGTTGTCAGTGGTGTGGTTGTTGGTGTTGTCAGTGGTGTGGTTGTTGGTGTTGTCAGTGGTGTGGTTGTTGGTGTTGTCAGTGGTGTGGTTATTCGCCTTGTCAGTAGTGTGGTTGTTGGTGTTGTCAGTAGTGTGGATGTTGGTGTTGTCAGTGGTGTGGTTGTTGGTGTTGTCAGTGGTGTGGTTGTTGGTGTTGTCAGTGGTGTGGTTGTTGGTGTTGTCAGTGGTGTGGTTGTTGGTGTTGTCAGTGGTGTGGTTATTCGTGTTGTCAGTAGTGTGGTTGTTGGTGTTGTCAGTAGTGTGGATGTTGGTGTTGTCAGTGGTGTGGTTGTTGGTGTTGTCAGTAGTGTGGTTGTTGGTGTTGTCAGTGGTGTGGTTGTTGGTGTTGTCAGTGGTGTGGTTGTTGGTGTTGTCAGTGGTGTGGTTGTTGGTGTTGACAGTAGTGTGGTTGTTGGTGTTGTCAGTGGTGTGGTTGTTGGTGTTGTCAGTGGTGTGGTTGTTGGTGTTGTCAGTAGTGTGGTTGTTGGTGTTGTCAGTGGTGTGGTTGTTGGTGTTGTCAGTGGTGTGGTTGTTGGTGTTGTCAGTAGTGTGGTTGTTGGTGTTGACAGTGGTGTGGCTGTTGGTGTTTTGTCAGTGGTGTGGTTGTTGGTGTTGTCAGTGGTGTGGTTATTCGTGTTGTCAGTGGTGTGGTTGTTGGTGTTGTCAGTGGTGTGGTTGTTGGTGTTGTCAGTGGTATGGTTGTTGGTGTTGTCAGTAGTGTGGTTGTTGTTGTTGTCAGTGGTGTGGTTGTTGGTGTTGTCAGTGGTGTGGTTGTAGGTGTTGTCAGTGGTGTGGTTGTTGGTGTTGTCAGTGGTGTGGTTGTTGGTGTTGTCAGTAGTGTGGATGTTGGTGTTGTCAGTGGTGTGGTTGTTGGTGTTGTCAGTGGTGTGGTTGTTGGTGTTGTCAGTGGTGGGGTTGTTGGTGTTGTCAGTGGTATGGATGTTGGTGTTGTCAGTGGTGTGGTTGTTGGTGTTGTCAGTGGTGTGGTTGTTGGTGTTGTCAGTGGTGTGGTTGTTGGTGTTGTCAGTAGTGTGGTTGTTGCTGTTGTCAGTGGTGTGGTTGTTGGTGTTGTCAGTAGTGTGGTTGTTGGTGTTGTCTGTGGTGTGGTTGTTGGTGTTGTCAGTTGTGTGGTTGTAGGTGTTGTCAGTGGTGTGGTCGTTGGTGTTGTCAGTGGTGTGGTTGTTGGTGTTGTCAGTGGTGTGGTTGTTGGTGTTGTCAGTGGTGTGGTTGTTGGTGTTGTCAGTGGTGTGGTTGTTGGTGTTGTCAGTGGTGTGGTTGTTGGTGTTGTCAGTGGTGTGGTTGTTGGTGTTGTCAGTGGTGTGGTTATTCGTGTTGTCAGTAGTGTGGTTGTTGGTGTTGTCAGTAGTGTGGATGTTGGTGTTGTCAGTGGTGTGGTTGTTGGTGTTGTCAGTAGTGTGGTTGTTGGTGTTGTCAGTTGTGTGGTTGTAGGTGTTGTCAGTGGTGTGGTTGTTGGTATTGTCAGTGGTGTGGTTGTTGGTGTTGTCAGTGGTGTGGTTGTTGGTGTTGTCAGTTGTGTGGTTGTAGGTGTTGTCAGTGGTGTGGTTGTTGGTATTGTCAGTGGTGTGGTTGTTGGTGTTGTCAGTAGTGTGGTTGTTGGTGTTGTCAGTTGTGTGGTTGTAGGTGTTGTCAGTGGTGTGGTTGTTGGTGTTGTCAGTGGTGTGGTTGTTGGTGTTGTCAGTTGTGTGGTTGTAGGTGTTGTCAGTGGTGTGGTTGTTGGTGTTGTCAGTGGTGTGGTTGTTGGTGTTGTCAGTGGTGTGGTTGTTGGTGTTGTCAGTGGTGTGGTTGTTGGTGTTGTCACTGGTGTGGTTGTTGGTGTTGTCAGTGGTGTGGTTGTTGGTGTTGTCAGTGGTGTGGTTGTTGGTGTTGTCAGTAGTGTGGATGTTGGTGTTGTCAGTGGTGTGGTTGTTGGTGTTGTCACTGGTGTGGTTGTTGGTGTTGTCAGTGGTGTGGTTGTTGGTGTTGTCAGTGGTGTGGTTGTTGGTGTTGTCAGTGGTGTGGATGTTGGTGTTGTCAGTAGTGTGGTTGTTTGTGTTGTCAGTGGTGTGGATGTTGGTGTTGTCAGTGGTGTGGTTGTTTGTGTTGTCAGTGGTGTGGTTGTTGGTGTTGTCAGTGGTGTGGTTGTTGGTGTTGTCAGTGGTGTGGTTGTTGGTGTTGTCAGTGGTGTGGTTGTTGGTGTTGTCAGTGGTGTGGTTGTTGGTGTTGTCAGTGGTGTGGTTGTTGGTGTTGTCAGTGGTGTGGTTGTTGGTGTTGTCTGTGGTGTGGTTGTTGGTGTTGTCAGTGGTGTGGTTGTTGGTGTTGTCAGTGGTGTGGTTGTTGGTGTTGTCAGTGGTGTGGTTGTTGGTGTTGTCAGTTGTGTGGTTGTTGGTGTTGTCAGTGGTGTGGTTGTTGGTGTTGTCAGTGGTGTGGTTGTTGGTGTTGTCAGTGGTGTGGTTGTTGGTGTTGTCAGTGGTGTGGTTGTTGGTGTTGTCAGTGGTGTGGTTGTTGGTGTTGTCAGTGGTGTGGTTGTTGGTGTTGTCAGTTGTGTGGTTGTAGGTGTTGTCAGTGGTGTGGTTGTTGGTGTTGTCAGTGGTGTGGTTGTTGGTGTTGTCAGTGGTGTGGTTGTTGGTGTTGTCAGTGGTGTGGTTGTTGGTGGTGTCTGTGGTGTGGTTGTTGGTGTTGTCAGTACTGTGGTTGTTGGTGTTGTCAGTGGTGTGGTTGTTGGTGTTGTCAGTAGTGTGGTTGTTGGTGTTGTCAGTAGTGTGGTTGTTGGTGTTGTCAGTGGTGTGGTTGTTGGTGTTGTCAGTAGTGTGGTTGTTGGTGTTGTCAGTGGTGTGGTTGTTGGTGTTGTCAGTAGTGTGGTTGTTGGTGTTGTCAGTAGTGTGGTTGTTGGTGTTGTCAGTGGTGTGGTTGTTGGTGTCGTCTGTGGTGTGGTTGTTGGTGTTGTCAGTGGTGTGGTTGTTGGTGTTGTCAGTGGTGTGGCTGTTGGTGTTGTCAGTGGTGTGGTTGTTGGTGTTGTCAGTAGTGTGGTTGTTGGTGTTGTCAGGGGTGTGGTTGTTGGTGTTGTCAGTAGTGTGGTTGTTGGTGTTGTCAGTGGTGTGGTTGTTGGTGTTGTCAGTGGTGTGGTTGTTGGTGTTGTCAGTAGTGTGGTTGTTGGTGTTGTCAGTAGTGTGGTTGTTGGTGTTGTCAGTGGTGTGGTTGTTGGTGTTGTCAGTAGTGTGGTTGTTGGTGTTGTCAGTAGTGTGGTTGTTGGTGTTGTCAGTGGTGTGGTTGTTGGTGTTGTCAGTGGTGTGGTTGTTGGTGTTGTCAGTGGTGTGGTTGTTGGTGTTGTCAGTGGTGTGGTTGTTGGTTTTGTCAGTGGTGTGGTTGTTGGTGTTGTCAGTGGTGTGGTTGATGGTGTTGTCAGTAGTGTGGTTGTTGGTGTTGTCAGTGGTGTGGTTGTTGGTGTTGTCAGTGGTGTGGTTGTTGGTGTTGTCAGTAGTGTGGTTGTTGGTGTTGTCAGTGGTGTGGTTGTTGGTGTTGTCAGTAGTGTGGTTGTTGGTGTTGTCAGTGGTGTGGTTGTTGGTGTTGTCAGTGGTGTGGTTGTTGGTGTTGTCAGTAGTGTGGTTGTTGGTGTTGTCAGTGGTGTGGTTGTTGGTGTTGTCAGTGGTGTGGTTGTTGGTGTTGTCAGTAGTGTGGTTGTTGGTGTTGTCAGTGGTGTGGTTGTTGGTGTTGTCAGTGGTGTGGTTGTTGGTGTTGTCAGTAGTGTGGTTGTTGGTGTTGTCAGTGGTGTGGTTGTTGGTGTTGTCAGTAGTGTGGTTGTTGGTGTTGTCAGTGGTGTGGTTGTTGGTGTTGTCAGTAGTGTGGTTGTTGGTGTTGTCAGTGGTGTGGTTGTTGGTGTTGTCAGTGGTGTGGTTGTTGGTGTTGTCAGTAGTGTGGTTGTTGGTGTTGTCAGTGGTGTTTTTTTTGGTGTTGTCAGTGGTGTGGTTGTTGGTGTTGTCAGTAGTGTGGTTGTTGGTGTTGTCAGTGGTGTGGTTGTTGGTGTTGTCAGTGGTGTGGTTGTTGGTGTTGTCAGTAGTGTGGTTGTTGGTGTTGTCAGTGGTGTGGTTGTTGGTGTTGTCAGTGGTGTGGTTGTTGGTGTTGTCAGTAGTGTGGTTGTTGGTGTTGTCAGTGGTGTGGTTGTTGGTGTTGTCAGTAGTGTGGTTGTTGGTGTTGTCAGTGGTGTGGTTGTTGGTGTTGTCAGTGGTGTGTTTGTTGGTGTTGTCAGTAGTGTGGTTGTTGGTGTTGTCAGTAGTGTGGTTGTTGGTGTTGTCAGTAGTGTGGTTGTTGGTGTTGTCAGTGGTGTGGTTGTTGGTGTTGTCAGTAGTGTGGTTGTTGGTGTTGTCAGTGGTGTGGTTGTTGGTGTTGTCAGTGGTGTGGTTGTTTTTGTTGTCAGTGGTGTGGCTGTTGGTGTTGTCAGTGGTGTGGTTGTTGGTGTTGTCAGTGGTGGGGTTGTTGGTGTTGTCTGTGGTGTGGTTGTTGGTGTTGTCAGTGGTGTGGTTGTTGGTGTTGTCAGTAGTGTGGCTGTTGGTGTTGTCAGTGGTGTGGTTGTTGGTGTTGTCAGTGGTGGGGTTGTTGGTGTTGTCTGTGGTGTGGTTGTTGGTGTTGTCAGTAGTGTGGTTGTTGGTGTTGTCAGTGGTGTGGCTGTTGGTGTGTCAGTAGTGTGGTTGTTGGTGTTGTCAGTGGTGTGGATGTTGGTGTTGTCAGTGGCGTGGTTGTTGATGTTGTCAGTAGTGTGGTTGTTGGTGTTGTCAGTAGTGTGGTTGTTGATGTTGTCAGTAGTGTGGTTGTTGATGTTGTCAGTAGTGTGGTTGTTGATGTTGTCAGTAGTGTGGTTGTTGGTGTTGTCACTGGTGTGGTTGTTGGTGTTGTCAGTGGTGTGGTTGTTGGTGTTGTCAGTGGTGTGGTTGTTGGTGTTGTCAGTGGTGTGGTTGTTGGTGTTGTCAATAGTGTGGTTGTTGGTGTTGTCAATGGTGTGGCTGTTGGTGTTGTCAGTGGTGTGGCTGTTGGTGTTGTCAGTAGTGTGGCTGTTGGTGTTGTCAGTGGTGTGGTTGTTGGTGTTGTCAGTGGTGTGGTTGTTGGTGTTGTCAGTGGTGTGGTTGTTGGTGTTGTCAGTAGTGTGGTTGTTGGTGTTGTGAGTGGTGTGGATGTTGGTGTTGTCAGTAGTGTGGTTGTTGGTGTTGTGAGTGGTGTGGATGTTGGTGTTGTCAGTGGTGTGGTTGTTGGTGTTGTCAGTAGTGTGGCTGTTGGTGTTGTCAGTGGTGTGGTTGTTGGTGTTGTCAGTGGTGTGGTTGTTGGTGTTGTCAGTGGTGTGGTTGTTGGTGTTGTCAGTGGTGTGGTTGTTGGTGTTGTCAGTAGTGTGGCTGTTGGTGTTGTCAGTGGTGTGGTTGTTGGTGTTGTGAGTGGTGTGGATGTTGGTGTTGTCAGTAGTGTGGTTGTTGGTGTTGTGAGTGGTGTGGATGTTGGTGTTGTCAGTAGTGTGGTTGTTGGTGTTGTGAGTGGTGTGGACGTTGGTGTTGTCAGTAGTGTGGTTGTTGGTGTTGTGAGTGGTGTGGATGTTGGTGTTGTCAGTAGTGTGGTTGTTGGTGTTGTCAGTAGTGTGGCTGTTGGTGTTGTCAGTGGTGTGGTTGTTGGTGTTGTCAGTGGTGTGGTTGTTGGTGTTGTCAGTAGTGTGGTTGTTGGTGTTGTGAGTGGTGTGGATGTTGGTGTTGTCAGTAGTGTGGTTGTTGGTGTTGTGAGTGGTGTGGATGTTGGTGTTGTCAGTGGTGTGGTTGTTGGTGTTGTCAGTGGTGTGGTTGTTGGTGTTGTCAGTGGTGTGGTTGTTGGTGTTGTCAGTGGTGTGGTTGTTGGTGTTGTCAGTAGTGTGGTTGTTGGTGTTGTGAGTGGTGTGGATGTTGGTGTTGTCAGTAGTGTGGTTGTTGGTGTTGTCAGTAGTGTGGCTGTTGGTGTTGTCAGTGGTGTGGTTGTTGGTGTTGTCAGTGGTGTGGTTGTTGGTGTTGTCAGTAGTGTGGTTGTTGGTGTTGTGAGTGGTGTGGATGTTGGTGTTGTCAGTAGTGTGGTTGTTGGTGTTGTCAGTAGTGTGGTTGTTGGTGTTGTCAGTAGTGTGGTTGTTGGTGTTGTCAGTGGTGTGGTTGTTGGTGTTGTCAGTGGTGTGGTTGTTGGTGTTGTCAGTAGTGTGGTTGTTGGTGTTGTGAGTGGTGTGGATGTTGGTGTTGTCAGTAGTGTGGTTGTTGGTGTTGTCAGTAGTGTGGTTGTTGGTGTTGTCAGTAGTGTGGTTGTTGGTGTTGTCAGTGGTGTGGTTGTTGGTGTTGTCAGTGGTGTGGTTGTTGGTGTTGTCAGTAGTGTGGTTGTTGGTGTTGTGAGTGGTGTGGATGTTGGTGTTGTCAGTAGTGTGGTTGTTGGTGTTGTCAGTAGTGTGGTTGTTGGTGTTGTCAGTGGTGTTGTTGTTGGTGTTGTCAGTGGTGTGGTTGTTGGTGTTGTCTGTGGTGTGGTTGTTGGTGTTGTCAGTGCTGTGGTTGTTGGTGTTGTCAGTGGTGTGGATGTTGGTGTTGTCAGTAGTGTGGTTGTTGGTGTTGTCAGTGGTGTGGCTGTTGGTGTTGTCAGTGGTGTGGTTGTTGGTGTTGGCAGTGGTGTTGTTGTTGGTGTTGACAGTGGTGTGGTTGTTGGTGTTGTCAGTGGTGTGGATGTTGGTGTTGTCAGTAGTGTGGTTGTTGGTGTTGTCAGTAGTGTGGTTGTTGGTGTTGTCAGTGGTGTTGTTGTTGGTGTTGTCAGTGGTGTGGTTGTTGGTGTTGTCAGTAGTGTGGTTGTTGGTGTTGTGAGTGGTGTGGATGTTGGTGTTGTCAGTAGTGTGGTTGTTGGTGTTGTCAATAGTGTTGTTGTTGGTGTTGTCAGTGGTGTGGTTGTTGGTGTTGTCTGTGGTGTGGTTGTTGGTGTTGTCAGTGCTGTGGTTGTTGGTGTTGGCAGTGGTGTTGTTGTTGGTGTTGACAGTGGTGTGGTTGTTGGTGTTGTCAGTGGTGTGGTTGTTGGTGTTGTCAGTGGTGTGGTTGTTGGTGTTGTCAGTAGTGTGGTTGTTGGTGTTGTCAGTAGTGTGGTTGTTGGTGTTGTCTGTGGTGTGGTTGTTGGTGTTGTCAGTGGTGTGGTTGTTGGTGTTGTCAGTGGTGTGGTTGTTGGTGTTGTCAGTGGTGTGGTTGTTGGTGTTGTCAGTAGTGTGGTTGTTGGTGTTGTCAGTGGTGTGGTTGTTGGTGTTGTCAGTAGTGTGGTTGTTGGTGTTGTGAGTGGTGTGGATGTTGGTGTTGTCAGTAGTGTGGTTGTTGGTGTTGTCAGTAGTGTGGTTGTTGGTGTTGTCAGTAGTGTGGTTGTTGGTGTTGTCAGTGGTGTGGTTGTTGGTGTTGTCAGTGGTGTGGTTGTTGGTGTTGTCAGTAGTGTGGTTGTTGGTGTTGTGAGTGGTGTGGATGTTGGTGTTGTCAGTAGTGTGGTTGTTGGTGTTGTCAGTAGTGTGGTTGTTGGTGTTGTCAGTGGTGTTGTTGTTGGTGTTGTCAGTGGTGTGGTTGTTGGTGTTGTCTGTGGTGTGGTTGTTGGTGTTGTCAGTGCTGTGGTTGTTGGTGTTGTCAGTGGTGTGGATGTTGGTGTTGTCAGTAGTGTGGTTGTTGGTGTTGTCAGTGGTGTGGCTGTTGGTGTTGTCAGTGGTGTGGTTGTTGGTGTTGGCAGTGGTGTTGTTGTTGGTGTTGACAGTGGTGTGGTTGTTGGTGTTGTCAGTGGTGTGGTTGTTGGTGTTGTCAGTGGTGTGGTTGTTGGTGTTGTCAGTAGTGTGGTTGTTGGTGTTGTCAGTAGTGTGGTTGTTGGTGTTGTCTGTGGTGTGGTTGTTGGTGTTGTCAGTGGTGTGGTTGTTGGTGTTGTCAGTGGTGTGGTTGTTGGTGTTGTCAGTGGTGTGGTTGTTGGTGTTGTCAGTGGTGTGGTTGTTGGTGTTGTCAGTAGTGTGGTTGTTGGTGTTGTCAGTGGTGTGGCTGTTGGTGTTGTCAGTGGTGTGGTTGTTGGTGTTGGCAGTGGTGTTGTTGTTGGTGTTGACAGTGGTGTGGTTGTTGGTGTTGTCAGTGGTGTGGATGTTGGTGTTGTCAGTAGTGTGGTTGTTGGTGTTGTCAGTAGTGTGGTTGTTGGTGTTGTCAGTGGTGTTGTTGTTGGTGTTGTCAGTGGTGTGGTTGTTGGTGTTGTCAGTAGTGTGGTTGTTGGTGTTGTGAGTGGTGTGGATGTTGGTGTTGTCAGTAGTGTGGTTGTTGGTGTTGTCAATAGTGTTGTTGTTGGTGTTGTCAGTGGTGTGGTTGTTGGTGTTGTCTGTGGTGTGGTTGTTGGTGTTGTCAGTGCTGTGGTTGTTGGTGTTGGCAGTGGTGTTGTTGTTGGTGTTGACAGTGGTGTGGTTGTTGGTGTTGTCAGTGGTGTGGTTGTTGGTGTTGTCAGTGGTGTGGTTGTTGGTGTTGTCAGTAGTGTGGTTGTTGGTGTTGTCAGTAGTGTGGTTGTTGGTGTTGTCTGTGGTGTGGTTGTTGGTGTTGTCAGTGGTGTGGTTGTTGGTGTTGTCAGTGGTGTGGTTGTTGGTGTTGTCAGTGGTGTGGTTGTTGGTGTTGTCAGTAGTGTGGTTGTTGGTGTTGTCAGTGGTGTGGTTGTTGGTGTTGTCAGTAGTGTGGTTGTTGGTGTTGTGAGTGGTGTGGATGTTGGTGTTGTCAGTAGTGTGGTTGTTGGTGTTGTCAGTAGTGTGGTTGTTGGTGTTGTCAGTAGTGTGGTTGTTGGTGTTGTCAGTGGTGTGGTTGTTGGTGTTGTCAGTGGTGTGGTTGTTGGTGTTGTCAGTAGTGTGGTTGTTGGTGTTGTGAGTGGTGTGGATGTTGGTGTTGTCAGTAGTGTGGTTGTTGGTGTTGTCAGTAGTGTGGTTGTTGGTGTTGTCAGTGGTGTTGTTGTTGGTGTTGTCAGTGGTGTGGTTGTTGGTGTTGTCTGTGGTGTGGTTGTTGGTGTTGTCAGTGCTGTGGTTGTTGGTGTTGTCAGTGGTGTGGATGTTGGTGTTGTCAGTAGTGTGGTTGTTGGTGTTGTCAGTGGTGTGGCTGTTGGTGTTGTCAGTGGTGTGGTTGTTGGTGTTGGCAGTGGTGTTGTTGTTGGTGTTGACAGTGGTGTGGTTGTTGGTGTTGTCAGTGGTGTGGTTGTTGGTGTTGTCAGTGGTGTGGTTGTTGGTGTTGTCAGTAGTGTGGTTGTTGGTGTTGTCAGTAGTGTGGTTGTTGGTGTTGTCTGTGGTGTGGTTGTTGGTGTTGTCAGTGGTGTGGTTGTTGGTGTTGTCAGTGGTGTGGTTGTTGGTGTTGTCAGTGGTGTGGTTGTTGGTGTTGTCAGTGGTGTGGTTGTTGGTGTTGTCAGTAGTGTGGTTGTTGGTGTTGTCAGTGGTGTGGTTGTTGGTGTTGTCAGTGGTGTGGTTGTTGGTGTTGTCAGTAGTGTGGTTGTTGGTGTTGTCAGTGGTGTGGTTGTTGCTGTTGTCAGTGGTGTGGTTGTTGGTGTTATCTGTGGTGTGGTTGTTGGTGTTGTCTGTGGTGTGGTTGTTGGTGTTGTCAGTGGTGTGGTTGTTGGTGTTGTCAGTTGTGTGGTTGTTGGTGTTGTCAGTGGTGTGGTTGTTGGTGTCGTCAATGGTGTGGTTGTTGGTGTTGTCAGTGGTGTGGTTGTTGCTGTTGTCAGTGGTGTGGTTGTTGGTGATGTCTGTGGTGTGGTTGTTGGTGTTGTCTGTGGTGTGGTTGTTGGTGTTGTCAGTGGTGTGGTTGTTGGTGTTGTCAGTAGTGTGGTTGTTGGTGTTGTCAGTGGTGTGGTTGTTGGTGTTGTCAATGGTGTGGTTGTTGGTGTTGTCAGTAGTGTGGTTGTTGGTGTTGTCAGTAGTGTGGTTGTTGGTGTTGTCAGTGGTGTGGTTGTTGTTGTTGTCAGTAGTGTGGTTGTTGGTGTTGTCAGTGGTGTGGTTGTTGGTGTTGTCAGTAGTGTGGTTGTTGGTGTTGTCAGTGGTGTGGTTGTTGGTGTTGTCAGTAGTGTGGTTGTTGGTGTTGTCAGTGGTGTGGTTGTTGGTGTTGGCAGTGGTGTTGTTGTTGGTGTTGTCAGTAGTGTGGTTGTTGGTGTTGTCAGTGGTGTGGTTGTTGGTGTTGTCAGTGGTGTGGTTGTTGGTGTTGTCAGTAGTGTGGTTGTTGGTGTTGTCAGTGGTGTGGTTGTTGGTGTTGTCAGTAGTGTGGTTGTTGCTGTTGTCAGTGGTGTGGTTGTTGGTGTTGTCAGTAGTGTGGTTGTTGGTGTTGTCAGTGGTGTGGTTGTTGGTGTTGTCAGTAGTGTGGTTGTTGGTGTTGTCAGTGGTGTGGTTGTTGGTGTTGTCAGTAGTGTGGTTGTTGGTGTTGTCAGTGGTGTGGTTGTTGGTGTTGGCAGTGGTGTTGTTGTTGGTGTTGTCAGTAGTGTGGTTGTTGGTGTTGTCAGTGGTGTGGTTGTTGGTGTTGTCAGTGGTGTGGTTGTTGGTGTTGTCAGTAGTGTGGTTGTTGGTGTTGTCAGTGGTGTGGTTGTTGGTGTTGTCAGTAGTGTGGTTGTTCGTGTTGACAGTGGTGTGGTTGTTCGTGTTGTCAGTGGTGTGGTTGTTGGTGTTGTCAGTGCTGTGGTTGTTGGTGTTGTCAGTAGTGTGGTTGTTGCTGTTGTCAGTAGTGTGTTTGTTGGTGTTGTCAGTGGTGTGGTTGTTGGTGTTGCCAGTGGTGTGGTTGTTGGTGTTGTCAGTAGTGTGGTTGTTGATGTTGTCAGTAGTGTGGTTGTTGGTGTTGTCAGTGGTGTGGTTGTTGGTGTTGTCTGTGGTGTGGTTGTTGGTGTTGTCAGTGGTGTGGTTGTTGGTGTTGTCAGTAGTGTGGTTGTTGGTGTTGTCAGTAGTGTGGTTGTTGGTGTTGTCAGTAGTGTGGTTGTTGGTGTTGTCAGTGGTGTGGTTGTTGGTGTTGTCAGTGGTGTGGTTGTTGGTGTTGTCAGTAGTGTGGTTGTTGGTGTTGTCAGTGGTGTGGTTGTTGGTGTTGTCAGTAGTGTGGCTGTTGGTGTTGTCAATGGTGTGGTTGCTGGTGTTGTCAGTGGTGTGGTTGTTGGTGTTGTCAGTGGTGTGGCTGTTGGTGTTGTCAGTAGTGTGGTTGTTGGTGTTGTCAGTAGTGTGGTTGTTGGTGTTGTCAGTGGTGTGGTTGTTGGTGTTGTCAGTGGTGTGGTTGTTGGTGTTGTCAGTAGTGTGGATGTTGGTGTTGTCAGTGGTGTGGTTGTTGGTGTTGTCAGTGGTGTGGTTGTTGGTGTTGTCAGTAGTGTGGTTGTTGGTGTTGTCAGTGGTGTGGTTGTTGGTGTTGACAGTGGTGTGGCTGTTGGTGTTGTCAGTGGTGTGGTTGTTGGTGTTGTCAGTGGTGTGGTTGTTGGTGTTGTCTGTGGTGTGGCTGTTGGTGTTGTCAGTGGTGTGGTTGTTGGTGTTGTCAGTAGTGTGGTTGTTGGTGTTGTCAGTGGTGTGGTTGTTGGTGTTGTCAGTAGTGTGGCTGTTGGTGTTGTCAATTGTGTGGTTGTTGGTGTTGTCAGTGGTGTGGTTGTTGGTGTTGTCAGTGGTGTGGCTGTTGGTGTTGTCAATGGTGTGGTTGTTGGTGTTGTCAGTGGTGTGGTTGTTGGTGTTGTCAGTGGTGTGGCTGTTGGTGTTGTCAGTGGTGTGGTTGTTGGTCTTGTCAGTGGTGTGATTGTTGGTGTTGTCTGTGGTGTGGTTGTTGGTGTTGTCAGTGGTGTGGTTGTTGGTGTTGTCAGTAGTGTGGTTGTTGGTGTTGTCAGTGGTGTGATTGTTGGTGTTGTCTGTGGTGTGGTTGTTGGTGTTGTCAGTGGTGTGGTTGTTGGTGTTGTCAGTGGTGTGGTTGTTGGTGTTGTCAGTGGTGTGATTGTTGGTGTTGTCTGTGGTGTGGTTGTTGGTGTTGTCAGTGGTGTGGTTGTTGGTGTTGTCAGTGGTGTGGCTGTTGGTGTTGTCAGTAGTGTGGTTGTTGGTGTTGTCAGTGGTGTGGTTGTTGGTGTTGTCAGTAGTGTGGTTGTTGGTGTTGTGAGTGGTGTGGATGTTGGTGTTGTCAGTAGTGTGGTTGTTGGTGTTGTCAGTAGTGTGGTTGTTGGTGTTGTCAGTAGTGTGGTTGTTGGTGTTGTCAGTGGTGTGGTTGTTGGTGTTGTCAGTGGTGTGGTTGTTGGTGTTGTCAGTAGTGTGGTTGTTGGTGTTGTGAGTGGTGTGGATGTTGGTGTTGTCAGTAGTGTGGTTGTTGGTGTTGTCAGTAGTGTGGTTGTTGGTGTTGTCAGTGGTGTTGTTGTTGGTGTTGTCAGTGGTGTGGTTGTTGGTGTTGTCTGTGGTGTGGTTGTTGGTGTTGTCAGTGCTGTGGTTGTTGGTGTTGTCAGTGGTGTGGATGTTGGTGTTGTCAGTAGTGTGGTTGTTGGTGTTGTCAGTGGTGTGGCTGTTGGTGTTGTCAGTGGTGTGGTTGTTGGTGTTGGCAGTGGTGTTGTTGTTGGTGTTGACAGTGGTGTGGTTGTTGGTGTTGTCAGTGGTGTGGTTGTTGGTGTTGTCAGTGGTGTGGTTGTTGGTGTTGTCAGTAGTGTGGTTGTTGGTGTTGTCAGTAGTGTGGTTGTTGGTGTTGTCTGTGGTGTGGTTGTTGGTGTTGTCAGTGGTGTGGTTGTTGGTGTTGTCAGTGGTGTGGTTGTTGGTGTTGTCAGTGGTGTGGTTGTTGGTGTTGTCAGTGGTGTGGTTGTTGGTGTTGTCAGTAGTGTGGTTGTTGGTGTTGTCAGTGGTGTGGTTGTTGGTGTTGTCAGTGGTGTGGTTGTTGGTGTTGTCAGTAGTGTGGTTGTTGGTGTTGTCAGTGGTGTGGTTGTTGCTGTTGTCAGTGGTGTGGTTGTTGGTGTTATCTGTGGTGTGGTTGTTGGTGTTGTCTGTGGTGTGGTTGTTGGTGTTGTCAGTGGTGTGGTTGTTGGTGTTGTCAGTTGTGTGGTTGTTGGTGTTGTCAGTGGTGTGGTTGTTGGTGTCGTCAATGGTGTGGTTGTTGGTGTTGTCAGTGGTGTGGTTGTTGCTGTTGTCAGTGGTGTGGTTGTTGGTGATGTCTGTGGTGTGGTTGTTGGTGTTGTCTGTGGTGTGGTTGTTGGTGTTGTCAGTGGTGTGGTTGTTGGTGTTGTCAGTAGTGTGGTTGTTGGTGTTGTCAGTGGTGTGGTTGTTGGTGTTGTCAATGGTGTGGTTGTTGGTGTTGTCAGTAGTGTGGTTGTTGGTGTTGTCAGTAGTGTGGTTGTTGGTGTTGTCAGTGGTGTGGTTGTTGTTGTTGTCAGTAGTGTGGTTGTTGGTGTTGTCAGTGGTGTGGTTGTTGGTGTTGTCAGTAGTGTGGTTGTTGGTGTTGTCAGTGGTGTGGTTGTTGGTGTTGTCAGTAGTGTGGTTGTTGGTGTTGTCAGTGGTGTGGTTGTTGGTGTTGGCAGTGGTGTTGTTGTTGGTGTTGTCAGTAGTGTGGTTGTTGGTGTTGTCAGTGGTGTGGTTGTTGGTGTTGTCAGTGGTGTGGTTGTTGGTGTTGTCAGTAGTGTGGTTGTTGGTGTTGTCAGTGGTGTGGTTGTTGGTGTTGTCAGTAGTGTGGTTGTTGCTGTTGTCAGTGGTGTGGTTGTTGGTGTTGTCAGTAGTGTGGTTGTTGGTGTTGTCAGTGGTGTGGTTGTTGGTGTTGTCAGTAGTGTGGTTGTTGGTGTTGTCAGTGGTGTGGTTGTTGGTGTTGTCAGTAGTGTGGTTGTTGGTGTTGTCAGTGGTGTGGTTGTTGGTGTTGGCAGTGGTGTTGTTGTTGGTGTTGTCAGTAGTGTGGTTGTTGGTGTTGTCAGTGGTGTGGTTGTTGGTGTTGTCAGTGGTGTGGTTGTTGGTGTTGTCAGTAGTGTGGTTGTTGGTGTTGTCAGTGGTGTGGTTGTTGGTGTTGTCAGTAGTGTGGTTGTTCGTGTTGACAGTGGTGTGGTTGTTCGTGTTGTCAGTGGTGTGGTTGTTGGTGTTGTCAGTGCTGTGGTTGTTGGTGTTGTCAGTAGTGTGGTTGTTGCTGTTGTCAGTAGTGTGTTTGTTGGTGTTGTCAGTGGTGTGGTTGTTGGTGTTGCCAGTGGTGTGGTTGTTGGTGTTGTCAGTAGTGTGGTTGTTGATGTTGTCAGTAGTGTGGTTGTTGGTGTTGTCAGTGGTGTGGTTGTTGGTGTTGTCTGTGGTGTGGTTGTTGGTGTTGTCAGTGGTGTGGTTGTTGGTGTTGTCAGTAGTGTGGTTGTTGGTGTTGTCAGTAGTGTGGTTGTTGGTGTTGTCAGTAGTGTGGTTGTTGGTGTTGTCAGTGGTGTGGTTGTTGGTGTTGTCAGTGGTGTGGTTGTTGGTGTTGTCAGTAGTGTGGTTGTTGGTGTTGTCAGTGGTGTGGTTGTTGGTGTTGTCAGTAGTGTGGCTGTTGGTGTTGTCAATGGTGTGGTTGCTGGTGTTGTCAGTGGTGTGGTTGTTGGTGTTGTCAGTGGTGTGGCTGTTGGTGTTGTCAGTAGTGTGGTTGTTGGTGTTGTCAGTAGTGTGGTTGTTGGTGTTGTCAGTGGTGTGGTTGTTGGTGTTGTCAGTGGTGTGGTTGTTGGTGTTGTCAGTAGTGTGGATGTTGGTGTTGTCAGTGGTGTGGTTGTTGGTGTTGTCAGTGGTGTGGTTGTTGGTGTTGTCAGTAGTGTGGTTGTTGGTGTTGTCAGTGGTGTGGTTGTTGGTGTTGACAGTGGTGTGGCTGTTGGTGTTGTCAGTGGTGTGGTTGTTGGTGTTGTCAGTGGTGTGGTTGTTGGTGTTGTCTGTGGTGTGGCTGTTGGTGTTGTCAGTGGTGTGGTTGTTGGTGTTGTCAGTAGTGTGGTTGTTGGTGTTGTCAGTGGTGTGGTTGTTGGTGTTGTCAGTAGTGTGGCTGTTGGTGTTGTCAATTGTGTGGTTGTTGGTGTTGTCAGTGGTGTGGTTGTTGGTGTTGTCAGTGGTGTGGCTGTTGGTGTTGTCAATGGTGTGGTTGTTGGTGTTGTCAGTGGTGTGGTTGTTGGTGTTGTCAGTGGTGTGGCTGTTGGTGTTGTCAGTGGTGTGGTTGTTGGTCTTGTCAGTGGTGTGATTGTTGGTGTTGTCTGTGGTGTGGTTGTTGGTGTTGTCAGTGGTGTGGTTGTTGGTGTTGTCAGTAGTGTGGTTGTTGGTGTTGTCAGTGGTGTGATTGTTGGTGTTGTCTGTGGTGTGGTTGTTGGTGTTGTCAGTGGTGTGGTTGTTGGTGTTGTCAGTGGTGTGGTTGTTGGTGTTGTCAGTGGTGTGATTGTTGGTGTTGTCTGTGGTGTGGTTGTTGGTGTTGTCAGTGGTGTGGTTGTTGGTGTTGTCAGTGGTGTGGCTGTTGGTGTTGTCAGTAGTGTGGTTGTTGGTGTTGTCTGTGGTGTGGTTGTTGGTGTTGTCAGTAGTGTGGTTGTTGGTGTTGTCAGTGGTGTGGTTGTTGGTGTTGTCTGTGGTGTGGTTGTTGGTGTTGTCAGTGCTGTGGTTGTTGGTGTTGTCAGTGGTGTGGATGTTGGTGTTGTCAGTAGTGTGGTTGTTGGTGTTGTCAGTGGTGTGGCTGTTGGTGTTGTCAGTGGTGTGGTTGTTGGTGTTGTCAGTGGTGTGATTGTTGGTGTTGTCTGTGGTGTGGTTGTTGGTGTTGTCAGTGGTGTGGTTGTTGGTGTTGTCAGTGGTGTGGTTGTTGGTGTTGTCAGTAGTGTGGTTGTTGGTGTTGTCAGTAGTGTGGTTGTTGGTGTTGTCTGTGGTGTGGTTGTTGGTGTTGTCAGTGGTGTGGTTGTTGGTGTTGTCAGTGGTGTGGTTGTTGGTGTTGTCAGTGGTGTGGTTGTTGGTGTTGTCAGTGGTGTGGTTGTTGGTGTTGTCAGTAGTGTGGTTGTTGGTGTTGTCAGTGTTGTGGTTGTTGGTGTTGTCAGTGGTGTGGTTGTTGGTGTTGTCAGTAGTGTGGTTGTTGGTGTTGTCAGTGGTGTGGTTGTTGGTGTTGTCAGTGGTGTGGTTGTTGGTGTTGTCTGTGGTGTGGTTGTTGGTGTTGTCAGTGGTGTGGTTGTTGGTGTTGTCAGTGGTGTGGCTGTTGGTGTTGTCAGTAGTGTGGTTGTTGGTGTTGTCTGTGGTGTGGTTGTTGGTGTTGTCAGTGGTGTGGTTGTTGGTGTTGTCAGTAGTGTGGTTGTTGGTGTTGTCAGTGGTGTGGTTGTTGGTGTTGTCAGTAGTGTGGTTGTTGGTGTTGTCAGTGGTGTGGTTGTTGGTGTTGGCAGTGGTGTTGTTGTTGGTGTTGTCAGTAGTGTGGTTGTTGGTGTTGTCAGTGGTGTGGTTGTTGGTGTTGTCAGTGGTGTGGTTGTTGGTGTTGTCAGTAGTGTGGTTGTTGGTGTTGTCAGTGGTGTGGTTGTTGGTGTTGTCAGTAGTGTGGTTGTTGGTGTTGACAGTGGTGTGGTTGTTCGTGTTGTCAGTGGTGTGGTTGTTGGTGTTGTCAGTGCTGTGGTTGTTGGTGTTGTCAGTAGTGTGGTTGTTGCTGTTGTCAGTAGTGTGTTTGTTGGTGTTGTCAGTGGTGTGGTTGTTGGTGTTGCCAGTGGTGTGGTTGTTGGTGTTGTCAGTAGTGTGGTTGTTGATGTTGTCAGTAGTGTGGTTGTTGGTGTTGTCAGTGGTGTGGTTGTTGGTGTTGTCTGTGGTGTGGTTGTTGGTGTTGTCAGTGGTGTGGTTGTTGGTGTTGTCAGTAGTGTGGTTGTTGGTGTTGTCAGTAGTGTGGTTGTTGGTGTTGTCAGTAGTGTGGTTGTTGGTGTTGTCAGTGGTGTGGTTGTTGGTGTTGTCAGTGGTGTGGTTGTTGGTGTTGTCAGTAGTGTGGTTGTTGGTGTTGTCAGTGGTGTGGTTGTTGGTGTTGTCAGTAGTGTGGCTGTTGGTGTTGTCAATGGTGTGGTTGTTGGTGTTGTCAGTGGTGTGGTTGTTGGTGTTGTCAGTGGTGTGGCTGTTGGTGTTGTCAGTAGTGTGGTTGTTGTTGTTGTCAGTAGTGTGGTTGTTGGTGTTGTCAGTGGTGTGGTTGTTGGTGTTGTCAGTGGTGTGGTTGTTGGTGTTGTCAGTAGTGTGGATGTTGGTGTTGTCAGTGGTGTGGTTGTTGGTGTTGTCAGTGGTGTGGTTGTTGGTGTTGTCAGTAGTGTGGTTGTTGGTGTTGTCAGTGGTGTGGTTGTTGGTGTTGACAGTGGTGTGGCTGTTGGTGTTGTCAGTGGTGTGGTTGTTGGTGTTGTCAGTGGTGTGGTTGTTGGTGTTGTCTGCGGTGTGGCTGTTGGTGTTGTCAGTGGTGTGGTTGTTGGTGTTGTCAGTAGTGTGGTTGTTGGTGTTGTCAGTGGTGTGGTTGTTGGTGTTGTCAGTAGTGTGGCTGTTGGTGTTGTCAATTGTGTGGTTGTTGGTGTTGTCAGTGGTGTGGTTGTTGGTGTTGTCAGTGGTGTGGCTGTTGGTGTTGTCAATGGTGTGGTTGTTGGTGTTGTCAGTGGTGTGGTTGTTGGTGTTGTCAGTGGTGTGGCTGTTGGTGTTGTCAGTGGTGTGGTTGTTGGTCTTGTCAGTGGTGTGATTGTTGGTGTTGTCTGTGGTGTGGTTGTTGGTGTTGTCAGTGGTGTGGTTGTTGGTGTTGTCAGTAGTGTGGTTGTTGGTGTTGTCAGTGGTGTGATTGTTGGTGTTGTCTGTGGTGTGGTTGTTGGTGTTGTCAGTGGTGTGGTTGTTGGTGTTGTCAGTGGTGTGGTTGTTGGTGTTGTCAGTGGTGTGATTGTTGGTGTTGTCTGTGGTGTGGTTGTTGGTGTTGTCAGTGGTGTGGTTGTTGGTGTTGTCAGTGGTGTGATTGTTGGTGTTGTCTGTGGTGTGGTTGTTGGTGTTGTCAGTGGTGTGGTTGTTGGTGTTGTCAGTGGTGTGGCTGTTGGTGTTGTCAGTAGTGTGGTTGTTGGTGTTGTCTGTGGTGTGGTTGTTGGTGTTGTCAGTAGTGTGGTTGTTGGTGTTGTCAGTGGTGTGGTTGTTGGTGTTGTCTGTGGTGTGGTTGTTGGTGTTGTCAGTGCTGTGGTTGTTGGTGTTGTCAGTGGTGTGGATGTTGGTGTTGTCAGTAGTGTGGTTGTTGGTGTTGTCAGTGGTGTGGCTGTTGGTGTTGTCAGTGGTGTGGTTGTTGGTGTTGTCAGTGGTGTGATTGTTGGTGTTGTCTGTGGTGTGGTTGTTGGTGTTGTCAGTGGTGTGGTTGTTGGTGTTGTCAGTGGTGTGGTTGTTGGTGTTGTCAGTAGTGTGGTTGTTGGTGTTGTCAGTAGTGTGGTTGTTGGTGTTGTCTGTGGTGTGGTTGTTGGTGTTGTCAGTGGTGTGGTTGTTGGTGTTGTCAGTGGTGTGGTTGTTGGTGTTGTCAGTGGTGTGGTTGTTGGTGTTGTCAGTGGTGTGGTTGTTGGTGTTGTCAGTAGTGTGGTTGTTGGTGTTGTCAGTGTTGTGGTTGTTGGTGTTGTCAGTGGTGTGGTTGTTGGTGTTGTCAGTAGTGTGGTTGTTGGTGTTGTCAGTGGTGTGGTTGTTGGTGTTGTCAGTGGTGTGGTTGTTGGTGTTGTCTGTGGTGTGGTTGTTGGTGTTGTCAGTGGTGTGGTTGTTGGTGTTGTCAGTGGTGTGGCTGTTGGTGTTGTCAGTAGTGTGGTTGTTGGTGTTGTCTGTGGTGTGGTTGTTGGTGTTGTCAGTGGTGTGGTTGTTGGTGTTGTCAGTAGTGTGGTTGTTGGTGTTGTCAGTGGTGTGGTTGTTGGTGTTGTCAGTAGTGTGGTTGTTGGTGTTGTCAGTGGTGTGGTTGTTGGTGTTGGCAGTGGTGTTGTTGTTGGTGTTGTCAGTAGTGTGGTTGTTGGTGTTGTCAGTGGTGTGGTTGTTGGTGTTGTCAGTGGTGTGGTTGTTGGTGTTGTCAGTAGTGTGGTTGTTGGTGTTGTCAGTGGTGTGGTTGTTGGTGTTGTCAGTAGTGTGGTTGTTGGTGTTGACAGTGGTGTGGTTGTTCGTGTTGTCAGTGGTGTGGTTGTTGGTGTTGTCAGTGCTGTGGTTGTTGGTGTTGTCAGTAGTGTGGTTGTTGCTGTTGTCAGTAGTGTGTTTGTTGGTGTTGTCAGTGGTGTGGTTGTTGGTGTTGCCAGTGGTGTGGTTGTTGGTGTTGTCAGTAGTGTGGTTGTTGATGTTGTCAGTAGTGTGGTTGTTGGTGTTGTCAGTGGTGTGGTTGTTGGTGTTGTCTGTGGTGTGGTTGTTGGTGTTGTCAGTGGTGTGGTTGTTGGTGTTGTCAGTAGTGTGGTTGTTGGTGTTGTCAGTAGTGTGGTTGTTGGTGTTGTCAGTAGTGTGGTTGTTGGTGTTGTCAGTGGTGTGGTTGTTGGTGTTGTCAGTGGTGTGGTTGTTGGTGTTGTCAGTAGTGTGGTTGTTGGTGTTGTCAGTGGTGTGGTTGTTGGTGTTGTCAGTAGTGTGGCTGTTGGTGTTGTCAATGGTGTGGTTGTTGGTGTTGTCAGTGGTGTGGTTGTTGGTGTTGTCAGTGGTGTGGCTGTTGGTGTTGTCAGTAGTGTGGTTGTTGGTGTTGTCAGTAGTGTGGTTGTTGGTGTTGTCAGTGGTGTGGTTGTTGGTGTTGTCAGTGGTGTGGTTGTTGGTGTTGTCAGTAGTGTGGATGTTGGTGTTGTCAGTGGTGTGGTTGTTGGTGTTGTCAGTGGTGTGGTTGTTGGTGTTGTCAGTAGTGTGGTTGTTGGTGTTGTCAGTGGTGTGGTTGTTGGTGTTGACAGTGGTGTGGCTGTTGGTGTTGTCAGTGGTGTGGTTGTTGGTGTTGTCAGTGGTGTGGTTGTTGGTGTTGTCTGTGGTGTGGCTGTTGGTGTTGTCAGTGGTGTGGTTGTTGGTGTTGTCAGTAGTGTGGTTGTTGGTGTTGTCAGTGGTGTGGTTGTTGGTGTTGTCAGTAGTGTGGCTGTTGGTGTTGTCAATTGTGTGGTTGTTGGTGTTGTCAGTGGTGTGGTTGTTGGTGTTGTCAGTGGTGTGGCTGTTGGTGTTGTCAATGGTGTGGTTGTTGGTGTTGTCAGTGGTGTGGTTGTTGGTGTTGTCAGTGGTGTGGCTGTTGGTGTTGTCAGTGGTGTGGTTGTTGGTCTTGTCAGTGGTGTGATTGTTGGTGTTGTCTGTGGTGTGGTTGTTGGTGTTGTCAGTGGTGTGGTTGTTGGTGTTGTCAGTAGTGTGGTTGTTGGTGTTGTCAGTGGTGTGATTGTTGGTGTTGTCTGTGGTGTGGTTGTTGGTGTTGTCAGTGGTGTGGTTGTTGGTGTTGTCAGTGGTGTGGTTGTTGGTGTTGTCAGTGGTGTGATTGTTGGTGTTGTCTGTGGTGTGGTTGTTGGTGTTGTCAGTGGTGTGGTTGTTGGTGTTGTCAGTGGTGTGGCTGTTGGTGTTGTCAGTAGTGTGGTTGTTGGTGTTGTCTGTGGTGTGGTTGTTGGTGTTGTCAGTAGTGTGGTTGTTGGTGTTGTCAGTGGTGTGGTTGTTGGTGTTGTCTGTGGTGTGGTTGTTGGTGTTGTCAGTGCTGTGGTTGTTGGTGTTGTCAGTGGTGTGGATGTTGGTGTTGTCAGTAGTGTGGTTGTTGGTGTTGTCAGTGGTGTGGCTGTTGGTGTTGTCAGTGGTGTGGTTGTTGGTGTTGTCAGTGGTGTGATTGTTGGTGTTGTCTGTGGTGTGGTTGTTGGTGTTGTCAGTGGTGTGGTTGTTGGTGTTGTCAGTGGTGTGGTTGTTGGTGTTGTCAGTAGTGTGGTTGTTGGTGTTGTCAGTAGTGTGGTTGATGGTGTTGTCTGTGGTGTGGTTGTTGGTGTTGTCAGTGGTGTGGTTGTTGGTGTTGTCAGTGGTGTGGTTGTTGGTGTTGTCAGTGGTGTGGTTGTTGGTGTTGTCAGTGGTGTGGTTGTTGGTGTTGTCAGTAGTGTGGTTGTTGGTGTTGTCAGTGTTGTGGTTGTTGGTGTTGTCAGTGGTGTGGTTGTTGGTGTTGTCAGTAGTGTGGTTGTTGGTGTTGTCAGTGGTGTGGTTGTTGGTGTTGTCAGTGGTGTGGTTGTTGGTGTTGTCTGTGGTGTGGTTGTTGGTGTTGTCAGTGGTGTGGTTGTTGGTGTTGTCAGTGGTGTGGCTGTTGGTGTTGTCAGTAGTGTGGTTGTTGGTGTTGTCTGTGGTGTGGTTGTTGGTGTTGTCAGTGGTGTGGCTGTTGGTGTTGTCAGTGGTGTGGTTGTTGGTGTTGTCAGTGGTGTGGCTGTTGGTGTTGTCAGTGGTGTGGTTGTTGGTGTTGTCTGTGGTGTGGTTGTTGGTGTTGTCAGTGGTGTGGTTGTTGGTGTTGTCAGTGGTGTGGTTGTTGGTGTTGTCAGTGGTGTGGTTGTTGGTGTTGTCTGTGGTGTGGTTGTTGGTGTTGTCAGTGGTGTGGTTGTTGCTGTTGTCAGTGCTGTGGTTGTTGGTGTTGTCAGTAGTCTGGTTGTTGGTGTTGTCAGTGGTGTGGTTGTTGGTGTTGTCAGTGGTGTGGTTGTTGGTGTAGTCAGTAGTGTGGTTGATGGTGTTGTCTGTGGTGTGGTTGTTGGTGTTGTCAGTAGTGTGGTTGTTGGTGTTGTCAGTGGTGTGGCTGTTGGTGTTGTCAGTGGTGTGGTTGTTGGTGTTGTCTGTGGTGTGGTTGTTGGTGTTGTCAGTGGTGTGGTTGTTGGTGTTGTCAGTGGTGTGGTTGTTGGTGTTGTCAGTGGTGTGGTTGTTGGTGTTGTCTGTGGTGTGGTTGTTGGTGTTGTCAGTGGTGTGGTTGTTGGTGTTGTCAGTAGTGTGGTTGTTGGTGTTGTCAGTGGTGTGATTGTTGGTGTTGTCTGTGGTGTGGTTGTTGGTGTTGTCAGTGGTGTGGTTGTTGGTGTTGTCAGTGGTGTGGTTGTTGGTGTTGTCAGTGGTGTGATTGTTGGTGTTGTCTGTGGTGTGGTTGTTGGTGTTGTCTGTGGTGTGGTTGTTGGTGTTGTCAGTAGTGTGGTTGTTGGTGTTGTCAGTGGTGTGGTTGTTGGTGTTGTCAGTGGTGTGATTGTTGGTGTTGTCTGTGGTGTGGTTGTTGGTGTTGTCAGTGGTGTGGTTGTTGGTGTTGTCAGTGGTGTGGTTGTTGGTGTTGTCAGTGGTGTGATTGTTGGTGTTGTCTGTGGTGTGGTTGTTGGTGTTGTCTGTGGTGTGGTTGTTGGTGTTGTCAGTAGTGTGGTTGTTGGTGTTGTCAGTGGTGTGGTTGTTGGTGTTGTCAGTGGTGTGGTTGTTGGTGTTGTCTGTGGTGTGGTTGTTGGTGTTGTCAGTGGTGTGGTTGTTGGTGTTGTCAGTGGTGTGGCTGTTGGTGTTGTCAGTAGTGTGGTTGTTGGTGTTGTCTGTGGTGTGGTTGTTGGTGTTGTCAGTGGTGTGGCTGTTGGTGTTGTCAGTGGTGTGGTTGTTGGTGTTGTCAGTGGTGTGGCTGTTGGTGTTGTCAGTGGTGTGGTTGTTGGTGTTGTCTGTGGTGTGGTTGTTGGTGTTGTCAGTGGTGTGGTTGTTGGTGTTGTCAGTGGTGTGGTTGTTGGTGTTGTCAGTGGTGTGGTTGTTGGTGTTGTCTGTGGTGTGGTTGTTGGTGTTGTCAGTGGTGTGGTTGTTGCTGTTGTCAGTGCTGTGGTTGTTGGTGTTGTCAGTAGTCTGGTTGTTGGTGTTGTCAGTGGTGTGGTTGTTGGTGTTGTCAGTGGTGTGGTTGTTGGTGTAGTCAGTAGTGTGGTTGATGGTGTTGTCTGTGGTGTGGTTGTTGGTGTTGTCAGTAGTGTGGTTGTTGGTGTTGTCAGTGGTGTGGCTGTTGGTGTTGTCAGTGGTGTGGTTGTTGGTGTTGTCTGTGGTGTGGTTGTTGGTGTTGTCAGTGGTGTGGTTGTTGGTGTTGTCAGTGGTGTGGTTGTTGGTGTTGTCAGTGGTGTGGTTGTTGGTGTTGTCTGTGGTGTGGTTGTTGGTGTTGTCAGTGGTGTGGTTGTTGGTGTTGTCAGTAGTGTGGTTGTTGGTGTTGTCAGTGGTGTGATTGTTGGTGTTGTCTGTGGTGTGGTTGTTGGTGTTGTCAGTGGTGTGGTTGTTGGTGTTGTCAGTGGTGTGGTTGTTGGTGTTGTCAGTGGTGTGATTGTTGGTGTTGTCTGTGGTGTGGTTGTTGGTGTTGTCTGTGGTGTGGTTGTTGGTGTTGTCAGTAGTGTGGTTGTTGGTGTTGTCAGTGGTGTGGTTGTTGGTGTTGTCAGTGGTGTGATTGTTGGTGTTGTCTGTGGTGTGGTTGTTGGTGTTGTCAGTGGTGTGGTTGTTGGTGTTGTCAGTGGTGTGGTTGTTGGTGTTGTCAGTGGTGTGATTGTTGGTGTTGTCTGTGGTGTGGTTGTTGGTGTTGTCTGTGGTGTGGTTGTTGGTGTTGTCAGTGGTGTGGTTGTTGGTGTTGTCAGTGGTGTGGCTGTTGGTATTGTCAGTAGTGTGGTTGTTGGTGTTGTCTGTGGTGTGGTTGTTGGTGTTGTCAGTAGTGTGGTTGTTGGTGTTGTCAGTGGTGTGGTTGTTGGCGTTGTCTGTGGTGTGGTTGTTGGTGTTGTCAGTGCTGTGGTTGTTGGTGTTGTCAGTGGTGTGGATGTTGGTGTTGTCAGTAGTGTGGTTGTTGGTGTTGTCAGTGGTGTGGCTGTTGGTGTTGTCAGTGGTGTGGTTGTTGGTGTTGTCAGTGGTGTGATTGTTGGTGTTGTCTGTGGTGTGGTTGTTGGTGTTGTCAGTGGTGTGGTTGTTGGTGTTGTCAGTAGTGTGGTTGTTGGTGTTGTCAGTGGTGTGGTTGTTGGTGTTGTCAGTGGTGTGGTTGTTGGTGTTGTCTGTGGTGTGGTTGTTGGTGTTGTCAGTGGTGTGGTTGTTGGTGTTGTCAGTGGTGTGGCTGTTGGTGTTGTCAGTAGTGTGGTTGTTGGTGTTGTCTGTGGTGTGGTTGTTGGTGTTGTCAGTAGTGTGGTTGTTGGTGTTGTCAGTGGTGTGGCTGTTGGTGTTGTCAGTGGTGTGGTTGTTGGTGTTGTCTGTGGTGTGGTTGTTGGTGTTGTCAGTGGTGTGGTTGTTGGTGTTGTCAGTGGTGTGGTTGTTGGTGTTGTCAGTGGTGTGGTTGTTGGTGTTGTCTGTGGTGTGGTTGTTGGTGTTGTCAGTGGTGTGGTTGTTGGTGTTGACAGTGGTGTGGTTGTTGGTGTTGTCAGTGGTGTGGTTGTTGGTGTTGTCAGTGGTGTGGTTGTTGGTGTTGTCTGAGGTGTGGTTGTTGGTGTTGTCAGTGGTGTTGTTGTTGGTGTTGTCAGTGGTGTGGTTGTTGGTGTTGTCAGTGGTGTGGTTGTTGGTGTTGTCAGTGGTGTGGTTGTTGGTGTTGTCAGTAGTGTGGTTGTTGCTGTTGTCAGTGGTGTGGTTGTTGGTGTTGTCAGTAGTGTGGTTGTTGGTGTTGTTAGTGGTGTGGTTGTTGGTGTTGTCAGTAGTGTGGTTGTTGGTGTTGACAGTGGTGTGGTTGTTGGTGTTGTCAGTGGTGTGGTTGTTGGTGTTGTCAGTGGTGTGGTTGTTGGTGTTGTCAGTAGTGTGGTTGTTGGTGTTGTCAGTGGTGTGGTTGTTGGTGTTGTCAGTGGTGTGGTTGTTGGTGTTGACAGTGGTGTGGTTGTTGGTGTTGTCAGTAGTGTGGTTGTTGTTGTTGTCAGTGGTGTTGTTGTTGGTGTTGTCAGTAGTGTGGTTGTTGGTGTTGTCAGTGGTGTGGTTGTTGGTGTTGTCAGTGGTGTGGTTGTTGGTGTTGTCAGTGGTGTGGTTGTTGGTGTTGTCAGTAGTGTGGCTGTTGGTGTTGTCAGTGGTGTGGTTGTTGGTTTTGTCTGTGGTGTGGTTGTTGGTGTTGTCAGTGGTGTGGTTGTTGGTGTTGTCAGTGGTGTGGTTGTTGGTGTTGGCAGTGGTGTTGTTGTTGGTGTTGACAGTGGTGTGGTTGTTGGTGTTGTCAGTGGTGTGGTTGTTGGTGTTGTCAGTGGTGTGCTTGTTGGTGTTGTCTGTGGTGTGGTTGTTGGTGTTGTCAGTGGTGTTGTTGTTGGTGTTGACAGTGGTGTGGTTGTTGGTGTTGTCAGTGGTGTGGTTGTTGGTGTTGTCAGTGGTGTGGTTGTTGGTGTTGTCTGAGGTGTGGTTGTTGGTGTTGTCAGTGGTGTTGTTGTTGGTGTTGCCAGTGGTGTGGTTGTTGGTGTTGTCAGTGGTGTGGTTGTTGGTGTTGTCAGTGGTGTGGTTGTTGGTGTTGTCAGTGGTGTGGTTGTTGGTGTTGTCAGTGGTGTGGTTGTTGGTGTTGTCAGTTGTGTGGCTGTTGGTGTTGTCAATGGTGTGGTTGTTGGTGTTGTCAGTGGTGTGGTTGTTGGTGTTGTCAGTGGTGTGGCTGTTGGTGTTGTCAGTAGTGTGGTTGTTGGTGTTGTCTGTGGTGTGGTTGTTGGTGTTGTCAGTGGTGTGGTTGTTGGTGTTGTCAGTGGTGTGGATGTTGTGTTGTCAGTGGTGTGGTTGTTGGTGTTGTCAGTAGTGTGGTTGTTGGTGTTGTCAGTGGTGTGGTTGTTGGTGTTGTCAGTAGTGTGGTTGTTGGTGTTGTTGGTAGTGTGGTTGTTGGTGTTGTCAGTGGTGTGGTTGTTGGTGTTGTCTGTGGTGTGGTTGTTGGTGTTGTCAGTGGTGTGGTTGTTGGTGTTGTCAGTGGTGTGGTTGTTGGTGTTGTCAGTGGTGTGGTTGTTGGTGTTGTCAGTGGTGTGGTTGTTGGTGTTGCCAGTGGTGTGGTTGTTGGTGTTGACAGTGGTGTGGCTGTTGGTGTTGTCAGTGGTGTGGTTGTTGGTGTTGTCAGTGGTGTGGTTGTTGGTGTTGTCTGTGGTGTGGCTGTTGGTGTTGTCAGTGGTGTGGTTGTTGGTGTTGTCAGTAGTGTGGTTGTTGGTGTTGTCAGTGGTGTGATTGTTGGTGTTGTCAGTGGTGTGGCTGTTGGTATTGTCAATGGTGTGGTTGTTGGTGTTGTCAGTGGTGTGGTTGTTGGTGTTGTCAGTGGTGTGGCTGTTGGTGTTGTCAGTAGTGTGGTTGTTGGTGTTGTCAGTGGTGTGGTTGTTGGTGTTGTCAGTGGTGTGGATGTTGGTGTTGTCAGTAGTGTGGTTGTTGGTGTTGTCAGTGGTGTGGTTGTTGGTGTTGTCTGTGGTGTGGTTGTTGGTGTTGTCAGTGGTGTGGTTGTTGGTGTTGTCAGTGGTGTGGTTGTTGGTGTTGTCAGTAGTGTGGTTGTTGGTGTTGTCAGTGGTGTGGTTGTTGCTGTTGTCAGTTTTGTGGTTGTTGGTGTTGTCTGTGGTGTGGTTGTTGGTGTTGTCTGTGGTGTGGTTGTTGGTGTTGTCAGTAGTGTGGTTGTTGGTGTTGTCAGTGGTGTGGTTGTTGGTGTTGTCTGTGGTGTGGTTGTTGGTGTTGTCAGTAGTGTGGTTGTTGGTGTTGTCTGTGGTGTGGTTGTTGGTGTTGTCTGTGGTGTGGTTGTTGGTGTTGTCAGTAGTGTGGTTGTTGGTGTTGTCTGTGGTGTGGTTGTTGGTGTTGTCAGTGGTGTGGTTGTTGGTGTTGTCAGTGGTGTGGTTGTTGGTGTTGTCAGTGGTGTGGTTGTTGGTGTTGTCAGTGGTGTGGTTGTTGGTGTTGTCAGTAGTGTGGTTGTTGGTGTTGTCAGTGGTGTGGTTGTTGGTGTTGTCAGTGGTGTGGTTGTTGGTGTTGTCAGTAGTGTGGTTGTTGGTGTTGTCAGTGGTGTGGTTGTTGGTGTTGTCAGTGGTGTGGTTGTTGGTGTTGTCTGTGGTGTGGTTGTTGGTGTTGTCAGTGGTGTGGTTGTTGGTGTTGTCAGTGGTGTGGCTGTTGGTGTTGTCAGTAGTGTGGTTGTTGGTGTTGTCTGTGGTGTGGTTGTTGGTGTTGTCAGTAGTGTGGTTGGTGGTGTTGTCAGTGGTGTGGCTGTTGGTGTTGTCAGTGGTGTGGTTGTTGGTGTTGTCTGTGGTGTGGTTGTTGGTGTTGTCAGTGGTGTGGTTGTTGGTGTTGTCAGTGGTGTGGTTGTTGGTGTTGTCAGTGGTGTGGTTGTTGGTGTTGTCTGTGGTGTGGTTGTTGGTGTTGTCAGTGGTGTGGTTGTTGGTGTTGACAGTGGTGTGGTTGTTGGTGTTGTCAGTGGTGTTGTTGTTGGTGTTGTCAGTGGTGTGGTTGTTGGTGTTGTCAGTGGTGTGGTTGTTGGTGTTGTCAGTGGTGTGGTTGTTGGTGTTGTCAGTGGTGTGGTTGTTGGTGTTGTCAGTGGTGTGGTTGTTGGTGTTGTCAGTTGTGTGGCTGTTGGTGTTGTCAATGGTGTGGTTGTTGGTGTTGTCAGTGGTGTGGTTGTTGGTGTTGTCAGTGGTGTGGCTGTTGGTGTTGTCAGTAGTGTGGTTGTTGGTGTTGTCTGTGGTGTGGTTGTTGGTGTTGTCAGTGGTGTGGTTGTTGGTGTTGTCAGTGGTGTGGATGTTGTGTTGTCAGTGGTGTGGTTGTTGGTGTTGTCAGTAGTGTGGTTGTTGGTGTTGTCAGTGGTGTGGTTGTTGGTGTTGTCAGTAGTGTGGTTGTTGGTGTTGTTGGTAGTGTGGTTGTTGGTGTTGTCAGTGGTGTGGTTGTTGGTGTTGTCTGTGGTGTGGTTGTTGGTGTTCTCAGTGGTGTGGTTGTTGGTGTTGTCAGTGGTGTGGTTGTTGGTGTTGTCAGTGGTGTGGTTGTTGGTGTTGTCAGTGGTGTGGTTGTTGGTGTTGCCAGTGGTGTGGTTGTTGGTGTTGACAGTGGTGTGGCTGTTGGTGTTGTCAGTGGTGTGGTTGTTGGTGTTGTCAGTGGTGTGGTTGTTGGTGTTGTCTGTGGTGTGGCTGTTGGTGTTGTCAGTGGTGTGGTTGTTGGTGTTGTCAGTAGTGTGGTTGTTGGTGTTGTCAGTGGTGTGATTGTTGGTGTTGTCAGTGGTGTGGCTGTTGGTATTGTCAATGGTGTGGTTGTTGGTGTTGTCAGTGGTGTGGTTGTTGGTGTTGTCAGTGGTGTGGCTGTTGGTGTTGTCAGTAGTGTGGTTGTTGGTGTTGTCAGTGGTGTGGTTGTTGGTGTTGTCAGTGGTGTGGATGTTGGTGTTGTCAGTAGTGTGGTTGTTGGTGTTGTCAGTGGTGTGGTTGTTGGTGTTGTCTGTGGTGTGGTTGTTGGTGTTGTCAGTGGTGTGGTTGTTGGTGTTGTCAGTGGTGTGGTTGTTGGTGTTGTCAGTAGTGTGGTTGTTGGTGTTGTCAGTGGTGTGGTTGTTGCTGTTGTCAGTTTTGTGGTTGTTGGTGTTGTCTGTGGTGTGGTTGTTGGTGTTGTCTGTGGTGTGGTTGTTGGTGTTGTCAGTAGTGTGGTTGTTGGTGTTGTCAGTGGTGTGGTTGTTGGTGTTGTCTGTGGTGTGGTTGTTGGTGTTGTCAGTAGTGTGGTTGTTGGTGTTGTCTGTGGTGTGATTGTTGGTGTTGTCTGTGGTGTGGTTGTTGGTGTTGTCAGTAGTGTGGTTGTTGGTGTTGTCTGTGGTGTGGTTGTTGGTGTTGTCAGTGGTGTGGTTGTTGGTGTTGTCAGTGGTGTGGTTGTTGGTGTTGTCAGTGGTGTGGTTGTTGGTGTTGTCAGTGGTGTGGTTGTTGGTGTTGTCAGTAGTGTGGTTGTTGGTGTTGTCAGTGGTGTGGTTGTTGGTGTTGTCAGTGGTGTGGTTGTTGGTGTTGTCAGTAGTGTGGTTGTTGGTGTTGTCAGTGGTGTGGTTGTTGGTGTTGTCAGTGGTGTGGTTGTTGGTGTTGTCTGTGGTGTGGTTGTTGGTGTTGTCAGTGGTGTGGTTGTTGGTGTTGTCAGTGGTGTGGCTGTTGGTGTTGTCAGTAGTGTGGTTGTTGGTGTTGTCTGTGGTGTGGTTGTTGGTGTTGTCAGTAGTGTGGTTGTTGGTGTTGTCAGTGGTGTGGCTGTTGGTGTTGTCAGTGGTGTGGTTGTTGGTGTTGTCTGTGGTGTGGTTGTTGGTGTTGTCAGTGGTGTGGTTGTTGGTGTTGTCAGTGGTGTGGTTGTTGGTGTTGTCAGTGGTGTGGTTGTTGGTGTTGTCTGTGGTGTGGTTGTTGGTGTTGTCAGTGGTGTGGTTGTTGCTGTTGTCAGTGCTGTGGTTGTTGGTGTTGTCAGTAGTGTGGTTGTTGGTGTTGTCAGTGGTGTGGTTGTTGGTGTTGTCAGTGGTGTGGTTGTTGGTGTTGTCAGTAGTGTGGTTGATGGTGTTGTCAGTGGTGTGGTTGTTGGTGTTGTCAGTAGTGTGGTTGTTGGTGTTGACAGTGGTGTGGTTGTTGGTGTTGTCAGTGGTGTGGTTGTTGGTGTTGTCAGTGGTGTGGTTGTTGGTGTTGTCAGTAGTGTGGTTGTTGCTGTTGTCAGTGGTGTGGTTGTTGGTGTTGTCAGTAGTGTGGTTGTTGGTGTTGTTAGTGGTGTGGTTGTTGGTGTTGTCAGTGGTGTGGTTGTTGGTGTTGTCAGTGGTGTGGTTGTTGGTGTTGTCAGTAGTGTGGTTGTTGGTGTTGTCAGTGGTGTGGTTGTTGGTGTTGTCAGTGGTGTGGTTGTTGGTGTTGACAGTGGTGTGGTTGTTGGTGTTGACAGTGGTGTGGTTGTTGGTGTTGTCAGTGGTGTTGTTGTTGGTGTTGTCAGTGGTGTGGTTGTTGGTGTTGTCAGTGGTGTGGTTGTTGGTGTTGTCAGTGGTGTGGTTGTTGGTGTTGTCAGTGGTGTGGTTGTTGGTGTTGTCAGTGGTGTGGTTGTTGGTGTTGTCAGTTGTGTGGCTGTTGGTGTTGTCAATGGTGTGGTTGTTGGTGTTGTCAGTGGTGTGGTTGTTGGTGTTGTCAGTGGTGTGGCTGTTGGTGTTGTCAGTAGTGTGGTTGTTGGTGTTGTCTGTGGTGTGGTTGTTGGTGTTGTCAGTGGTGTGGTTGTTGGTGTTGTCAGTGGTGTGGATGTTGTGTTGTCAGTGGTGTGGTTGTTGGTGTTGTCAGTAGTGTGGTTGTTGGTGTTGTCAGTGGTGTGGTTGTTGGTGTTGTCAGTAGTGTGGTTGTTGGTGTTGTTGGTAGTGTGGTTGTTGGTGTTGTCAGTGGTGTGGTTGTTGGTGTTGTCTGTGGTGTGGTTGTTGGTGTTCTCAGTGGTGTGGTTGTTGGTGTTGTCAGTGGTGTGGTTGTTGGTGTTGTCAGTGGTGTGGTTGTTGGTGTTGTCAGTGGTGTGGTTGTTGGTGTTGCCAGTGGTGTGGTTGTTGGTGTTGACAGTGGTGTGGCTGTTGGTGTTGTCAGTGGTGTGGTTGTTGGTGTTGTCAGTGGTGTGGTTGTTGGTGTTGTCTGTGGTGTGGCTGTTGGTGTTGTCAGTGGTGTGGTTGTTGGTGTTGTCAGTAGTGTGGTTGTTGGTGTTGTCAGTGGTGTGATTGTTGGTGTTGTCAGTGGTGTGGCTGTTGGTATTGTCAATGGTGTGGTTGTTGGTGTTGTCAGTGGTGTGGTTGTTGGTGTTGTCAGTGGTGTGGCTGTTGGTGTTGTCAGTAGTGTGGTTGTTGGTGTTGTCAGTGGTGTGGTTGTTGGTGTTGTCAGTGGTGTGGATGTTGGTGTTGTCAGTAGTGTGGTTGTTGGTGTTGTCAGTGGTGTGGTTGTTGGTGTTGTCTGTGGTGTGGTTGTTGGTGTTGTCAGTGGTGTGGTTGTTGGTGTTGTCAGTGGTGTGGTTGTTGGTGTTGTCAGTAGTGTGGTTGTTGGTGTTGTCAGTGGTGTGGTTGTTGCTGTTGTCAGTTTTGTGGTTGTTGGTGTTGTCTGTGGTGTGGTTGTTGGTGTTGTCTGTGGTGTGGTTGTTGGTGTTGTCAGTAGTGTGGTTGTTGGTGTTGTCAGTGGTGTGGTTGTTGGTGTTGTCTGTGGTGTGGTTGTTGGTGTTGTCAGTAGTGTGGTTGTTGGTGTTGTCTGTGGTGTGATTGTTGGTGTTGTCTGTGGTGTGGTTGTTGGTGTTGTCAGTAGTGTGGTTGTTGGTGTTGTCTGTGGTGTGGTTGTTGGTGTTGTCAGTGGTGTGGTTGTTGGTGTTGTCAGTGGTGTGGTTGTTGGTGTTGTCAGTGGTGTGGTTGTTGGTGTTGTCAGTGGTGTGGTTGTTGGTGTTGTCAGTAGTGTGGTTGTTGGTGTTGTCAGTGGTGTGGTTGTTGGTGTTGTCAGTGGTGTGGTTGTTGGTGTTGTCAGTAGTGTGGTTGTTGGTGTTGTCAGTGGTGTGGTTGTTGGTGTTGTCAGTGGTGTGGTTGTTGGTGTTGTCTGTGGTGTGGTTGTTGGTGTTGTCAGTGGTGTGGTTGTTGGTGTTGTCAGTGGTGTGGCTGTTGGTGTTGTCAGTAGTGTGGTTGTTGGTGTTGTCTGTGGTGTGGTTGTTGGTGTTGTCAGTAGTGTGGTTGTTGGTGTTGTCAGTGGTGTGGCTGTTGGTGTTGTCAGTGGTGTGGTTGTTGGTGTTGTCTGTGGTGTGGTTGTTGGTGTTGTCAGTGGTGTGGTTGTTGGTGTTGTCAGTGGTGTGGTTGTTGGTGTTGTCAGTGGTGTGGTTGTTGGTGTTGTCTGTGGTGTGGTTGTTGGTGTTGTCAGTGGTGTGGTTGTTGCTGTTGTCAGTGCTGTGGTTGTTGGTGTTGTCAGTAGTGTGGTTGTTGGTGTTGTCAGTGGTGTGGTTGTTGGTGTTGTCAGTGGTGTGGTTGTTGGTGTTGTCAGTAGTGTGGTTGATGGTGTTGTCAGTGGTGTGGTTGTTGGTGTTGTCAGTAGTGTGGTTGTTGGTGTTGACAGTGGTGTGGTTGTTGGTGTTGTCAGTGGTGTGGTTGTTGGTGTTGTCAGTGGTGTGGTTGTTGGTGTTGTCAGTAGTGTGGTTGTTGCTGTTGTCAGTGGTGTGGTTGTTGGTGTTGTCAGTAGTGTGGTTGTTGGTGTTGTTAGTGGTGTGGTTGTTGGTGTTGTCAGTGGTGTGGTTGTTGGTGTTGTCAGTGGTGTGGTTGTTGGTGTTGTCAGTAGTGTGGTTGTTGGTGTTGTCAGTAGTGTGGTTGTTGGTGTTGTCAGTGGTGTGGTTGTTGGTGTTGACAGTGGTGTGGTTGTTGGTGTTGTCAGTAGTGTGGTTGTTGTTGTTGTCAGTGGTGTTGTTGTTGGTGTTGTCAGTAGTGTGGTTGTTGGTGTTGTCAGTGGTGTGGTTGTTGGTGTTGTCAGTGGTGTGGTTGTTGGTGTTGTCAGTGGTGTGGTTGTTGGTGTTGTCAGTAGTGTGGCTGTTGGTGTTGTCAGTGGTGTGGTTGTTGGTTTTGTCTGTGGTGTGGTTGTTGGTGTTGTCAGTGGTGTGGTTGTTGGTGTTGTCAGTGGTGTGGTTGTTGGTGTTGGCAGTGGTGTTGTTGTTGGTGTTGACAGTGGTGTGGTTGTTGGTGTTGTCAGTGGTGTGGTTGTTGGTGTTGTCAGTGGTGTGGTTGTTGGTGTTGTCTGTGGTGTGGTTGTTGGTGTTGTCAGTGGTGTTGTTGTTGGTGTTGACAGTGGTGTGGTTGTTGGTGTTTTGGCAGTGGTGTGGTTGTTGGTGTTGTCAGTGGTGTGGTTGTTGGTGTTGTCTGAGGTGTGGTTGTTGGTGTTGTCAGTGGTGTTGTTGTTGGTGTTGTCAGTGGTGTGGTTGTTGGTGTTGTCAGTGGTGTGGTTGTTGGTGTTGTCAGTGGTGTGGTTGTTGGTGTTGTCAGTGGTGTGGTTGTTGGTGTTGTCAGTGGTGTGGTTGTTGGTGTTGTCAGTTGTGTGGCTGTTGGTGTTGTCAATGGTGTGGTTGTTGGTGTTGTCAGTGGTGTGGTTGTTGGTGTTGTCAGTGGTGTGGCTGTTGGTGTTGTCAGTAGTGTGGTTGTTGGTGTTGTCTGTGGCGTGGTTGTTGGTGTTGTCAGTGGTGTGGTTGTTGGTGTTGTCAGTGGTGTGGATGTTGTGTTGTCAGTGGTGTGGTTGTTGGTGTTGTCAGTAGTGTGGTTGTTGGTGTTGTCAGTGGTGTGGTTGTTGGTGTTGTCAGTAGTGTGGTTGTTGGTGTTGTTGGTAGTGTGGTTGTTGGTGTTGTCAGTGGTGTGGTTGTTGGTGTTGTCTGTGGTGTGGTTGTTGGTGTTGTCAGTGGTGTGGTTGTTGGTGTTGTCAGTGGTGTGGTTGTTGGTGTTGTCAGTGGTGTGGTTGTTGGTGTTGTCAGTGGTGTGGTTGTTGGTGTTGCCAGTGGTGTGGTTGTTGGTGTTGACAGTGGTGTGGCTGTTGGTGTTGTCAGTGGTGTGGTTGTTGGTGTTGTCAGTGGTGTGGTTGTTGGTGTTGTCTGTGGTGTGGCTGTTGGTGTTGTCAGTGGTGTGGTTGTTGGTGTTGTCAGTAGTGTGGTTGTTGGTGTTGTCAGTGGTGTGATTGTTGGTGTTGTCAGTGGTGTGGCTGTTGGTGTTGTCAATGGTGTGGTTGTTGGTGTTGTCAGTGGTGTGGTTGTTGGTGTTGTCAGTGGTGTGGCTGTTGGTGTTGTCAGTAGTGTGGTTGTTGGTGTTGTCAGTGGTGTGGTTGTTGGTGTTGTCAGTGGTGTGGATGTTGGTGTTGTCAGTAGTGTGGTTGTTGGTGTTGTCAGTGGTGTGGTTGTTGGTGTTGTCTGTGGTGTGGTTGTTGGTGTTGTCAGTGGTGTGGTTGTTGGTGTTGTCAGTGGTGTGGTTGTTGGTGTTGTCAGTAGTGTGGTTGTTGGTGTTGTCAGTGGTGTGGTTGTTGCTGTTGTCAGTGGTGTGGTTGTTGGTGTTGTCTGTGGTGTGGTTGTTGGTGTTGTCTGTGGTGTGGTTGTTGGTGTTGTCAGTAGTGTGGTTGTTGGTGTTGTCAGTGGTGTGGTTGTTGGTGTTGTCAGTAGTGTGGTTGTTGGTGTTGTCAGTGGTGTGGTTGTTGGTGTTGTCAGTAGTGTGGTTGTTGGTGTTGTCAGTGGTGTGGTTGTTGGTGTTGTCAGTGGTGTGGTTGTTGGTGTTGTCAGTGGTGTGGTTGTTGGTGTTGTCAGTAGTGTGGTTGTTGGTGTTGTCAGTAGTGTGGTTGTTGGTGTTGTCAGTAGTGTGGTTGTTGGTGTTGTCAGTGGTGTGGTTGTTGGTGTTGTCAGTAGTGTGGTTGTTGGTGTTGACAGTGGTGTGGTTGTTGGTGTTGTCAGTAGTGTGGTTGTTGTTGTTGTCAGTGGTGTTGTTGTTGGTGTTGTCAGTAGTGTGGTTGTTGGTGTTGTCAGTGGTGTGGTTGTTGGTGTTGTCAGTGGTGTGGTTGTTGGTGTTGTCAGTGGTGTGGTTGTTGGTGTTGTCAGTAGTGTGGCTGTTGGTGTTGTCAGTGGTGTGGTTGTTGGTTTTGTCTGTGGTGTGGTTGTTGGTGTTGTCAGTGGTGTGGTTGTTGGTGTTGTCAGTGGTGTGGTTGTTGGTGTTGGCAGTGGTGTTGGCAGTGGTGTTGTTGTTGGTGTTGACAGTGGTGTGGTTGTTGGTGTTGTCAGTGGTGTGGTTGTTGGTGTTGTCAGTGGTGTGGTTGTTGGTGTTGTCTGTGGTGTGGTTGTTGGTGTTGTCAGTGGTGTTGTTGTTGGTGTTGACAGTGGTGTGGTTGTTGGTGTTGTCAGTGGTGTGGTTGTTGGTGTTGTCAGTGGTGTGGTTGTTGGTGTTGTCTGAGGTGTGGTTGTTGGTGTTGTCAGTGGTGTTGTTGTTGGTGTTGTCAGTGGTGTGGTTGTTGGTGTTGTCAGTGGTGTGGTTGTTGGTGTTGTCAGTGGTGTGGTTGTTGGTGTTGTCAGTGGTGTGGTTGTTGGTGTTGTCAGTGGTGTGGTTGTTGGTGTTGTCAGTTGTGTGGCTGTTGGTGTTGTCAATGGTGTGGTTGTTGGTGTTGTCAGTGGTGTGGTTGTTGGTGTTGTCAGTGGTGTGGCTGTTGGTGTTGTCAGTAGTGTGGTTGTTGGTGTTGTCTGTGGTGTGGTTGTTGGTGTTGTCAGTGGTGTGGTTGTTGGTGTTGTCAGTGGTGTGGATGTTGTGTTGTCAGTGGTGTCGTTGTTGGTGTTGTCAGTAGTGTGGTTGTTGGTGTTGTCAGTGGTGTGGTTGTTGGTGTTGTCAGTAGTGTGGTTGTTGGTGTTGTTGGTAGTGTGGTTGTTGGTGTTGTCAGTGGTGTGGTTGTTGGTGTTGTCTGTGGTGTGGTTGTTGGTGTTGTCAGTGGTGTGGTTGTTGGTGTTGTCAGTGGTGTGGTTGTTGGTGTTGTCAGTGGTGTGGTTGTTGGTGTTGTCAGTGGTGTGGTTGTTGGTGTTGCCAGTGGTGTGGTTGTTGGTGTTGACAGTGGTGTGGCTGTTGGTGTTGTCAGTGGTGTGGTTGTTGGTGTTGTCAGTGGTGTGGTTGTTGGTGTTGTCTGTGGTGTGGCTGTTGGTGTTGTCAGTGGTGTGGTTGTTGGTGTTGTCAGTAGTGTGGTTGTTGGTGTTGTCAGTGGTGTGATTGTTGGTGTTGTCAGTGGTGTGGCTGTTGGTGTTGTCAATGGTGTGGTTGTTGGTGTTGTCAGTGGTGTGGTTGTTGGTGTTGTCAGTGGTGTGGCTGTTGGTGTTGTCAGTAGTGTGGTTGTTGGTGTTGTCAGTGGTGTGGTTGTTGGTGTTGTCAGTGGTGTGGATGTTGGTGTTGTCAGTAGTGTGGTTGTTGGTGTTGTCAGTGGTGTGGTTGTTGGTGTTGTCTGTGGTGTGGTTGTTGGTGTTGTCAGTGGTGTGGTTGTTGGTGTTGTCAGTGGTGTGGTTGTTGGTGTTGTCAGTAGTGTGGTTGTTGGTGTTGTCAGTGGTGTGGTTGTTGCTGTTGTCAGTGGTGTGGTTGTTGGTGTTGTCAGTGGTGTGGTTGTTGGTGTTGTCTGTGGTGTGGTTGTTGGTGTTGTCAGTAGTGTGGTTGTTGGTGTTGTCAGTGGTGTGGTTGTTGGTGTTGTCAGTAGTGTGGTTGTTGGTGTTGTCAGTGGTGTGGTTGTTGGTGTTGTCAGTAGTGTGGTTGTTGGTGTTGTCAGTGGTGTGGTTGTTGGTGTTGTCAGTGGTGTGGTTGTTGGTGTTGTCAGTGGTGTGGTTGTTGGTGTTGTCAGTAGTGTGGTTGTTGGTGTTGTCAGTAGTGTGGTTGTTGGTGTTGTCAGTAGTGTGGTTGTTGGTGTTGTCAGTGGTGTGGTTGTTGGTGTTGTCAGTAGTGTGGTTGTTGGTGTTGTCAGTGGTGTGGTTGTTGGTGTTGTCAGTGGTGTGGTTGTTGGTGTTGTCTGTGGTGTGGTTGTTGGTGTTGTCAGTAGTGTGGTTGTTGGTGTTGTCAGTGGTGTGGTTGTTGGTGTTGTCAGTAGTGTGGTTGTTGGTGTTGTCAGTGGTGTGGTTGTTGGTGTTGTCTGTGGTGTGGTTGTTGGTGTTGTCAGTGGTGTGGTTGTTGGTGTTGTCAGTTGTGTGGATGTTGGTGTTGTCAGTGGTGTGGTTGTTGGTGTCGTCAATGGTGTGGTTGTTGGTGTTGTCAGTGGTGTGGTTGTTGCTTTTGTCAGTGGTGTGGTTGTTGGTGTTGTCTGTGGTGTGGTTGTTGGTGTTGTCTGTGGTGTGGTTGTTGGTGTTGTCAGTGGTGTGGTTGTTGGTGTTGTCAGTTGTGTGGTTGTTGGTGTTGTAAGTGGTGTGGTTGTTGGTGTTGTCAGTTGTGTGGTTGTTGGTGTTGTCAGTGGTGTGGTTGTTGGTGTTGTCAGTAGTGTGGTTGTTGGTGTTGTCAGTGGTGTGGTTGTTGGTGTTGTTAGTGGTGTGGTTGTTGGTGTTGTCAGTGGTGTGGTTGTTGGTGTTGTCAGTAGTGTGGTTGTTGGTGTTGTCAGTAGTGTGGTTGTTGGTGTTGTCAGTGGTGTGGTTGTTGGTGTTGTCAGTAGTGTGGTTGTTGGTGTTGTCAGTGGTGTGGATGTTGGTGTTGTCAGTGGTGTGGTTGTTGGTGTTGTCAGTAGTGTGGTTGTTGGTGTTGACAGTGGTGTGGTTGTTGGTGTTGTCAGTGGTGTGGTTGTTGGTGTTGTCAGTGGTGTGGATGTTGGTGTTGTCAGTGGTGTGGTTGTTGCTGTTGTCAGTGCTGTGGTTGTTGGTGTTGTCAGTGGTGTGGTTGTTGGTGTTGTCAGTAGTGTGGTTATTGCTGTTGTCAGTGGTGTGGTTGTTGGTGTTGTCAGTGGTGTGGTTGTTGGTATTGTCAGTGGTGTGGTTGTTGGTGTTGTCAGTGGTGTGGTTGTTGGTGTTGTCAGTGGTGTGGTTGTTGGTGTTGTCAGTGGTGTGGTTGTTGGTGTTGTCTGTGGTGTGGTTGTTGGTGTTGTCAGTAGTGTGGTTGTTGGTGTTGTCAGTGGTGTGGTTGTTGGTGTTGTCAGTAGTGTGGTTGTTGGTGTTGTCAGTGGTGTGGTTGTTGGTGTTGTCTGTGGTGTGGTTGTTGGTGTTGTCAGTGGTGTGGTTGTTGGTGTTGTCAGTTGTGTGGATGTTGGTGTTGTCAGTGGTGTGGTTGTTGGTGTCGTCAATGGTGTGGTTGTTGGTGTTGTCAGTGGTGTGGTTGTTGCTGTTGTCAGTGGTGTGGTTGTTGGTGTTGTCTGTGGTGTGGTTGTTGGTGTTGTCTGTGGTGTGGTTGTTGGTGTTGTCAGTGGTGTGGTTGTTGGTGTTGTCAGTTGTGTGGTTGTTGGTGTTGTAAGTGGTGTGGTTGTTGGTGTTGTCAGTTGTGTGGTTGTTGGTGTTGTCAGTGGTGTGGTTGTTGGTGTTGTCAGTAGTGTGGTTGTTGGTGTTGTCAGTGGTGTGGTTGTTGGTGTTGTTAGTGGTGTGGTTGTTGGTGTTGTCAGTGGTGTGGTTGTTGGTGTTGTCAGTAGTGTGGTTGTTGGTGTTGTCAGTAGTGTGGTTGTTGGTGTTGTCAGTGGTGTGGTTGTTGGTGTTGTCAGTAGTGTGGTTGTTGGTGTTGTCAGTGGTGTGGATGTTGGTGTTGTCAGTGGTGTGGTTGTTGGTGTTGTCAGTGGTGTGGTTGTTGGTGTTGACAGTGGTGTGGTTGTTGGTGTTGTCAGTGGTGTGGTTGTTGGTGTTGTCAGTGGTGTGGATGTTGGTGTTGTCAGTGGTGTGGTTGTTGCTGTTGTCAGTGGTGTGGTTGTTGGTGTTGTCAGTGGTGTGGTTGTTGGTGTTGTCAGTAGTGTGGTTATTGCTGTTGTCAGTGGTGTGGTTGTTGGTGTTGTCAGTGGTGTGGTTGTTGGTATTGTCAGTGGTGTGGTTGTTGGTGTTGTCAGTGGTGTGGTTGTTGGTGTTGTCAGTGGTGTGGTTGTTGGTGTTGTCAGTGGTGTGGTTGTTGGTGTTGTCAGTAGTGTGGTTGTTGGTGTTGTCAGTGGTGTGGTTGTTGGTGTTGTCAATGGTGTGGTTGTTGGTGTTGTCAGTAGTGTGGTTGTTGGTGTTGTCAGTAGTGTGGTTGTTGGTGTTGTCAGTGGTGTGGTTGTTGTTGTAGTCAGTAGTGTGGTTGTTGGTGTTGTCAGTGGTGTGGTTGTTGGTGTTGTCAGTAGTGTGGTTGTTGGTGTTGTCAGTGGTGTGGTTGTTGGTGTTGTCAGTAGTGTGGTTGTTGGTGTTGTCAGTGGTGTGGTTGTTGGTGTTGGCAGTGGTGTTGTTGTTGGTGTTGTCAGTAGTGTGGTTGTTGGTGTTGTCAGTGGTGTGGTTGTTGGTGTTGTCAGTGGTGTGGTTGTTGGTGTTGTCAGTAGTGTGGTTGTTGGTGTTGTCAGTGGTGTGGTTGTTGGTGTTGTCAGTAGTGTGGTTGTTGCTGTTGTCAGTGGTGTGGTTGTTGGTGTTGTCAGTAGTGTGGTTGTTGGTGTTGTCAGTGGTGTGGTTGTTGGTGTTGTCAGTAGTGTGGTTGTTGATGTTGTCAGTAGTGTGGTTGTTGGTGTTGTCAGTGGTGTGGTTGTTGGTGTTGTCAGTGGTGTGGTTGTTGGTGTTGTCAGTAGTGTGGTTGTTGCTGTTGTCAGTGGTGTGGTTGTTGGTGTTGTCAGTGGTGTGGTTGTTGCTGTTGTCAGTGGTGTGGTTGTTGGTGTTGTCAGTAGTGTGGTTGTTGGTGTTGTCAGTGGTGTGGTTGTTGGTGTTGTCAGTGGTGTGGTTGTTGGTGTTGTCAGTGGTGTGGTTGTTGGTGTTGTCAGTGGTGTGGTTGTTGGTGTTGTCAGTGGTGTGGTTGTTGGTGTTGTCAGTGGTGTGGTTGTTGCTGTTGTCTGTGGTGTGGTTGTTGGTGTTGTCAGTGGTGTGGTTGTTGGTGTTGTCAGTAGTGTGGTTGTTGCTGTTGTCTGTGGTGTGGTTGTTGGTGTTGTCAGTGGTGTGGTTGTTGCTGTTGTCAGTGGTGTGGTTGTTGGTGTTGTCAGTAGTGTGGTTGTTGGTGTTGTCAGTGGTGTGGTTGTTGGTGTTGCCAGTGGTGTGCTTGTTGGTGTTGTCAGTGGTGTGGTTGTTGGTGTTGTCAGTAGTGTGGTTGTTGCTGTTGTCAGTGGTGTGGTTGTTGGTGTTGTCAGTAGTGTGGTTGTTGGTGTTGTCAGTGGTGTGGTTGTTGGTGTTGTCAGTGGTGTGGCTGTTGGTGTTGTCAGTAGTGTGTTTGTTGGTGTTGTCTGTGGTGTGGTTGTTGGTGTTGTCAGTGGTGTGGTTGTTGGTGTTGTCAGTGGTGTGGCTGTTGGTGTTGTCAGTAGTGTGGTTGTTGGTGTTGTCTGTGGTGTGGTTGTTGGTGTTGTCTGTGGTGTGGTTGTTGGTGTTGTCAGTGGTGTGGTTGTTGGTGTTGTCAGTAGTGTGGTTGTTGGTGTTATCTGTGGTGTGGTTGTTGGTGTTGTCAGTGGTGTGGTTGTTGGTGTTGTCAGTAGTGTGGTTGTTGGTGTTGTCAGTGGTGTGGCTGTTGGTGTTGTCAGTGGTGTGGTTGTTGGTGTTGTCTGTGGTGTGGTTGTTGGTGTTGTCAGTGGTGTGGTTGTTGGTGTTGTCAGTGGTGTGGCTGTTGGTGTTGTCAGTGGTGTGGTTGTTGGTGTTGTCTGTGGTGTGGTTGTTGGTGTTGTCAGTGGTGTGGTTGTTGGTGTTGTCTGTGGTGTGGTTGTTGGTGTTGTCAGTGGTGTGGTTGTTGGTGTTGTCAGTGGTGTGGCTGTTGGTGTTGTCAGTGGTGTGGTTGTTGGTGTTGTCAGTAGTGTGGTTGTTGGTGTTGTCAGTGGTGTGGCTGTTGGTGTTGTCAGTGGTGTGGTTGTTGGTGTTGTCTGTGGTGTGGTTGTTGGTGTTGTCAGTGGTGTGGCTGTTGGTGTTGTCAGTAGTGTGTTTGTTGGTGTTGTCTGTGGTGTGGTTGTTGGTGTTGTCAGTGGTGTGGTTGTTGGTGTTGTCAGTGGTGTGGCTGTTGGTGTTGTCAGTAGTGTGGTTGTTGGTGTTGTCTGTGGTGTGGTTGTTGGTGTTGTCTGTGGTGTGGTTGTTGGTGTTGTCAGTGGTGTGGTTGTTGGTGTTGTCAGTGGTGTGGATGTTGGTGTTGTCAGTAGTGTGGTTGTTGGTGTTGTCAGTGGGGTGGTTGTTGGTGTTGTCAGTGGTGTGGTTGTTGGTGTTGTCTGTTTTGTGGTTGTTGGTGTTGTCTGTGGTGTGGTTGTTGGTGTTGTCAGTGGTGTGGTTGTTGGTGTTGTCAGTGGTGTGGTTGTTGGTGTTGTCACTGGTATGGTTGTTGCTGTTGTCAGTGGTGTGGTTGTTGGTGTTGTCTGTGGTGTGGTTGTTGGTGTTGTCTGTGGTGTGGTTGTTGGTGTTGTCACTGGTTTGGTTGTTGCTGTTGTCAGTGGTGTGGTTGTTGGTGGTGTCAGTAGTGTGGTTGTTGGTGTTGTCAGTGGTGTGGTTGTTGGTGTTGGCAGTGGTGTTGTTGTTGGTGTTGGCAGTGGTGTTGTTGTTGGTGTTGTCACTGGTATGGTTGTTGCTGTTGTCAGTGGTGTGGTTGTTGGTGTTGTCAGTAGTGTGGTTGTTGGTGTTGTCAGTGGTGTGGTTGTTGGTGTTGTCAGTAGTGTGGTTGTTGATGTTGTCAGTAGTGTGGTTGTTGGTGTTGTCAGTGGTGGGGTTGTTGGTGTTGACAGTGGTGTGGTTGTTGGTGTTGTCAGTGGTGTGGTTGTTGGTGTTGTCAGTGGTGTGGTTGTTGGTGTTGTCAGTGGTGTGGTTGTTGGTGTTGACAGTGGTGTGGTTGTTGGTGTTGTCAGTGGTGTGGTTGTTGGTGTTGACAGTGGTGTGGTTGTTGGTGTTGTCAGTTGTGTGGTTGTTGAAGTTGTCTGTGGTGTGGTTGTTGGTGTTGTCAGTGGTGTGGATGTTGGTGTTGTCAGTGGTGTGGCTGTTGGTGTTGTCAGTGGTGTGGCTGTTGGTGTTGTCAGTAGTGTGGTTGTTGGTGTTGTCAGTAGTGTGGTTGTTGGTGTTGTCAGTGGTGTGGTTGTTGGTGTTGTCAGTGGTGTGGCTGTTGGTGTTGTCAGTGGTGTGGCTGTTGGTGTTGTCAGTAGTGTGGTTGTTGGTGTTGTCAGTAGTGTGGTTGTTGGTGTTGTCAGTGGTGTGGTTGTTGGTGTTGTCAGTGGTGTGGCTGTTGGTGTTGTCAGTAGTGTGGTTGTTGGTGTTGTCAGTGGTGAGGCTGTTGGTGTTGTCAGTGGTGTGGCTGTTGGTGTTGTCAATGGTGTGGTTGTTGGTGTTGTCAGTGGTGTGGTTGTTGGTGTTGTCTGTGGTGTGGTTGTTGGTGTTGTCAGTGGTGTGGTTGTTGGTGTTGTCAGTAGTGTGGTTGTTGATGTTGTCAGTAGTGTGGTTGTTGGTGTTGTCAGTGGTGTGGTTGTTGGTGTTGACAGTGGTGTGGTTGTTGGTGTTGTCAGTAGTGTGGTTGTTGGTGTTGTCAGTGGTGTGGTTGTTGGTGTTGTCAGTGGTGTGGCTGTTGGTGTTGTCAGTAGTGTGGTTGTTGGTGTTGTCAGTGGTGTGGTTGTTGGTGTTGTCAGTGGTGTGGCTGTTGGTGTTGTCAGTGGTGTGGTTGTTGGTGTTGTCAGTGGTGTGGCTGTTGGTGTTGTCAGTGGTGTGGTTGTTGGTGTTGTCAGTGGTGTGGTTGTTGGTGTTGTCAGTGGTGTGGCTGTTGGTGTTGTCAATGGTGTGGTTGTTGGTGTTGTCAGTGGTGTGGTTGTTGGTGTTGTCAGTGGTGTGGTTGTTGGTGTTGTCAGTGGTGTGGTTGTTGGTGTTGGCAGTGGTGTTGTTGTTGGTGTTGACAGTGGTGTGGTTGTTGGTGTTGTCAGTAGTGTGGTTGTTGGTGTTGTCAGTGGTGTGGTTGTTGGTGTTGTCAGTGGTGTGGTTGTTGGTGTTGTCAGTGGTGGGGTTGTTGGTGTTGTCAGTGGTGTGGTTGTTGGTGTTGTCAGTGGTGTGGATGTTGGTGTTGTCAGTGGTGTGGTTGTTGGTGTTGTCAGTGGTGTGGTTGTTGGTGTTGTCTGTGCTTTGGTTGTTGGTGTTGTCAGTGGTGTTGTTGTTGGTGTTGTCAGTGGTGTGGTTGTTGGTGTTGTCTGTGGTGTGGTTGTTGGTGTTGTCAGTGGTGTGGTTGTTGGTGTTGTCTGTGGTGTGGTTGTCGGTGTTGTCTGTGGTGTGGTTGTTGGTGTTGTCAGTGGTGTGGTTGTTGGTGTTGTCTGTGGTGTGGTTGTTGGTGTTGTCAGTGGTGTGGTTGTTGGTGTTGTCAGTGGTGTGGTTGTTGGTGTTGTCAGTGGTGTGGTTGTTGGATTTGTCAGTGGTGTGGTTGTTGGTGTTGTCAGTGGTGTGGTTGTTGGTGTTGTCAGAGGTGTGGTTGTTGGTGTTGTCAGTGGTGTGGTTGTTGGTGTTGTCAGTAGTGTGGTTGTTGGTGTTGTCAGTAGTGTGGTTGTTGGTGTTGTCAGTGGTGTGATTGTCGGTGTTGTCAGTGGTGTGGTTGTTGGTGTTGTCAGTGGTGTGGTTGTTGGTGTTGTCAGGGGTGTGGTTGTTGGTGTTGTCAGTGGTGTGGTTGTTGGTGTTGTCAGTGGTGTGGTTGTTGGTGTTGTCAGTAGTGTGGTTGTTGGTGTTGTCAGTGGTGTGGTTGTTGGTGTTGTCAGTGGTGTGGTTGTTGGTGTTGTCAGTAGTGTGGTTGTTGGTGTTCTCAGTGGTGTGGTTGTTGGTGTTGTCAGTAGTGTGGTTGTTGGTGTTGTCAGTGGTGTGGTTGTTGGTGTTGTCAGTGGTGTGGTTGTTGGTGTTGTCACTGGTGTGGTTGTCGGTGTTGTCTGTGGTGTGGTTGTTGGTGTTGTCAGTGGTGTGGTTGTTAGTTTTGTCAGTAGTGTGGTTGTTGCTGTTGTCAGTGGTGTGGTTGTTGGTGTTGTCAGTAGTGTGGTTGTTGGTGTTGTCAGTGGTGTTATTGTTGGTGTTGTCAGTAGTGTGGTTGTTGGTGTTGTCAGTAGTGTGGTTGTTGGTGTTGTCAGTGGTGTGGTTGTCGGTGTTGTCTGTGGTGTGGTTGTTGGTGTTGTCAGTGGTGTGGTTGTTAGTGTTGTCAGTAGTGTGGTTGTTGGTGTTGTCAGTGGTGTGGTTGTTGGTGTTGTCACTAGTGTGGTTGTTGGTGTTGTCAGTGGTGTGGTTGTTGGTGTTGTCGGTGGTGTGGTTGTTGGTGTTGTCAGTAGTGTGGTTGTTGGTGTTGTCAGTGGTGTGGTTGTTGGTGTTGTCAGTAGTGTGGTTGTTGGTGTTGTCAGTGGTGTGGTTGTTAGTGTTGTCAGTAGTGTGGTTGTTGGTGTTGTCAGTAGTGTGGTTGTTGGTGTTGTCAGTGGTGTGGTTGTTGGTGTTGTCAGTGGTGTGGTTGTTGGTGTTGTCAGTGGTGTGGTTGTTGGTGTTGTCTGTGGTGTGGCTGTTGGTGTTGTCAGTGGTGTGGTTGTTGGTGTTGTCAGTGGTGTGGTTGTTGGTGTTGTCAGTAGTGTGGTTGTTGGTGTTGTCAGTGGTGTGGTTGTTGGTGTTGTCTGTGGTGTGATTGTTGTGTTGTCAGTGGTGTGGTTGTTGGTGTTGTCAGTAGTGTGGTTGTTGGTGTTGTCAGTAGTGTGGTTGTTGGTGTTGTCAGTAGTGTGGTTGTTGGTGTTGTCAGTGGTGTGGTTGTTGGTGTTGTCAGTGGTGTGGTTGTTGGTGTTGTCAGTGGTGTGGTTGTTGGTGTTGACAGTGGTGTGGATGTTGGTGTTGACAGTGGTGTGGTTGTTGGTGTTGTCAGTGGTGTGGTTGTTGTCAGTGGTGTGGTTGTTGGTGTTGTCAGTGGTGTGGTTGTTGGTGTTGTCAGTGGTGTGGTTGTTGGTGTTGTCAGTGGTGTGGTTGTTGGTGTTGTCAGTGGTGTGGTTGTTGGTGTTGTCAGTGGTGTGTTTGTTGGTGTTGTCTGTGGTGTGGCTGTTGGTGTTGTCAGTGGTGTGGTTGTTGGTGTTGTCTGTGGTGTGGCTGTTGGTGTTGTCAGTGGTGTGGTTGTTGGTGTTGTCAGTGGTGTGGTTGTTGGTGTTGTCTGTGGTGTGATTGTTGGTGTTGTCAGTAGTGTGGTTGTTGGTGTTGTCAGTAGTGTGGTTGTTGGTGTTGTCAGTGGTGTGGTTGTTGGTGTTGTCAGTAGTGTGGTTGTTGGTGTTGTCAGTGGTGTGGTTGTTGGTGTTGTCAGTAGTGTGGTTGTTGGTGTTGTCAGTGTTGGGGTTGTTGGTGTTGTCAGTAGTGTGGTTGTTGGTGTTGTCAGTAGTGTGGTTGTTGGTGTTGTCAGTAGTGTGGTTGTTGGTGTTGTCAGTGGTGTGGTTGTTGGTGTTGTCAGTGGTGTGGCTGTTGGTGTTGTCAGTGGTGTGGTTGTTGGTGTTGTCAGTGGTGTGGTTGTTGGTGTTGTCAGTGGTGTGGTTGTTGGTGTTGTCAGTGGTGTGGCTGTTGGTGTTGTCAGTGGTGTGGTTGTTGGTGTTGTCAGTGGTGTGGTTGTTGGTGTTGTCATTGGTGTGGTTGTTGGTGTTGTCAGTAGTGTGGTTGTTGGTGTTGTCAGTGGTGTGGTTGTTGGTGTTGTCAGTGGTGTGGCTGTTGGTCGTTGTCAGTGGTGTGGTTGTTGGTGTTGTCAGTGGTGTGGCTGTTGGTGTTGTCAGTGATTTTTGTGATGTTTTTGAAACCCTCAACTTATTTGTAATATTTCTATATGTTCATATTAATTGATTAACCTTCCATGACTCTCTATCTGCTTCCGTGGAACTCCATTGACATGTAGAGTGCACTACACAGGCTTCCTTGAGGGAATGACTGAGACTCAAAGACCAATAATAATAATAATAATTATAATAATAATAATAATAATAATAATAATAATAATAATAATAATAATAATAATAAGGGAAGAAGACGCACGAGGTGATGGAGGTCATGAAATCGCTCCCGTAACTTTTGAATTTTTAACATATTTAAATCATTTTTTAACATATTTAAATCATTTGTGAAATAACAACTCTTAGTACAAATGCTACGTAAAGCACCCGGCTTGAGCCCCAAAAAAATTCGGACCCAAAATATATTGTTATAAGGCTCAAATATTCAAATATTCAACTTTGTATTGTACACTGTATATCCAAAAAAAAATGGCTATAAATGGAAGAAGAAGAACCCCCCCCCCCCTCCTCTCCTCTGGCTACACTATATAGGACAGCTAAACTCACCAACACCAGAAACTAGATACACCACCCACCCCATCATCTGTGTACACTAAACACAACAGCATTTTCACCTTCACCGCCACCGCTCACTACGGCCATCATTACCACCACTATCCCATCACCGCCGCCACCACCCCTTGACTCCTTCACTGCTGCTGCCACCGCTACAGCACCATCACTACAGTAATACGGTCGCATCACCGCCACCACTGCCTCGTTATCGACATCACCACCACCACTGTCTCAGTATCGCCAACGCAGCCAGTCTCTGCTGGCTGCCACTTCCACATTATAGAATTCCTACTACTAACAAAGAGGAAGGCATCAAAATATATAGATAGACTCAAAAGAAAAAAGAAAAAACAAACAACAAAAGCAGCACAGCAACAACAGCAAAAAACGAGAAAAACAAACAGAGAAAAACAAAAACAAAAAAAGAAACCCCCAAAACGTAAAGAAAATAAGAATGAAGAGAGAAGCAGGCGGACGGACAGAGAAGAGGGGGGAAAAAGTAAAACTTAAAAAACAAAAACTAAGTCAGACATTCGAATACTACATTACAATGAAACTTATGCTTATTCATTTTTGGGGCCCTTTCTGCCCGTGTGTTTGTTTGTTTATGTGTGTCCGTATACAGCGTGGTGATAATGCCACACAAGGGCCAAGTGGGATGGCGGATCCACAGATGGCTATGTAAACATACATTCGCCAATCCTCGATAAGAGTGTTTAAATATCGAACATAAACAGTTCGAATAACGGTGAAATGGAGACTAGAACGTCATGTGACAGACTCTCACCCAACAGGTGCCCCCTGGCTCAGCAGCAGGAACCTGACTGTCAACCAAATACTGCTGATGTTGGAGGAAGAAGAAGAAGGAAAGGGGCCAGAACCAACTGGACGAAAGAATTGAATAGAACTGTTATGCAATGCTACCTGAAAAGTAACCCCAAGGAGAGGGGCTACAGGAGACGGATGCATAACATCTGGAACGAGATTGGTTTATTTAAATTAGATGAACAAAAATTGGCCGGGCAGGCTCGGGTAATAAGAACTAATGGGTGGATAAGCGAGCTGGAACTGGAGGAACTGAGCAGAGAGAATGGCTTGGAGATGGCGGGTGTAGTATGCCAGACAAGCGAGCCGGCGGGAAATGAAGGTGAGGAGGTCCTGAGAACGGAGGAACCACCCGAAGCAGACAATGATCTGAATACTGAGATAAATAATACCTGGAACAGAGATACGGCCACTGAGGAGATGAATGCTGACGGGCTAGGACAAGATTCGGTTGACATCCTAAATTTAGTGGTAGATGAGTTGAACAATGATAGTGGGAGACCTATGAACCTAAGATTTGTAGACAGGAAAAAGTTAAAAGAAACAACAGCTAAGGTAAACAAAGTCATCCCATACCTTGAGGCGAGGAGTCTTCACCAGTGCAACAATATCCTCAAAGCAACAGCAAATACGGTGAGGAAACTACTTGGTATAAAAGCGAGAGGAAACAACAGACAAGAAAGAGCAGAGCCGTGGTGGAAGAAGCGACTGAGTGGGCAAATCGAGGAAATGAGAAATGTCATAGGAAAGCTTGAGTCACTACTGAATGGGACACTAAAAAACATAGGCACTAAAAATAGACTGGAAATAAAATACAAAACTAGGAGTAAAAAGCTAAATATTATCATAGAGGAATTGAAGCAACGCATTGTAGCAAAGAGTGCCAAAATCAGGCGATACGAGAACAGAGTCAGTCAGTATAAACAGAACCGCATGTTCGACAACAACCAGAAGATGCTGTTTGGACAGCTTGAGGGGAAAGAAAGAGGCAACGACTTGATCCCTGGGGCGGAACAAGCTAAAACATTCTGGAGAGGAATATGGGAGCAGGATGTTAGACACAATGCCCAGGCAGGGTGGATTGAGACAGTACAGAGGGAGATCGGTGAGCAGGCACAGCAACAGACTGATTTGAGTATCACAGTTGAAACTCTTAAGGGGCAAGCCAAAAAACTAACCAACTGGAAATCACCAGGCCCAGATGGTGTGCAGGGGTATTGGATTAAACATTTAACATCCCTCCACCCGAAGCTGACGGCCATGTTCAATGACTGCTTGGTGTCGGGTGAGGTGCCAGAGTGGTTGACAAAAGGTACCACAGTTCTGATAATGAAAGACCGAATCAAGGGTAATGATGTTACCAACTATAGACCTATCACATGTCTGCCCGTAATGTGGAAACTGTTGACGAGCATTGTGTCTGAGGAAATCTACCATCACCTCCACACAAACAACTTGTTGCCGGACGAACAGAAAGGATGCCGAAAGAAGTCACGTGGTACAAAGGACCAGTTGCTTATTGATAAGATGGTAATGGGGAATTGCAGGAGGAGACACACTGATCTTGCCATGGGATGGATAGACTACAGAAAGGCATTTGACATGGTGCCTCATTCCTGGATCACCAAAAGCCTGGAGATCTTCAGGGTGGCAGATAACATCAGACAGTTGCTGGGCAGGAGTATGGGGTCCTGGGAGACAGAGTTGACATCAACTGGAGTATCCTTGGGAAGCGTGAAGATCAAGAGAGGTATCTTCCAGGGAGATAGTCTGTCCCCTCTGTTGTTTGTCCTTGCCCTGATGCCCTTGACCATTATGCTGCGAAAAGTGAGAGCAGGATACAAGTTGGGAAGGGGAGAGCTTACCATCAATCACCTCCTCTTCATGGACGATCTTAAGCTCTTCGGGAAAAGTGAGAAGGAGTTGGATGTGCTTGTTGACACTGTCCGTATTTTCAGCAGTGATATATGTATGCAGTTTGGTATTGGTAAATGTGGAGTCATTGTGATGAGGAGGGGTAGGTTGAGCAGAAGTAACGGGATCCAGATACCAACAGGTGAGATGATAAAGGAAATTGACTCTGAGGAAGGATACAAGTATTTGGGCATTCTGGAGGCTGATGGCATAAAGAACAAAAAAATGAAGGAATTGTTAAGAACTGAATACATTCGGAGAGTAAGGAGCGTATTGAAGTCACATCTGAACAGCAGAAATGCCATAAGCGCAGTAAATTCCCGAGCTGTGTCTATTATTAGGTACAGTGCGGGAATTCTGAGATGGAATGTTGCTGAACAAAAAGAAATGGATAGGAAGACTAGGAAGCTATTGACTATCTACAACATGTTCCACAAGAGGAGTGATGTCGATAGACTCTACCTAAGGAGATCTGAGGGTGGAAGAGGTCTTATCAGCATAGAGGACTGTGTTCAGATGGAGAAAAACAACCTATACAAATACGTGACCTATAGTAAGGAGCCAATGCTCAGAGCTGTACTGAAGGAGGGGACAGTAGGCCAGGGGATATCCAAGGAGGAAATAACATCAAGGAGGAAGAGCAGCCTTAAGGGAAAATCCCTTCATAGTACCTTCTTTGAGAAAACTGAATTTAGAGATCCACAGACATGGAACTGGTTGAGAAGAGGAGACCTCAAAAAGGCTACAGAAGGAATGCTAATGGCTGCGCAGGAGCAGGCCCTCAAAACGTAGTGGTTGAAGCACCATATCTACAAGGAGGAGGCTAGCCCACTGTGCAGGATCTGTGGAGAGAGAGAGGAGACTGTGGCTCACATTGTGTCCGAGTGTAAACACCTAGCCCAGACCCACTATAAGGGCTGGAGACACGATGTGATGGGCAGGGTGATCCACTGGCACCTGTGCAAAGTAAACAATCTACCACATTCTGAGAAATGGTATGAGCATAGGCCAGAGGCGGTGATGGAGAACAGTCAGGTGAAGGTGCTGTGGGATTTTAGGATACAGACGGACAAAAAACTGGAACAGAATAGACCTGACCTGGTGGTTGTGGACAAAGAAAAAAGATCGTGCCTGATTGTGGATGTGGCCTGCCCGTTCGACACGAGAGTGCAAGAGAAGGAGAGGGAGAAAATTAACCGATACCAGGACCTAAAGTGGGAGGTGAAAAGGATTTGGAACTACCATGAAGTCAAAGTGATCCCGATTGTCATAGGCGCACTGGGGACTATCTCCAAAGGTTTCCAGGGATGGTTAAAGAAAATCGGCCCCTTCACGCTTTTTGGAACGCTTCAAAAGGCATGCTTGCTTGGAACGGCAAGAACCCTCCGATACGTCCTGAATATCTGAGGCTGCAGGTAGTGGCTTGATATTCAATCCAACGGACTTTCCAGTTAACCAACATCAATGACTGAGATTCAAGGAATAACAATAACAATAATAATAATAATAATAATAATAATCCTCGATAAGAGTGTTTAAATATGTTTTCTTTATTAACCACAAGGGTTTACATAAAGTAGACATTAAGGACAATACAGGACAATACAGGACGGTACAAATGGGCATTTCTGCGTGTAAAAAACAAAAACAGAGGATGTAACAAAAAATAACAAAGAAAAATTCCCCAATAGGGGGGAGACTTCGGAGGGACATTTGTGGAGAAAGCCCATTAAAAGACCACAGTGGCCCTGACCACCAGGGCAAGTGCCCTCTCCCAGTTTTCCACCTTTAATTTACAGACACATACTCAGAGAAGGCCCATTCATTCGGGCCATACTTGCTTCTCTCACCCATCTTTCAACAAAATGCTGGGAAGAGAGCACTTCCCTCTCTACCCTGATTTTCCTTTTCAAATGAAATTTGAAAAAGTTAATCAGGGCATCACCGAAGTGGTAAGTGCTCGTCTTCAGCCCTTTCAAACGTGTCCACCATACTATCTCTTTCGCCATGGCCACCAGACAGATAAAAACTGCCTGCCCTTCCAGGCTAAAGGAAGGGGGCGGGGCAATCCTCACGATGGACTCAGCTGATAGCTGGATCCGTCCTACACGTGACAGCAGGTGTTCGACATAAACCCACAAGTCAGCAATGCTCGGACACTGGACGAGTGCGTGCAGGACGGTTTCGTCGCCCTGCGCGCATCTCGGAGATGCCCGATGACGGCACCTCCATGCCTGTAGAGTTTATCCCGAACTGGCAAAGCTCCTCGGTAGCACTGCCAGGCCAGGGATTTCTGGAAGTTGTCCATAGGCCCTGGCCCGAAAGTGCTTCCGAAGAGATTGGCTAGTTGATTTTCGTCGACACCTAGAGTTTCTCCAAGTACGTCGTCACTCTTCCCCTCCACTAATCCTCTATAGAACGCCAAGGTGGAGTTTCCACCGATCACATTGACCGATTGGTCGAGGGCTGTGAGCACCTGAAGACATTCCAGTCTCCAAGCGCTCCCTCTCGGTCTTCGCTTGACCCAGGACTGCAGCTCCGTCAAGGAGACGAGCTGGGGAAAAACGTGTCTAGCAAAAGGCGACCACACCTGATCACCGTCGAGGAAGAGGTGGAGATGTCGTAGCCTGAACGCGTGTCTGCGCATCATCAGCCACGGCATGCCCAGCCCTCCACGTAGCGGATGTTGACAGCAGATGGACCGCCTGACCATCGGAGCGCGTCCCTTCCACAAGAAGCGAAAGAGCAAACGCTCCAGCGCAGTCAGGCGGGGCTTAGGACAAGGTACGACGGTCAGGCGGTAGTAGATGACGGATGCGATGTACGCATTCGCCACCTCCGCTCGACCTTTCAGGGATAGCTTCCTCTCGGCCCATTTCTGGGTGAGAGAAGCCACCCTGCTCGTCACCTCGTCCCAGTTTTTGTCCGTCTGGAGGTCTGGACCGAACCAGACCCCTAGCAATTTAACCGGTCCGTCCGTCCAGCGCCCGACAACGCTGTTGGACGGCATGGACCTGCCTCTCCAGGTGCCGAGCTGCAGGCCCACTCACTTTTCCTGGTTAATCATTGCTCCTGTCACCGCTTCGTATTCTCTTAGTGTAGTGCCGATCGCCTCGATGTGTTTGGCGTTCGACACCACTACGGTGACATCGTCGGCATATGCTGACACGGATCTTCCGCATCCTAGTTCGCGCGGGACCCCCCTCAACGTCTCCAGTTTGTGCAGTAATGGCTCGAGAGTCAATACGTAAAATAGGGACGAGAGGAGACATCCTTGGCGGACCGAGCGCATGATGTTGAACGGTTCCGAAAGGTGACCGTTCACTCTCACTACAGAGCAGGTGTCGTTGTGCATGGCAGCGATCCAGCCTCTGAAGACGGGCCCAAAGCCAGCCGCCCTCAGGACTGCCACTAGGTAACGATGGTCGACCCTATCGAAGGCTTTCGACTGATCTAAATTGATCAAAGACACACCCGTGCCAGGTTCCCTAGCTACCCTCTCTACGATGTATCGCATGAGGTGAGGTTGTCGTGGATGGATCTGTCGGGAATGGCGCATGTCTGTGCCTCTCCCACCAGACCACCAACGACAAGCGCCAACCTCTTTGCTAGCACCTTGGCCAAAATCTTGAACTCTGTGTTTAGCAGAGTTATGGGCCTAAAATTATCTATGTTATCCCCCTTGTTCGGATCCTTTCTCAGCAGCGCCACCGCTCCTCGGCTCACAGAGCTGGGAATTCTCCCGTTCTGTTGCCAGTTGCAGTAGACGTCCGCCAAGAGGCCTCCGAACAAGTTTGGCATTTGTACGTAAAGTTCATAGGGCAGACCATCCAAACCAGGCGATTTACCCCTTGTGCAACTAGTCATTGCATCCCGTACTTCAGCGGTTGTTATCGGCTTTTCGCAACACTCCGTCTCAGTGGGCGAGAGCCGCGGCAGTCCGTCGAGGTAGACACTAAAGTCCATCCCTCGATCCGTCCCGCCGCTACCCCTGAACAGCTGAGCGAAGTGTCGCTGAAAAGCTTCACACATTTGCCCGGGATCGAGTAGCATGCGCCCGTCGTGGTCCACCAAAGACCGGATCGTGGCTTTGTTGCCACGACGCGCCTCCGCCACTCGGGCCCATTGAACGGCTTTCGTCCCCTCGTGTCTGAGAGCACGCACCCTAGCTCTGACAACGCAGCCTTCGTGCTTTGCATTGAAGAATTGGTCAAGGGCCAATTTCGCCGCAAGTACGTCGGTCGCGATGCCTTTGCTAAGCGCCTCATCTAATTTTCTAACTAATTCTCCCTCTGCTCTATTTTTCTCTATTGCTAAAGTCTTACTAAACCAAATGGACTCTATTCTAATTGCTCTTTTCAGAGCAAACCACCACTTGTTGTTGACGATGGCCCCCGTCAACGCCCGCTTAACTAGTTCGCTAATCCGGTCTCTGTAGGCCTTGCGCACTGGTAAGGACGCGTTTAGCTTCCAGTAGCCGGGTCCTCGTCTATGAAGCCTATCTAAGTCAAGCACACAGATCTCGAATTTGTGGTCCGTGTAGCTGACTATCTTGAATTGTGGACAGCCTATGCTAGACCTATCTATTTCCCTACAAAATACTGGATGACCCTATGCGATTTGTCCAAGTCCACATTGGTACATTCGGGAAATCCATTCGGTACCTGTCAGACAGTTCAAAACGTCTGAGTAGGTTGGTGAGACTCTTGCACCCTCCTTCCCTATCCACTAATCCCACACAATCCCAGCGTGCATCTAAGATCCCGTTCCAGTCGCCCACTAACACTAAAGAGCGGGACGTTCCAAGAAAGGTCTCCAGACGCCGGAAGAAATCAGGCCGCCCTGCTCCTGTCGCGGCATAGACGGCCACTAACCTGAAAGCTTGCCCGTCTCCGCTGGTCACGTCCAGCACCACCAACTTACCTTCTGGGTCCAGGAAGATGGCCCGTATGGCAAGATCCAAACCTCTCCGAAAAAGCACAGCAACTCCTCCCCCCGATCCCGGACGGCTGGGAGATGCGTACACATCGTAGCCGCCGAAGATCGGTGCGAAAGCCTGTGCTTCGGAGATTCGGGTCTTGCTGATGGCCACGACATCTATGTTTAGTGACCTGAGGTCGTTGAGCAGGTGGCCCTGCTTCCATGACGACCCCAAGCCACGCGCATTTATGCTGCCTATTGTGAGTGAGGTCATGTTGAAAAGGAGTGTAAAAGATGGGAAAGACCACTTACCTTACTTCTCGTAGGGGAAGGACGGTTTTTCCATCCTTTTCACTGCTTGTGGCCTCCTCAGGAAGGATGTCCTTATAAATCCTCCCGGAGAGTGCTTGTCGGAAGTCTCCGATGTCTTTGGGGAATTTTTGTTTTAGTGTCATGTACGTTTTCTGTGTGATGCGAGTGATTTGTATGTGTGGAGGTGGTGTGAATTTTGGGGTTGTTGTGTAGTCTTTTTCTGTGATGCTGGTGTTGTGTTGGATGTAGTGTAATAATTGCTTGTTGTTCAAATTTAATGCTGTGTAGTGTGTATCGTTTTGGTTGTTTTGTTTTGTTTGCGTTTGTTGTGGGTTTGTTTCTGTTTCGCATTTTGGTGACTTTTGTGGTGTAGGTGATGGTGGTGTTGGAGTTAATGATGGTGATGGTGTTGGTGTTTGGGTTGATGGGGTTGGTGATGCTGGTGTGGATGGTGGCATATCTGTCCTAACTTTTTTGTTTCTTAGTTTATTTGTTTCCCTCTGTATTTTGTTTTTGGAGGGGGAAGGAAGAGAATTTTTTCTTTTTTGGTTTCTTTTTTTTTTCCGGATATCGTTTCCCACTCCTCGTCGTCAGAATCTGTCTCCAGTTGTGATAGGCCGGGGAGTGGAAAATCCTCCACAGCCGTTAGTTTTGGTTGTGGTGTGGTGGATGTTGTAGGCGCTGGTGCTAGTTCTGAAGCGTTGGGTGGTGGTGGTGTTGGTTTTGCTACTGTTGCTGGGGTTGTTGCTGTTATAGTTGCTTCTGTTGTTGCTGCTACAGTTGTTGCTGCCATCTCTGCTACTGGTGGTGTTGATGGTTGTGTCACTGGGGTGGGTAGGAGAGGTGGCCTCAACCTTTTAGCCTGAGGGCAGAAAGCCCTTAGGTGGGTTCCTTCACCACAAACGACACACCTAGGTCTTCTGCCCTCGACAATTACCGTGAGGTGGCTGCCGTCAGTGAGGTCTATTACCTCTGGGATTTCCTCAATGCTTTTTTGGTCCGCTTGGATTAGGAGCTCCATCCCAGATCCGGACCAGTTTTCCTGCTTTTCTTTTGCTATTGCTATTATTTTCGTGTTGGCTTCGATGCCGGCGAGGACAGCCGCTATTAGCCAGGGAATTTCGATGGCCGGTGGAACGTGGGTCACCCTGATCTTTACGAGTCTCTGGCCACAATAGCTTGGGACGAGTGTGAAGTCGTCACTTTTTAATGGGGCCATGGAGTGTTCTCTAGCCTCCTCTGGTGTTTCAAAGAACACATCCACGGTTCCATACTTTTGCCCACGTCTGATGTGGGTTTTTCTTGCCCACACATGTCCCAAAGCTTTTTGGATTTGGGATTCGGATGCCCGTTCCACTCGGCGCGATTTTACATTTATTGTTCTATACGACACGGTGCATAGGCGCCGATGCTCCATTTTATTAGGTGGGGGGCTGAGGCTGACCCTGTACCCATTTTTCTTTACCATTTGTTTGTCATTTTCTAAGTCGTCTTGAGTTACCGTGAATGCTTCAAATTGTTTTGCTACTATGGCGAAACTGAGGGTCGGTTTTATAATGTCATTGTTGTTGTTGTTGCTATCGTTATTTGTGTTAATATTAATTTTAGTTTCAGTTGTGGTGGTGGTGACGTCAGTCGTCTTTGGTGCGGAAGAGTCCATTTTGCTTGATTTCATTTCGACATCACGAGTTAATTTATTTTTTTCTTCTTTTGTTTCTGTTGTCGCGGTGGTGGTGGGGGTGGTGGTTGTCGTGGTGGTGGTGGAGGCTTTAACACCTGCAGTCATTGGTAATGGCGGGAAATGAATGTCTGCCTGAGACAAATTTAAAATATTGCTACTGCTTATATTTGTTTTTTGTGTTGGCAAACGTAGTAACATTTACAATGGTGGTGTCGGTGTGAGGTGTTATTTTGTGAGGAAGGCTTTCAGCTGCTTCGTGCAGAGGGGAAATAGCCATTTTTTTCAAAGAAATTTTTGGATAATAATAAAAGTTAAAATTTTGGGCACAAGGCCCCAATCTTTTTGGGTGCCATTTTCGGAAAACAATGTATGTGTGCTTATAAACAGTTAACAATAAAATTTTCCATAAATGGCAATTTTTAACAAACGGAAATAACAAACCTTTGCGGAGCTCACGATGATACGATTTACTACGTAGGTCGCCAATAATAATAATAATAATAATAATAATAATAATAATAATAATAATAATAGTAATAATAATAATGATTTCTTTATTAACCACAAGGGTTTACATAAAGTAGACATTAAGGACAGTGCAGGACAATACAGGACGGTACAAATGGGCATTTCTGCGTGTAAAAAACAAAAACAGAGGATGTAACAAAAAATAACAAAGAAAAATTCCCCAATAGGGGGGAGACTTCGGAGGGACATTTGTGGAGAAAGCCCAGTAAAAGGCCACAATGACCCTGACCACCAAGGCAAGTGCCCTCTCCCAGTTTTCTACCTTTAATTTACAGATATATACTCAGAGTAGGCCCATTCACTCGGGCCATTCTTGCTTCTCTCACCCATCTTTCAACAAAATGCTGGGGAGAGAGCACTTCCCTCTCTACTCTGATTTTCCTTTTCAAATGAAATTTGAAAAAGTCAATCAGAGCATCACCGAAGAGGTAAGTGCTCGTCTTCAGCCCTTTCAAACATGTCCACCATACTATCTCTTTCGCCATGGCCACCAGACAGATAAAAACTGCCTGCCCTTCCCGGCTAAAGGAGGAGGGTGGGGCAATCCTCACGATGGACTCAGATGATAGCCGGATCCGTCCTAAACGCGACAGCAGGTGTTCGACATAAACCCACACGTCAGCAATTTTCGGACACTGGACGAGTGCGTGCAGGACGGTTTCGTCGCCCTGCGCGCATCTCGGACATGCCCGGCTGACGGCACCTCCAAGTCTATAGAGTTTATCCCGAACTGGCAAGGCTCCTCGGTAGCACTGCCAGGCCAGAGATTTCTGGAAGTTGTCCATAGGCCCTGGCCCGAAAGTTCTTCCGAAGAGATTGGCTAGTTGATTTTCGTCGACGCCTAGAGTTTCCCCAAGTACGTCGTCGCTCTTCCCCTCCACTAATCCTCTATAGAACGCCGAGGTGGAGTTTCCACCGATCACATTGCCCGATTGGTCGAGGGCTGTGAGCGCCTTAAGACATTCCAGTCTCCAGGCGCTCCCTCTCGGTCTCGCTTGATTCAGGACTGCAGCTCCGTCAAGGAAACGAGCTGGGGAAATACGTGTCTAGCAAACGGCGACCGAGCTGGGGAAGAGTGTCTAGCAAACGGCGACCACACCTGATCACCGTCGAGGAAGAGGTGGAGATGTCGTAGCCTGAGCGCGTGCCTGCGCATCATCAGCCACGGCATGCCCAGCCCTCCACGTAGCGGGTGTTGACAACAGATGGAAGCCTGACCATCGGAGCGCGTCCCTTCCACAAAAAACGAAAGAGCAAACGCTCCAGCGCAGTCAGGCGGGGCTTAGGACAAGGTACGACGGTCAGGCGGTAGCAAATGACGGACGCGATGTACGCGTTAGCCACCTCCGCTCGACCTTTCAGGGATAGCTTCCTCTCCGCCCATTTCTGGGTGAGAGAAGCCACCCTGCTCGTCACCTCGTCCCAGTTTTTGTCAGTCTGGAGGTCCGGACCGAACCAGACCCCTAGCAATTTAACCGTTCCCTCCGTCCAGCGTCCGACGACGCTGTTGGACGGCATGGACCTGCCTCTCCAGGTGCCGAGCTGCAGGCCCACTCACTTTTCCTGGTTGATCATTGCTCCTGTCACCGCTTCGTATTCTCTTAGTGTAGTGCCGATCGCCTCGATGTGTTTGGCGTTCGACACCAATACGGTGACATCGTGCGCATATGCTGACACGGATCTTCCGCATCCTAGTTCGCGCGGGATGCCCCTCAGCGTCTCCAGTTTGTGCAGTCATGGCTCGAGAGTCAATACGTACAAGAGGGACGAGAGGGGACATCCTTGGCGGACCGAGCGCATGATGTTGAACGTTTCCGAAAGGTGACCGTTAACTCTCACCACAGAGCAGATGTCTCTGTGCATGGCAGCGATCCAGCCTCTGAAGACGGGCCCAAAGGCAGCCGCCCTCAGGACTGCCGCTAGGTAACGATGGTCGACCCTATCGAAAGCTTTCGACTGATCTAAATTGATCAAGGACCCACCCGTGCCAGGTTCCCTAGCTACCCTCTCTACGATGTATCGCATGAGGTGGAGGTTGTCGTGGACGGATCTGTCGGGAATGGCGCATGTCTGCGCCTCTCCCACCAGACCACCAACGACAAGCGCCAACCTCTTTGCTAGCACCTTGGCCAAAATCTTGAACTCTGTGTTTAGTAGAGTTATGGGCCGGAAATTATGTATGTTATCCCCCTTGTTCGGATCCTTTCTCAGCAGCGCCACCGCTCCTCGGCTCACAGAACTGGGAATTCTCCCGTTCTGTTGCCAGTTGTAGTAGACGTCCGCCAAGAGGCCTCCGAACAAGTCTGGCATCTGTACGTAAAGTTCATAGGGCAGACCATCCAAACCAGGCGATTTACCCCTTGTGCAGCCAGTCATTGCCTCCCTTACTTCAGCGGCTGTTATCGGCTTTTCGCAACACCTCGCCTCAGTGGCCGAGAGCCGCGGCAGTCCGTTGAGGTAGACATTAAGGACATAAAATAGACATTAAGGACAGTACAGGACAATACAGGACGGTACAAATGGGCATTTCTGCGTGTAAAAAACAGAGGATGTAATAAAATAACAAAGAAAAATTCCCCAATAGGGGGGAGACTTCCGAGGGACATTTGTGGAGAAAGCCCATTAAAAGGCCACAGTGACCCTGACCACCAAGGCAAGTGCCCTCTCCCAGTTTTCCACCTTTAATCTACAGACACATACTCAGAGTAGGCCCATTCACTCGGGCCATTCTTGCTTCTCTCACCCATCTTTCAACAAAATGCTGGCAAGAGAGCACTTCCCTCTCTACTCTGATTTTCCTTTTCAAATGAAATTTGAAAAAGTCAATCAGAGCATCACCGAAGAGGTAGGTGCTCGTCTTCAGCCCTTACAAACGTGTCCACCATACTATCTCTTTCGCCATGGCCACCAGACAGATAAAAAACTGCCTGCCCTTCCCGGGTAAAGGAAGAGGGCGGGGCAATCCTCACGATGGACTCAGCTGCTAGCCGGATCCGTCCTACACGTGACAGCAGGTGTTCGACATAAACCCACAAGTCAGCAATGCTCGGACACTGGACGAGTGCGTGCAGGACGGTTTCGTCGCCCTGCGCGCATCTCGGAGATGCCCGATGACGGCACCTCCATGCCTGTAGAGTTTATCCCGAACTGGCAAAGCTCCTCGGTAGCACTGCCAGGCCAGGGATTTCTGGAAGTTGTCCATAGGCCCTGGCCCGAAAGTCCTTCCGAGGAGATTGGCTAGTTGATTTTCGTCGACGCCTAGAGTTTCTCCAAGTACGTCGTCGCTCTTCCCCTCCACTAATCCTCTATAGAACGCCAAGGTGGAGTTTCCACCGATCACATTGCCCGATTGGTCGAGGGCTGTGAGCACCTGAAGACATTCCAGTCTCCAAGCGCTCTCTCTCGGTCTTCGCTTGACCCAGGACTGCAGCTCCGTCAAGGAGACGAGCTGGGGCAAGACGTGTCTAGCAAACGGCGACCACACCTGATCACTGTCGAGGAAGAGGTGGAGATGTCGTAGCATGAGCACATGTCTGCGCATCATCAGCCACGGCATGCCCAGCCCTCCACGTAGCGGGTGTTGACAACACATGGAAGCCTGACCATCGGAGCGCGTCCTTCCACTAAAAGCGAAAGAGCAAACGCTCCATCGCAGTCAGGCGGGGCTTAGGACAAGGTACGACGGTCAGTCGGTAGCAGATGACAGACGCGCTGTACGCGTTAGCCACCTCCGCTCGAACTTTCAGGGATAGCTTCCCCTCCGCCCATTTCTGGGTGAGAGAAGCCACCCTGCTCGTCACCTCGTCCCAGTTTTTGTCCGTCTGGAGGTCCGGACCGAACCAGACACCTAGCAATTTAAAAGGTCCGTCCGTCCAGCGTCCGACAACGCTGTTGGACAGCATGGACCTGCCTCTCCAGGTGCCGAGCTGCAGGCCCACTGACTTTTCCTGGTTGATCATTGCTCCTGTCACCGCTTCGTATTCTCTTAGTGTAGTGCCTATCGCCTCGATTTGTTTGGCGTTCGACACCACTACGGTGACATCGTTCGAATATGCTGACACGGATCTTCCGCATCCTAGTTCGCGCGGGACGCCCCTCAACGTCTCCAGTTTGTGCAGTAATGTCTCGAGAGTCAATACGTACAAGAGGCACGAGAGGGGACATCCTTGGCGGACCGAGCGCATGATGTTGAACGGTTCCGAAAGGTGACCGTTCACTCTCACCACAGAGCAGATGTCGCTGTGCACGGCAGCGATCCAGCCTCTGAAGACGGGCCCAAAGCCAGCCGCCCTCAGGACTGCCGCTAGGTAACGATGGTAGACCCTATCGAAAGCTTTCGACTGATCTAAATTGATCAAGGACCCACCCGTGCCAGGTTCCCTAGCTACCCTCTCTACGATGTATCGCATGGGGTGGAGGTTGTCTTGGATGGATCTGTCGGGAATGGCGCATGTCTGCGCCTCTCCCACCAGACCACCAACTACAAGCGCCAACCTCTTTGCTAGCACCTTGGCCAAAATCTTGAACTCTGTGTTTAGAAGGGTTATGGGCCTGAAATTATGTATGTTATCCCCCTTGTTCGGATCCTTTCTTAGCAACGCCACCGCTCTTCGGCTCACAGAGCTGGGAATTCTCCCGTTCTGTTGCCAGTTGTAGTAGACGTCCGCACTAAAGTTCATCCCTCGATCCGGCCCAGCGCTGCCCCCGAACAGTTGAGCGAAGTGTCGCTGAAAAGCTTCACATATTTGCCCGGGATCGAGTAGCATGCTCCCGTCGTGGTCAACCAAAGACCGGATCGTGGTTTTGTTGCCACGTCGCGCCTCCGCCACTCGGGCCCATTGAACGGCTTTCGTCTCCTCGTGTCTGAGAGCACGCACCCTAGCTCTGACAACGCAACCTTCGTGCTTTGCATTGAAGAATTGGTCAAGGGCCAATTTCGCCACAAGTACGTCGGTCACGATGCCTTTACTAAGCGCCTCGTCTAACTTTCTAACTAGTTCGCCCTCTGCTCTATTTTTCTCTATAGCTAAAGCCTTACTAAACCTAATGGACTCTATTCTAATCGCTCTTTTCAGAGCAAACCACCACTTGTTGTTGACGATAGCCTCCGTCAACGCTTGCTTAACTAGTTCGCTAATCCGGTCTCTGTAGGCCTTGCGCGCTGTAGGCCTTGCGCGCTATCTAAGTCAAGCACACAGATCACGAATTTGTGGTCCGTGTAGATGACTATCTTGAATTGTGGACAGCTTATGCTAGACCTATCTATTTTCCTACAAAATACTCTATAGAGACATGATCTGGATGACCCCATGCGATTTGTCCAAGTCCACATTGGCACATTCGGGAAATCCTATCGGTACCTGTCAGACTGTTCAAAACGCCTGAGCAGGTTGTGGAGACTCTTGCACCCTCCTCCCCTATCCGCTAATCCCACACAGTCCCAGCGTGCATCTAAGATCCCGTTCCAGTCGCCCACTAACACTAAAGAGCGGGATGTTCCTAGAAAGGTCTCCAGACGCCGGAAGAAATCAGGCCGCCCTGCTCCTGTCGGGGCATAGACGGCCACTAACCTGAAAGCTTGCCCTTCTCCGCTGGTCACGTCCAGCACCACCAACTTACCTTCTGGGCTAGGAAGATGGCCCGTATGGCGAGATCCAAACCTCTCTGAAAAAGCACAGCAACTCCTCCCCTCGATCCAGGACGGCTGGGCGATGTTTCGGAGATTCTGCTCTCGCTGATGGCCACTACATCTATGTTTAGGACCTGAGGTCGTTGAAAAGGTGGCCCTGCTACCATGACGACCCCAAGCCACGCGCATTTATCCTGCCTATTCTGAGTGAGGTCGTGTTGAAATGGAGTGGAAAAGATGGGAAAGACCACTTACCTTATTTCTCGCAGAGGAAGGATGGTTTTTCCATCCCTATTCACTCGATCGTCTGGCGAATCGTCCTTTCGGCTGGTCGTCGGCTCTTCTGTGAGTATATCCGAATATACTCTCCGGTTGAGTGTCCCTCCTAGGTCTCTGAAATCACCAACGTTGGGGAATTTCGTTTTAGTGTTTGTGTATTGTTTCTGTGCTATTCATACCAGTCTTATGTTCGTTGGTGTTTTGATTGGTGCTGGTATTATGTAGTCGTGCTGTGAAATGTCTGTGTGTTCAATTATGTAAGTCATTAGTTTCTTGTTGTGTGTATTTATTGCTGTGCATTTGTTTTTCTGGGGGTGGGGGTTTGGTTCGGCTATTTTCTTGTCGTTGTTGCTGGTTGTGTGTGTTTTGTTGTGTTTGCGATGTTTGTGCTTGTGGTGGTGGTGTTGAAGGTGTTGTTGTTGTTGGCGGTGGGGTTGCCGCCGGTAGTGATCGTGGTGCTAGTGTGGGTGGTGATGGTGTTGGTGGTGTTGCTGCTGTAAGTCTCTTTGCAGTAGCCTTTACCCTTTTTTCGTTTCTTTCCTCCCTTTTCGAAGGCGACGAGGCGCTGCTTCTGCGTTTGTGCCTTCTTGCGACCTTTTGCCACCCCTCTCCCACCTCACACTTCATGTCCGATTCTGTGAGGTCGGGGAGGGGTACCAGCTCCACTCTTTCACTTCTTGTTGTTGGTGATGTTTGCACTCGAGTCTCTGTTGCAGCTGCAGTTGGTATTGCTGTTGTTGTTGTTAATACTTCCACTGCTGCTGCTGTTCTTGATTTGCGTGGCGTGGGTATAGGTGCCACGGGCCTATCCTTCCTGGTTGCCGCCTATCCTGTTGCTGGTAGCAGTGGAGCCTGTTTCGGAAGGAGGGGGTTTTCTCCTTTCTCAGGGTCTTCTCATTGCAGAAGGCCCTGAGGTAAGTCTTCGATCCACAGTGAAAGCATTTCGGGCATTTGCCCTCAGGACTTATGGGCAGTTTAGTGCCGTTATCGAAGTCTATCACATCCGGGATAGCTCCGATGCACTCCTGGTTGGTTTGGATTCACATCTCAATAGAGGTGCCGACCCAATCTTCTCGTACTTTTTTCTGTACTTGCAGTACAGTTGTTTTGTCCTCGATTCCGACGAGGACAGACGCGGCCAGCCAAGAAGGAGCCATCCGGGGGGGGGGGGGTTACATGGATCAATTTGTCCCTCACAATTTTTTGTCCGCAGTAGGAGGGCACGAACACCATTTCATCGCTCCTTAGGGTCACTAAGGTGTGAGCCTTTGCCTCCTGGGTGTGGCAAAAAGCACGTCCACCATGGCATATTTCTTGCCTCAGGTGATATGCGTTTTTCCGCTGCCACACAGACCCTAAGGCTTTTTGTATTTGAGCCTCTGTGGCACTTTCAACCCTACGGGATTGTTTGCTTACTGTATGGTACGTGACCGTACAGTGCTGTTGGGTTTCGAAAAAATTTCGGCTGCCTTGCAGATTGCTCTGTGTCCGGTTTTCGTCACCATCTTCCTTGCTTCCTGTAATTCCTCATTTTTTATAAGGATGGTTTACAGGTTCTTTGCGATACCTGCAAACGAGATTGGTTTTTCTTTGTGTTGTTGTTGTTGTCGTCGTCAGAGCTGCTGTTACTTTTGTTGTTGCTGCTGGTACTACGACTGCCGCTGCTGTTGCTGTGGTTGTTGTTGTTGTTGCTGCTGTGCTGTTGCTGCTAATGCTGTTGTTGTTTATGCTGCTGCTGATGCTGTTGCGGCTGCTACTGTTGTTTTCCTTGTCACTGTTGCTGCTGCTGTTGTTATTACGGCTGCTGCTGCTATTATTCATGACGTCAGAAGAATGAAATGGGTTTCCGTATTTACTGCACACATTTTTCGTCGTTGTCGTCGTCGTGGAGAAATGTTCCACGTTTTGCACGTGATCTTGGAAACTATCAGAAACTATATTTTTCTTTTTCTTTACTGGCGTCGCTTGCGAAAGAGAAGGGAGGGAGAGAGACACATTTAGAGAAGGGAGGGAGAGAGACAATCTTCTCTCTGATGTAGTGACGATTGAGGAAGAAGAAGACGGAAGGAGTGGGAGTGACTTGTGAAAATTCTTTTTTGTATTCATGTTTTTTTGGTTTAAAATAAATATTGGGCACAAAACCCCAATAAGCGGTTATTTAACCCTGAAGGGCCAAATAACGGGCAGAAAGACCCCTCCCACGAGGAGGAGGGTGTTTTGTCTACAATTTGGTTAAAGTTTTAAACAATTTACAATTTTATAGCGGTTAAAATTTACTATACCTTACAGAGGCTAGCCTCCGTCAACCATGGCATTCAATAATAATAATAATAATAATAATAATGATTTCATTTATTGGCCACAAGGGCCGACATATAGGGGACAATACAAAAGACTGGGACAGTGGGGTTTAACAGAAAAATCGAGTAAACAATATGAATAAACAAAGTAACAATAACAAAGTAACAATAAAGTAACAAGAAAATTACAACAAGAAAACATTCCCTAATAGGGGGGATGACCACCTAGGGTGCGCTCAGGTACCCCACCAGTCCTGAACGACCCGACGCTTCGAGAGAACCCTGGAAGGGCACCCCCCCCTCCTCTTCAAATTTACCTACCTACAGCCACATGACCAGAGTAGGCCCACTCACACGGGCCATTCTCGCCAGATTCACCCACCTTTCAGCAAATTTACTGGGGGGGGGGAGCACATCTCTCTCCACCCTCACCTTCCTTTCCAAGTGAAACTTGAAAAAGTTGATGAGGGATTGGCCGAAAGAAGGCGGCGGGTCGATCTTAACTATGGACTCGGCCGATAGCCGGATCCGTTCTATACGCGACAACAGCTGTTCAACATAACTCCACAAGTCAGTAATGCACGGACACTGGACGAGTGCGTGCAGAACGGTTTCGTCGCTCTGCGCGCATCTCGGGCAGGTCAGTCTGACAGCACTTCCGTGCCTGTAGAGGTTATCTCGAACCGGTTGTGCCCCCCGGTAGCACTGCCAAGCGAGGGATTTTTGGAAATCATCCATCGTCCCCGGCTCGAAAGTCCTCCGGTACAGACTGGTTAGTTCGACTTCGTTGACTCCCAGAGCCTCTCCGAGCGCGTCGTCGCACTTGCCCACCACTAATCCTCTATAGAACTCGAGAGTGGAAGTTCCACTGACCGCATTGCCCGCCTGGTAGAGGACAGTGAGTGCCTGGCAACATTCCAGATGCCAGTCAACCAGTCTCGGTCTCTACTTGACCCAGGACTGCAACTCAGTCAAAGAAACGAGCTGCGGAAAGGCCCGTCTGACAAACGGCGACCAAACCTGTTCACCGTTTAGGCAGAATATCTGGAGATGCCGCAGCCTTTGCGCGTGCCTGCGGATCATTAGCCACGGCATGTCCAGCCCTCCACCTAGAGGGTGCTGGCAGCAGATGGACCGCCTCACCAGCGGAACCTGACCCCTCCACAAGAATTTGAAGAGGAGCCGCTCAAAGATGGCGTGGCGCGAACGGGGGCAAGGGACGACAGTTAGACGGAAGTAGATGACGCCATCTCCGCCCGACCTATCAGTGATAGCTTCATCCCAGCCCATTTCTGGGTGAATATGACTACCCTGCCCGTTACCTCGTCCCAATTCTTATCCACCTGGAGGTCTGGCCCGAACCAAAGCCCTAGCAACTTTACCGGTCCGTCCGTCCAGCGCCTAACGACGCTATTGGACGGCATGGACTTGCCTCTCCAGGTGCCGTGTTGCAAGCCTACTGACTTTTCCGGGTTAAGTTTTGCTCCCGTTAACCTTTCATATTCCTCCAATAAGTTGCCGACCACCTCGATTTCTGAGGTGTCCGACACCCTCACGGTGATGTCGTCCGCATAAGCCGACACAGCCTTTCCGCGTCCCGGTTCGAGCGGGATGCCCTGCAACAGCTCCATCTTCCGCAGTAAAGGCTCGAGAGTCAATATGTACAGAAGGGAGGAGAGAGGGCACCCTTGACGGACCGATCGGGAGACCTGAAACGGTTCCGAGAGGTGGCCATTAATTTTGACCATCGAGCAGGTGCCGCTGTGCATTGCAGCGATCCAGCTTCTGAAGACGGGACCGAAGCCAGCCGCCTTGAGGACAGCCTCCAGGTACCGATGGTCGACCCTATCGAATGCTTTCGATTGATCTAAATTGATCAGAGCCCCACCGAAGCCAGGTTTACACCCTACCCTCTCTATAATGTATCGCATTAGGTGGAGGTTGTCGTGTATGGACCTGGTTGGGATTGCGCAAGTTTGCGCCTCCCCAACCAAATCCCCGACGACAAGCGCCAACATCTTCACTAATACCCTGGCCAAAATCTTAAACTCTGTGTTGAGCAGAGTTATGGGCCTGAAATTGTCTAAATGTGTCCCTCTTGTTCTCGTCTTTCCTTATCAGCGTCACTACGCCCTCACAGAACTGGGAATACTCCCGTTTTGCTGCCAGTTGCAGTAGAGCGCTTCGAGGAGATTGGAGAATAAGTCTGGCATATTTACGTAAATCTCGTAGGGCAGACCATCCAAACTGGGTGACTTGCGCCTCATGCAGCCTACAAGGGTATCCTGAATCTTGGCTGAAGTAATTGGCCTTTCGCAGCGCCTAGCGTCAGCCGTCGAGAGTTGCGGCAAGCCATCGAGGTAGGAACTGAAGTCCGCCACCATCTCTGACCCGCCACTTCCTCCGAACAACCGAGCAAAATGTTGGCGAAAGGCCTCACACATCCTCTTGGAATCGCTCAGCTCGAGCCCGTCTCGGTCCGTCAAAGACCGAATCGTGGTTTTATTACCACGCTGCGCCTCTGCCACGCGGGCCCATCGAACAGCTTTGGTTCCCTCGTTTCTCAGAGCACGCGCCTTAGCTCTGACAATGCAACCTTCGTGTTTCGCATTGAAGAAGTGGTCTAATGCCATTCTCGCCGCTAGCACATCAGTTGCAATGCCACTACCAATTGCCTCGTCTAACTTATCTACCACTCTCCCTCCTTTCTATTTTTGTCTAATGCTACTTCTTTGCTAAACTCTATCGACATTACTCTAATCTCTCTTTTGAGAGCCCCCCGCCATCTATTGTTGACGACTCCCCCTGTCAACTTTTTCTTAACTAAATTGTTGACCTGGTCCCTGTAAGCCTTACGTGCCGGAAATGACATGTTTAGCTTCCGGAAACCAGGTCCTAACCTACGCGTCTTATCTAGGTCGACCATGCAGATCACCAACTTGTGATCTGAATAGGCGACCGTTTCAAAACGTGGACAGCTTACACTATTTCTGTCTATTTTCCTAATGAATATCCTGTCTATATACGATCTAGATGACCCTATGCGGTTAGCCCAGGTCCACACTGGCGCATTAGAGAAATCTAGTCGGTACCTGTCAGACATTTGGAACTGGCTAATCAGGTTCTTGAGGCTTTTGCACCCCCCGCTCCTATCGGATACTCCCACACAGTCCCAGCGTGCGTCTAAGATGCCGTTCCAGTCCCCTGCTAACAGTAAAGGGCGAGACGTACCCAGAAAGGCTTCCAGGCGTCTAAAAAATCCGGCCGTCCTGCCCCAGTAGGAGCATAGAGGGCCACCAGTCTAAAGGCACCACCTTCATTATTGTTCACGTCTAGGACCACCAACTTCCCGTCCGGGTCCCGGAAGATCGACCTCACCTCGAGATCCAGGCCTTTCCTAAACAGCACTGCCACTCCGCCTCCCATTCCCGGCTGGCTAACAGATGCAAAGATCTGATAGTCGTCGAAAATGGGGGCTAGTGCGCGCGTGTCGGAAATCCTGGCCTCGCTTCCTGCAATTACATCCATTTCTATAGACCTGAGGTCGTTGAGCAGGTGACCCTGCTTCCAGGACGATCCCAGGCCTCGAACATTTAAACATCCTACTCTTAATACCGCCATGTTGGCAGGTTAAACAGAGAGAGAAGAAGGTTTACTTACCTTCCGGGCTCTTGTGAAGGTCGGGTTGTTCGACCTCCATAGTTAGTGGGGTTTCTTTTGGGAACCCCTTTAAAAGTCTTGAAGTGGGTTTTACGTTCGGGGTTCCCACGTCCCGAAGAAAGCTGTCACGTATTTCTTTGAATATGTCGAGCGACATTCGCACCAGAACCAAATCTTCCGGCACGCGAAATGTGATCGATTTAAACATTTCCCCCTCCTTTTGTATATTTTCACTTCGTGCTACGAGGGCCATCAGTTCCTTGTTGGCCCTCCTGACGAGCACGAAGTTTTGTATGTTTTGTTGGTGTGATTTTATTTGTTTGCGTGGCTGTGGTGGTGATGGTTTTGGTGGTGTTGTTTCGGTTGTATCTGTGTTTGTTGTGAGTGCGATACCTGTGGTTTCAGATGTTTGTGTGTATATTTGTTCTTGCGTCTGTTTCGGTTGTTTGCGTTTGGGGGATTCTGGTGATGGTGATGGTGGTGTTGATGTTGGTGTTATTGGAGAAATGTTTGCGTGGGTGGTGTCTGCGTTTTTTATTGTGGGTGCTTTTGTGCTTTGTTGAGTTCTTTTTTTTCTTTTTGTGTTTCCTTTTTTGTATTTTGGGGGATTTGGGATTTCCCTCATTTTCACTACTGGTAGATGAGGGGTCTGTGTCTGTAAGTGTGTCTGTATGTATGTTTAAGGTTTTATTGATCTGTGTATTTGGGGGGAGAGGGGGAATTTGACAGCTTTCCTCGTTTCCCCCCTGGGTGGTCAATGTTGGTGGTGGTCTTTCTATTGGTGTTGTTGTTGGTGGTTTTGCCGGTGCAGATGTTGGTTGTGGTCCTCGCCCCGGCGTCGGCAGCAGTGGACCCTTTCGACCCCTTGCTTCTTTCAGCAGTTGAGGGCAGAAGGCTCGTTTTTTCCCCACAAACAAAACACTTCGGCCTTTTGCCTTCGGTCATAATGTGAATGACAGTCCCATTCTGAAGGCGGATATGGTCTGGGATTGTCTTCACATTCTCGGGCCTGATCTGGAGAAGGATCTCCAGGTCAACCACGGAACAGTCCTCTCTGGCCGTTCTGGTCACTTCTATAGCGACTTAATCCGTCCCCTCAACAATCACACATCCCAGAAGCCACGACATGTCAAGTCCTGGTGGGATTCTGGGAATGCAGAGACGGGCCGTTCTTTTTCCCATGTGGGAGGGGTACATTATGACCTTACTGGTTTTGCAAGGAGTCATGGCGTGTTTTATAGCGAGGCCTTCTGACTTGAACAACACCGAAATGGTGCCGTACTGTCTGCCCCTCTCTATGTACTGGGTGTCTTCTCTGATGCACCTCAGCGCGACTTCGATATCTTCTTCTGGGATTAACGCTGCCCTTTTGGTTTGTGCTGAGATGCATCTATAATGCACCGTTTTGCGCTCCACTGCTTCAATAGCTTCTACCGGGACAGTTAAGTTGGCCCAAGTTTGCTCTTGCTTGATGAGCTTCCAGGCCTGGGCCAACTTTTCATCTTTGTTTGAGAGGTGCAGGCTGAAGCATGACCTCTTTTTTGCTGCTGCCGCAGCGAAAGTGGTCTTGTTTTCGTTGGGGGTGTTGTTGACGTTGTTCTTGTTGGTGTTGTTGTTAGCACTGTCGCTGTTATCATTGTTGTCTTTGTTGCCACCGTTGTTATCGGTGCAGTTGGTATTGTTGCTGTTGGTGTTGTCGCTATTTGTTTTCATGTTAGTGGTGTTGATATTGTTGTTGTATTTGTTATTTTATTTTTTGTTATCTGTATTTTCGTTGTCGCTGTTACTGTCATTTTTTTCAAAATTAGAGTTCTTATTGGTATCATTGGTGTCTTTGTTTACCTTGTTTGTGGTGGTGTTTGTGTTATCAATGTGTGTTAATTTCGCTGTAGCGCTCCTCTCAACTTCTACGTCGTTGTCGCACGACAGCCGACATATCGCTGGGGGGCGTGGCTCAGCCTTGTTTTTTTTTCTTCGTAAATTTTTTAACATTTTTAACATTTATAAAAAAGTTCCAAAAGGCCCAAATATTATACTTTCCCCTTCACGGGGCAAAGTCTAAGGGCTTATATCCCTTACACAACAAGAAATATTTAACAACAAATAATTTAAACAGGCAAATAAAGCCACTTACTGTGAGCGAGCAAAATACGTCCGCTTAGACCAATAATAATAATAATAAGTTAATATTAATAGTGGAATTTTTGAGGTTGACTCTTTATCACCGCTTTTATTCTGCATCGCACTTGGAAGAAGAAGAAGAAGAAGAAGAAGAGGAAGAAGAAAACTGATTAGCCTGCTCCTTTCATAATGTGTTATTCGATTTTGAGTGAGAGCAGTATGATTGAATGCTTAATAAGTTCGATTTGTAATTATTAGGTCGTCTCGGGTTCAATCATATTTCATCGAATCTTGAACGATTATGATTTACCATAACCTCGGCTATGGCAATGTTTGAAATTGAGTAGAACTGGGTGGAAAACGATTGGATTGACTTTATCTGAAATCCCAAATCCCAACTCTGTCACATACACTCTGCAATGCTAAATAACCGAAATAATGAAGTGAAGGGTACACCTGTCTCTAGAAGGCCCTGCCCCTGATCCCAATTTTTTGGCTGTGAAGCGACTGAGAGTACAAGATTTCGCCCTGGACATGACGCCAGACCATCGTAAGGGTAAACCCCCAGTTATTGCTGTTATTCATTTCTAGTTGCGTATGCTGGCGCAACGTAAAATGAAATATTTTGCTCAATAATACAACACAACAACCCAGTCCAGGAATCGAACTCACAACATTATGATCGTAAATCCAACACCCTCACAACAACTAAACCACACACCTCCACTCTATATATATGAGGCCAGTTTATATCTTTGCTCAGCCGTTTCTCCTTTGTCCGATTTCTTGTCATTCTTCGTATTGAAGGTATTGAGAATGAAAGTGATGTGTATATGACATATAATGAAGGCAATAGTTTAAGAGAATGTATGTATGTATGTATGTATGTATGAATGTATGTATGTATGTATGTATGTATTTCTCGTTCAGCGCATCGGTAGGGGTTCTCCTACATGGATATAAAGTAGTGGCCGTACTCGAAAACGAGTTGGCAGCCACCACCATGTATGTATGTATGTATGTATGTATGTATGTATGTATGTATGTATGTATGTATGTCGGGTCACCCTTGAGTGCTACTGGTAACATGTAACCCAGTACAACCTGTCGCATGGTCGGGTCGTCGGCGACTAATCCGGCAAGCCCCACAAGTTTACTTGGTGAGGAGGGTGATTTTGGACACCCTGCAGGACAAAAAACAAAACCTGAAAATTGACGGAAGAACTCATAATTGTCAACGACCATCCAAACGTGTGTAAATATGTATATACACATGTACATATGTATGTATATGTGTACATACATGGGTGCATGTGTATGTATATGCACGGGGACATAGAAATAGTCGGGCTGGACACCCGATCGCGTGGTTAAACCACTGGGAGTGAAGGACCACTAGCCTTTCTCAGGGCATTCTTCTAGGAGAAGGCAACTCAGGAAACTGGGATAACTCCGCTATAAAACCTGCGGCTCAGTAGTTACCGATGATGTTGATCTTTTCTTCTTCTCGGGTTATAGGTACTGTCGCTCAGAGAGTGGATTAGCTAAATGCAGTCTTTTCTCACTTTAAAAAATATCTTCACGCACAGGCATTGTACGATAGAATTAATTAATTGTTTCTACTTTAGGCACAAGGCCAGCAATTACTCAGTGCATTACTGGTACTTTATTTTATCGACCCCGTAAGGATGAAAGGCAAAGTTAACCTCAGCGGGATTTGAACTCAGACCGTAAAGGGACGTAACTATGCTGGAAAGCAAGGCGTCCGACTCTCTACCGATACTGCCAATCCATCAATAATTAAGGTGGATTGGCAGTATCGGTAGAGGGTCGGACGCCATGCTTTCCAGCATAGTTACGTCCCTTTACGATCTGAGTTCAAATCCCGCCGAGGTTGACTTTGCCTTTCATACTTACGGGGTCGATAAAATAAAGTACCAGTAATGCACTGGGTTATTGCTGGCCTTGTACCTAAAGTAGAAACAATTAATTAATAATTATTAATTATTATTAATAATGGTATATTGTGCAATGACCATACTCGGTAACGACGGGGCAGCCATCATGTATGTATGTATGTATGTATGTATGTATGTATGTATGTATGTATGTATGTATGTATGTATGTATGTATGTATGTATGTATGTATGTGTGGTCGGGTCGTTTGCGACTAAACTGGCAACCCCACCAAGGTTTCTTGGTGAGGAGGGTGACTTTGGACATCCTGCAGGACTAAAAACAAAACCTGTCAAAGGGCAAAAGAGCTCTTAAGAGTCAATGGCCATCCAAAATCACCGGGAGAGATGACCCCTTAGCCTTTGTCAAGGCAGAATTCTAGGAGAAGGAAAACTCTGATATAACACCTGCAACCCTGATGGTATCCAATGATGTTGACTTGTTCTTCTTTTTGGTAAATATCATCTTGGTTAAGAGAGTGGGACTGGCTTTGTGCAGTGCCTTTGCTCACTATAAAAGCTTCACGGCACAGGCATTGCTTTATATCTGGAGATCTCTCTGCACTTGTCGTCACATGGTACCATGGGCCCAGCACTATGTGTCAATAATTGTCACAGGTGTACTGTTTGTACCAGAGTTTTCAAGTCGCTGGCTGGACTAAAAAGTCACACTCGTTCAGCGCATCGGTAGGGGTTCTCCTACATGGATATAAAGTAGTGGCCTTACTTGAAAACGAGTTGGCAGCCCCCATGTATGTATGTATGTATGTATGTATGTATGTATGTATGTATGTATGTATGTATGTATGTATGTATGTATTTATGTATGTATGTATGTCAGGGTAGCCATCATGTATGTATGTATGTACGAATGTATGTATGTCAGGTCACCAGTTGGTGCTACTGGTAACATGTATCCCAGTACAACCTGTTTCATGGTCGGGTCGTTGGCGACTAAACTGGCAACCCCACCAAGGTTTCATGGTGAGTAGGGTGACTTTGGACATCCTGCAGGACTAAAAACAAAACCTGTCAAAGGGCAAAGGAGCTCTTAAGAATCAATGGCCATCCAAAATCACTGGGAGAGATGACCCCTTAACCTTTGTCAAGGCGGAATTCTAGGAGAAGGAAAACTCTGATATAACACCTGCAACTCTGATGGTATCCAATGATGTTGACTTGTTCTTCTTTTTGGTAAATATCATCTTGGTTAAGAGAGTGCCTTTGCTCACTATAAAAGCTTCACGGCACAGGCATTGCTTTATATCTGGAGATCTCTCTGCACTTGTCGTCACATGGTACCATGGGCCCAGCACTATGTGTCAATAATTGTCACAGGTGTACTGTTTGTACCAGAGTTTTCAAGTCGCTGGCTGGACTAAAAAGTCACACTCGTTCAGCGCATCGGTAGGGGTTCTCCTACATGGATATAAAGTAGTGGCCTTACTTGAAAACGAGTTGGCAGCCCCCATGTATGTATGTATGTATGTATGTATGTATGTATGTATGTATGTATGTATGTATGTATGTATGTATGTATTTATGTATGTATGTATGTCAGGGTAGCCATCATGTATGTATGTATGTACGAATGTATGTATGTCAGGTCACCAGTTGGTGCTACTGGTAACATGTATCCCAGTACAACCTGTTTCATGGTCGGGTCGTTGGCGACTAAACTGGCAACCCCACCAAGGTTTCATGGTGAGTAGGGTGACTTTGGACATCCTGCAGGACTAAAAACAAAACCTGTCAAAGGGCAAAGGAGCTCTTAAGAATCAATGGCCATCCAAAATCACTGGGAGAGATGACCCCTTAACCTTTGTCAAGGCGGAATTCTAGGAGAAGGAAAACTCTGATATAACACCTGCAACTCTGATGGTATCCAATGATGTTGACTTGTTCTTCTTTTTGGTAAATATCATCTTGGTTAAGAGAGTGCCTTTGCTCACTATAAAAGCTTCACGGCACAGGCATTGCTTTATATCTGGAGATCTCTCTGCACTTGTCGTCACATGGTACCATGGGCCTAGCACTATGTGTCAATAATTGTCACAAGTGTAGGGTTTGTACCAGAGTTTTCAAGTCGCTGGCTGGACTAAGAAGTCACACTCGTTCAGCGCATCCTACATAGATATAAAGTAGTGGCCGTACTCGAAAACGAGTTGGCAGCCACCATGTGTGCTGTATGTATGTATGTATACATATATGTATGCATGTAGTCATATGCAGTCAACAATTCATATACATTAGCCAATGTATTACACGCATAGTAGTTACCTTATTGTTAAGGTATCTATAGAAGTAAAGAGTGATTGTGATGTAAAGATTAAGGAACGTTCTGTGGGTTTGTGGTTCTGTATTCAACTCTTCCTTTGGGAGAGTTAGAGATAGAAGGGAGTCCTCATCGAGAAGAATATATGATTCTAATCCGCTTAATGCAAGAGAAATCTGGATTATATTCTGACCAAGTGGACAACGAATATCGGTGAAAGAATTAAATTTGAATTTTTAATGAAGGGATTATTAATAACATGCATGTAATTCTATGGTAGTGCATGTCTTTCTGTCTGTTAATGTGGTTACTGTTATTCTTTTGTGCATATGGTTATTTGTGTAGAGACGAGATTAATACTAAGGGAGAGTTGAGAGGGAAAGACAGTAAGGAAAAAGAGAGAGTACGGGAGACATAGCAGATACACAGAGAGAGGAAGAGAGAGCGAAAGAGAGGGGGGAAGACATATATATATATATATATATATATATATATATATATATATATATATATATTCGGTCGTCAAGTATGAAATTTGTAGAAATTTATAGATAAAACAAATTCCTACAAATTTCATACTTGACAACCCAATATCGGTCTCCTCCCCCCTCTCTTTCTCTCTCTCTCTCTCTCTCTCTCTCTATATATATATATATATATATATATATATATATATATAGAGAGAGAGAGAGAGAGAGAGAGAGAAGAGGGTGAGAGAGTGAGATAGAGAGGATGAGAGAGAGAAGAGAGTAAGAGAGAAAGTGGCGGCTGAGATAACGTGGAACGCTGTTTCTGAATTTAGTTTGTTTGATCTCATTTATTGTTGTTGGTATTTAGATTTCATTTATATGTTGAATAATACTTTCTACTACAAAGGACACGTGACTTAGTGTTTAACATGTTTGGTTGACAATTGTAAGGCCATGAGTGGGGTTACTGGTGCTGCGTAGTGTCCTTGCGCAACACACATACTTCAAATACTTCGCGTCACTCAGCTGGCAAAGGATGTGTTGCACCTCTAAATTCAAAGGGTTTCCTTGTCACTATATTTTCTTGATAATTACGTTGAGAATATACGTGTCTGTGGTTTGCTCAATCATATGCACGGTAATTTCACAAGAAAATGGTCCCGTTGGTCGAACTACAAGGACACCCATCGTGGAATAGATGCATGTACAAATGTATGTGTGTATGGTGTGGTATGGTGTGGTGTGGTGTGGTGTGTGTATGTGTCTATGTACCTAAATATATATATATATATATATATATATATATATATATATATCATTTCTGAATTTGTTTAGCAAGATTCTTTATCTGAAAACGTGTGTTGAAACCGGTATATATATATATATCTGTGTGTGTGTGTGTGTGTGTGTGTGTGTGTGTGTGCGTGCGCGTGTGTGTGCGTGTGCGTGTGTGTGTGCAATATGATCAAGGTACTAGATAACTCTAGGCAGGACGTGTTAAAATAGAAAAGAAAAACATTTATTATACACGTGTTTCAATGCAGTTATGCAATCGCCTACAAAAGTTGAATTATTACAAACTTCATAATCCAATATCTCGCACTACGTAGTTTAAATCTGCATTCGACCAGAGAGTTACGATAGCAGAACTGCATTGATACACGTGTTGGTGACCCTATTGTATAATTAATGATTCTTCTAATTTCAGCTAGTCTTGCCTAGTTTTTCAATAGTACTCTGTTTCATATTCAATTACAATTTGAAGGAAGCGGGAAATTAATAAAGGAGGAATTAATAAAGTGTAGGACTGTCTAAACTATTATCTCTTTTAGGGGTGGTGGGACTGGGATGGGACAGGAGGGCCATGCCCACCCCAATAATTATATTTTTCTCTTCAAACTACCAAAACATACATCTATTTGTATATGCGCTACAATGTATGTACATGTTATGTACAGGCAGATGGGGGGGGGGGAATATATATATATATATATATATATATATATATCTAGATATTGATATAGAGATGGGGAGAGTTTGGTGGTAATTGATATAGAGAGGAAGAGTGGAAGAGTGTTTTGTATATTAGATATAGATGGGGGGGGGGGGGATTGATGTTTATTGATAAAGAGAGAGGAATTTGAAAAGAATTCCGTGTAGTAGATATACAGAGGAGGAGAGTTTGGCGTTGATTGATATAAAGAGGTGGATTGGAAGAGAGTTCCGTATAGCAGATATATAGAGGGGGATGGTTTGTTATTACATGATATAGAGAGGGAGTTTAGAAAAGAATTCTGTATAGTAGATATAGGGAGAGGGAGAGTTTGGCGCTAATTGATATGTAGAGGGGGATTGGAAGAGAGTTCCGTTCAGTAGCTATAGACAGGGGGAGAGTTTGTTGTTAATTGATATAGAGGGGGATTGGAAGAGAATGTTGTAAGGTTGTTGTAGAGAGGGCGAGAGTTTAGTGGTAATGAATACAGTGAGAGTATTGATAGATATAAATTTCTATTTATTTGCCACCAGGGCATCAAAGATTGGGACAAATACAAAGGGGGGAGTTTACATACATTTAAAAGGACGTGTAAAAAACATATAACAAATTGAATTTAACAATCGATGTCCTCAATAGGAAGGGGCGTTGACATGGGTCGCACACACCCCCGAAAAAATGTGCAACCCTCCTCTTCAGAAGCAGAAAGAGCGGGTGCTTCCTTCCTCTTCTCATTCTTCTCCTCTCTCACCTACAGGCTGATATAGAGAGAAGGCTCATTCACTCGGGCCATTCTCGCTACTTTCACTCACCTTTCATAAAACTTGCTGGGGTAGAGCACCTCTCGCTCCATTCTGATCCTTCTTCTAAAGTGGTACTTGAAAAAAAAGACCAGTTGTTGGCCGGAGAGAAAGGTGTCTGACCTCAGCCCTTTCAACCTTGTCCACCATACAAGCTCTTTCGCCATAGCTATCACACAGAGGAAAACCACCTTTCCTTCGTTTTTGAAAGGGGGAGGCGGTTTGATCGTGACAATGTTCTCGGTGGTCAACCGGATTGGTCCCACCCGCGACAGTAGTCGTTCTACATAGCCCCACAGGTCAGCAACGCCCGGGCAGTGTACGAATGCGTATGCGACGGTTTTCTCGTCACGCACGCATCTCGGACAGATCTTCTTCGAGGGGTCCCTACCCGGGCGCCCGTGTCTGTGGAGCTTGTCCCGAAAGGGTAGAGCTCCTCGGTAACATTGCCAAGCCAGGGACTTTTGGAAGTTGTCCATCGGTCCCGGGCCAAACGTCCTACCGAACAGACTGACCAGCTCGTCTTCCTCCATGCCCAGAGCCTCTCCGAGAGCGTCGTCGCACTTACCGCGCACCAAACCTCTCTAGAATGTTGAGGTTGAGTCTCCACTGATTGCCGGATCCGCTTGCCAGAGGGCTGTGAGCGCCTGGGCTCATTCAATGTGCCAGTCGCCCACTTTTCTCAGTCTTTGCTTGACCCAGGATTGCAGCTCGGTGAGTGAGACGAGTCTCGGAAAGGCTCGCCTCACAAACAGGGCCCACACCGGCTGACCGGTGAGGAATACATGGAGGTGCCGTAGCCTTAATGCGTGTCTACGCATCGTCAGCCACGGCATACCCAGCCCTCCGTTCGAAGGGTGTTGACAGCAGATGGATCTTCTCACCAAAGAAGCCCGCTTCTTCCAAAGAAATCGGAAGAGCGCGCGCTCCATTTTGGCGAGTGTTTTCTCTGGGCAAGGCACGACGGTCAAGCGGTAGTAGATGACGGACGCTATATAAGCGTTCGCCACCTCCGCTCGACCTTTCAGGGATAGTTTGCACTCGGCCCACTTCTGGGTGAGTGCAAACACCTTGCCCGTTACCTCGTCCCACTTTTTTTCCACCTGGAGGTCCGGTCCGAACCAGACCCCGAGCAGCTTCACCGGTTCCTCCGTCCAGCGTCCGACGATGCCGTCGGAGGGCATCGTTTTGCCCCTCCACATCCCGAGTTGCAAACCAACGGACTTATCCCGGTTCAGCTTGGCTCCTGTGAACCTTTCATATTCCTCCAGTAAGGTGCCGATCTGCCCGATTTCCGAGGCGCACGACACCATTACTGTCACGTCATCGGCGTAGGCCGACACCGCTTTCCGCAATCCCGGTTCCAAGAGGATGCCCTGCAACAGCTCCAGCTTCCGCAGTAGTGGCTCGAGAGCCAGCACATACAGGAGGGTGGAGAGAGGGCATCCCTGTCGGATGGATCGCGTGATTTGGAACGGCTCCGCGAGGTAGCCGTTCACCTTGACCCTCGATCAGGTGTTGCTGCTGTGCATTGCAGCAATCCAGCCCCTGAAAACGGGTCCGAAGCCTGCCGCCGCGAGCACCGCATCCAGGTACCGATGGTCAACCCTATCGAACACCTTAGATTGAGCCAAGTTGATCAGGGCCCCACCAAAGCCGGGTTCGTTCCCTACCGTCTCTACGATGTATCGCATGAGGTGGAGGTTGTCGTGTATGGACCTGGACGGGATTGCGCATGTCTGCGCTTCTCCCACCAGGTTCCCGACGACAAGCGCCAACCTCTTCGCTAACACCTTGGCCAAAATCTTTAACTCTGTGTTTAGCACAGTTATGGGCCTGAAATTATCTATGTCATCCCCCTTGTTCTCGTCCTTCCTCACCAGCGTCACTACGCCCTTGGTCACAGAACTGGGAATTCTTCCGTTCTGTTGCCAGTTGCAGTAGACCGCCTCGAGGAGACGGGAGAACAAGCCCGGCATCGCTACATAAAGTTCGTATGGTAGACCATCGAGACCCGGAGATTTGCGTTTGCCGCATTGGCTCAGCGCTTCCCCTATTTCAGCGGCTGAAATCGGCCTCTCGCAGGACTTCGCCTCCCCGTCCGAGAGCCGCGCCAGACCGTCGAAGTATGGACCGAAATCCATGGCCCCACCCGGCCCGCCGCCCCTCCCGAACAGTCGTGCAAAGCGCCGTTGAAAGGCCGCGCTCATCCACTCAGGTTCAAGGATCACGCGTCCACCCTGGTACTTCAAAGACCGAATCGTGGACTTGTTTCCACTTTTTGCCTCTGTCACTCGCGCCCAGCTAACAGCTTTGACTTCTTCGTTACCCAGAGCACGTATTTTACTCCTGACAACGCAGCCCTCGTGCTTCGCATCAAAGAACTGGTCTAGGGCCGTTCTTGACGCCAGCACGCCGGCCACGTTGCCACACCTAATCGCCTCTTCTACTCTATTTGTTAATTCCCTTTCAGTTCTATTCCTATCTGATGCTAATTCCCGACTAAAACCTATCGATTCTATTCTAATTTCTCTCTTGAGAGAGCCCCACCACCTGTTGTTGACAATTTCCCGCGTCAAACGCTGCTTAACTAGTGTGCTAATCCGCTTACTGTAAGCTTTGTTTGTCGATAAAGACAAGTTTAGCTTCCAGTAACCGGGTCCCTGTCTATGAGTTCTATCAGGGTTGACCACTCCGGTCACCAACTTGTGATCCGAATAGTCAACCATGACCATTTGTGGACAGCTTAATATGTCCCTATCCTTATTTCTAACTAGGAACCTATCTAGGTACGACCTAGATGTTCCGCTGGTATTAGTCCACGTCCACAATGGCACAGTCGGAAAATCTAGTCGATATCTATCGGCCAGATCAAATCGGCCGATTAATTGTTTAAGGCTGTTACACCCCCCTTTATCGGGACATGCCCCTACATAGTCCCAACGTGCATCCAGGATACCATTCCAGTCCTCCACTCAAAGCAAGGAGCGAGACGTTCCCAGGAAATTCTCCAGGCGTCGGAAGAAGTCCGGTCGCGGTGTCCCAGATGGGGCATACGCTGCCACCAGCCTGAAAGCTGCACCTTCACCACTGCCGACGTCTAAAACCACCAGTCAACCCTCCGGGTCCAAGTGTACCTTCTGTGTGGCAAGACCCAGGTATTTTCGCAGCAGAACGACAACCCCACCACCACTCCTCGGCTGACAGAGAGATGCGTAGATCTCAAAGTCGTTGAAGATGGGGGCCAGTTGGCGCTCGCTGCTGATGCTGGACTCGCAAATAACCATTACATCCACTCTGCGCGACCTGAGGTCATTTAAGAGTTTTCCCGGTTTCCAGGACATCCTCAGGCCGCGTGCATTCACACATCCGACTCTTATATTGGCCATGTTGGTGCTGAAGAGTTAAAAAGGAATAGGAAAGGAAATTACTTACCTCTTCGTCTCCTGGGGACCAGGCTGCACAATTTCCATGAGGGTGTTGGAAGGGTTGTTTGGTGGGGTGGTGATTTGTGGTGGGGTGTGGACATCACTGTGTGGTGGGATTAGGGTGTTTGGTGCGGTGTGGGTGTCTGAAGTGGGGGTGGGGAAACATCTCAATAGGACGCTGTTAAGTGGTTTGGTGCAGTTGGTTACCACATTAATTGGATGGTTCTTTTTCAAAGTTACATAGGTTTCCGTTGGGACCCTAAACATCATTCGGTGCGGTTTGTTCGCTGCGTAGGTGTGTTCTTGTTAATGTATGTATAGAGTTTTTGTTGTGTTGTGTTTGTTTTTGTTTGTTGTTCTGTTGCGTGTTTGCGCTTTGTAGTATGTGTTATGTTTTGGGGAGGGGTGGGGTTTTTTGTTTGTGATGTTTGTTCTGTTTGTGCTGGTGGTTGTGTGTTTGTAGCATTTTTGTTAATGTGGTGCCTTTTTTTCCCCTTTTCACCTGTTGAAAGGGTTCTCCCTCGTCGTCACTGGGTGACGTTGATACGGAGTCCTCTTCCGTGTTGTTGGGAAGGGGTATATTTTGGGGTTTTGTTGTGGTTGCTTTTGTATTTGTTTTAGGTGGGGAGGGGTTGGGTGGAACAGTGTTTTGTGTTGTTATTTTTCCGTGCTGTTGTGGTTGTTGTTGTTGTTGTTGTGGTGGTGGTGGTGGTGGTGGTGGTGGTGGTGGTGGTTGTGTTGTTGTGTTCGGGGTTGGCAGAAGAGCCCTTTTTTTTTACTCGTTAATTGAGGACAGGCAGCCCTCAGGTGACCCCTGCTTAAGCAGTGGTAACATGACGGCCGCCTTCCTTCCACTGAAATGTTTATATAAGTTAGCCCGTCCAGAGGCACGCGTTATGGGATATTCGCTATTCGTTCTGGGCTCATTTTCACCAGAACTTCTACGCTAGTCCCACCAAATACACCTCCAGAGGACTTTCCTATTGAAATTATCTTGTCTTGATCAAAGTCAATGATTCCACATAATATCCACCAAATATTTACATTTGGTGTGATACTCATTATTTTTATTCTTTGTGTCCCTTTTCCCCTGTATGTGGGGAAAAAGGTGAAGCGGGGGGACACAATGGGTGATACCGAGTACTTTTGTGCTGTTGACTGGTTGTTCATTAGCACCGAAATGCTACCAAACAGTTTACCTTTTTGTATGAAGGTTATATCCTTCATTGCATCTTTTAGAACCAGCTCAATTTCATTTTGTGATAATTGAGCTGGTTTTCTTGTTTCATTCGATATTGTCCTGAAAACCACAGTTTTCAGGACAGTCTCTCTACGTAATTCCTGTGGAGAATTGATGCTAAAAGCACCGTTTTCGCCAAAAGTCACGAATTGTTTTGCGTCTTGTAATAGTTGTTTAGCATTTGTTATGTCTATTGGCGTGTATAGTTCGTTTTTTTTTACAGTCTGTGCGAATGTTGTTTTGGTGTTGTTGTCTTTTTTGTTGCTGCTGTTGTAGTCACTGTTGGTCATATTGTTCATGTTTTCCTTGGTGTTGTTATTGTTGCAGTTGTTGGTTGTGGTGTTATTGTCATTGTTCTTGTTGTTGGTGCTGGTATTATTTACCGGGTTTGGTTTCGTGGTTTCAATATTTTCAACGTTTTTCGATAATGCGAGGGGGGAAGGCTGCAAGCTTTGTACTCCTACCTTCCCTCCACCACTTTTCTTAGTGGGCGTGACACTCACGACAGTGTGCGAGGTGGAAATGGCATCCATTGCTTATACCAAGTCTACACAGTTTTGAGATGAAAATGAAAATTTCGCCCCTTTCTGGGGCGAAAATTAATTGACTCAACGTCTGACGGCCCAGGCAAGGGGTTAAACTAAACAATGCTATTAAATTGAGCAATGCACTCACAGTTTTTTTTACAATAATCCGTAAAACTCCGGAGCGAAGTAATTCACGTCTATATCAAGTGGTAATTGATATAGAGAGGGGGATTGGAAGAGAGTTCCGTGCAGTGGATATAGAGAGAGTTGGAAGAAAGTGCAGTATAGTAGAGAATTTTGGTGTGATTTATATACAGAGGGGGATTGAGAAAGATAAGTGTAGATATACATAGTGAGTGAGAGAGTGTATTAGTCTTAAATATAGAGAGTAGGATAAGAGAGGTGGTGTCATGGTAGATATAGAGAGGGGGTAGAGTCTGGTTTTAGCCGATACTGAGAGGGGGATTAAAATAGAGTTTTATGTGAAAGACGTTGTGAGGAGGAGCGTTAGGTGGGACTCTCGGGTCCCAAATAATAGGATGGGAGGCAATAATGGGGGTAGGATTTGAGAAATCAGTAATTATATTGTGTACGTTCTTAAATATGAAATTTCTTGTAATGCTCATCTTTTGTCATATAATATTTTTTTAAAATATAAAATAAAATAATTATTAGATTCTCCAGCTGGTCTATCAATATGAATAACTTACAATAAAATTTTGCCGGAGGTAGATTAGCAAAATTTAATAATTGTGTGGGTGGGTGTGTTGTAGAATAAAAACCGGGGAGGGGGGATCTGACAAATTAATTAACCGGGGGTGTGGACGATTATTCAAAACCTAATAGTACGGGAATTATTGACGGACGTAAGAATTAAAACTCAATACCGAAATAGAGTTTAAATATTCATTTAATATGACTAAGCCTTATTACACTGGAGTCTCGTCTGCGTACTCACCAGACAAGACTGGTGATCTTGTGAAAGCGCTTGTAAAACTTTAGAATAACAAAGCTCACAAATAGACATAATAAATAAACGTACACACACACACATATATATATATAAATATATATTTTTTTGTATCTATATATACGAGATGAATAAATTGGGTATAATAACATTTTCTTACCAAATGCGAAGAAGCTCGATATATTAACCCCTTAGGAAAGGGCACAGAGCATAATGTTTTAATTATATATATATACAGTGGAGGTGAAACTTGGGTTTGCCCCTCCTACAATAATTAGATTTTCTCCCTAAACTACCAAAACACACATCTATTTGAATATGCGCTGCAATTTATATTCATTTTATGTTTATCGCATATCGAAGTTTTCTGACAATTTTAGAGTGCAAAGATCTAAACTATTTACTACAACTAAATTTCCCAAAGTTCCCATACCACCCCAATTCAGAATGCTTCCACCACCCGTGTCTTTGTTTTCTTAAAAAGTACACAAAAATACGTGTATTAAAAACGTGTACACAAACATACACACTTGCATATATAGTACCACTGATGATGTCACAGATGTGTGACGAAAGAACTTTGATAGACTATATTTATATGTTTATATCTGTATTTTTAACCGTTGGTCAATCAATGGTAAACATCGATTGCCAGATAAATTAACTATGGAGATATTAAAGATACAGAAGCAAACCAAACAGTGATTGTGTTCTGTTCTTATTTCTGGCAATACTATAAGAATATGACCCTCCCCAAATATAACAATACACACACACACACACACACACATATATATTCATTTTGTTTAGGCTGAATAGTAAGTCTTATTACTTTGGGGTTTCGCCTGTGTAACATAGAGTTCTTGTCTGATGATTTTGTGATAAACAGGCGAACCTCCAGAAGGACAAGACTACTCCGATATTGCGAACTCCTTTCTCTCATCTGTCAATAAACTACGGATATATATATATATATTAAAATAACAAATTAAAGTTAAAGCAAAGAATCGCTGCTTTCAGCCTTAACGGGATCTTCTGAAATTTTTGCTCTACGGTTCTTATATATTTGATATATATTTATCCTTATCGAGTCCTCTTTGGATTTTAGTGTTCAAATTTATTATTATTACTATATATATATATATATATATATATATATGTATATATATATATATTTGCACATATATATATGTATATATATATATATATATACATATATATATATATATATATATATATATATATATATATATATATATATATATATATATATATATATATATATTCGCGTATGTCAAAACAATTACCTCTATCATATATATATATATATATATATACATATATATATATGTATATATATATATATATTCGCGTATGTCAAAAACATTTACCTCTATCATATATATATATATATATATATATATTTGTGTGTGTGTGTGTGACTTCTTGACATACGCGGATATTTTTTCTCAAAGATATTCCATTTCGCCAAAAATTTATGTATGCTTTTAATTACTGCGTCGATACAAAAATCCAGGTAAATGTGTTAAGCTAGTTAATTTCTTTCTAAGCTCAGAATGTATATATGGCTTTAATCCTATATACTATAGCACAGTTTAATGAACGTTTCTATTTACCATACTCTTCACATTTCAAGCGTTGATAATAATTCCTTTGTATCTCCTGTATTCAATATATATATATATCAGAATGGAAGAAGTAAAAAGCAGTTAGACAATAGCTCAACAGAATACTCGAACTTGGGGTAGTAGAGTGGGCAATATGCAAAATTTGGATCTAGCTGTTGAAACGGCAGGAACTCAGCCGTCGGGCCCCGAATTTTTTTATATATACATATATATATTTTTTTCCATGTACTGTGCTGTTTGTTTTGTTATTACTTTTACATACATACATGCATACATACATACATGCATACATACACACACACACACATATATATATATATGTTTCAACATATATTCGCTATACACGCCAGGCTTGAGTCTTGTAACACTGAAGTTTCCCTTGCGTGTTCAGAGGTAAACAGAATAAATTTACTCGTTTTGAGTACTCATCTCGCAGAGGCCAATTCAAATAATACACACATACACCTGTGCATGTATGTATGTATGTATGTACGTATGTATGATTGTATGTGTATATCTATAAAGAGAGAGAGAGATGGAGAGCGAGAGAGAGAGAGAGAGAGTAAGAGAGAAAGAGAGAGAAAGAGAGTGATGGAGAGAGAGAGAGAGAGTGAGAGAGAGAGAGAGAGAGAGAGAGAGAGAGAGAGAGTTATAGATGAAAATACAAGAGTACGCATCACTTTAGTAGCGCTTTTATTTTTTGTATAAAATGTTTGAATGAAATTACATTAAAGATTTAAGGTAGTGAGTACTGCTGATCGTTCAGATGCGTGTACCAGAATTAAAAGACTTCGAAAGCTTCTAAATCCTTTTATTTATCATACTGATATTGTTGGACAAGTCTTTATCTGTTTGCTGCTCGATAATTTGATTGTAGCTGAGTGCTACTAAATAGGACCTTCTAAACAATGAAAATAATCTCTCATGAGCTTGTTAGAATTTTCTAGTGTTATCATTATGGTTGATTGTCAGTATCGTTTGGACGGCAGACATTCTTGGCGGAATAGAGTTGTGGCCCTTTACCTTCTGAACTCAAATCCCACCGACGTCCATTTTAAATTCATCCTTACAGTGTCGGTAAAATAAAGCACTAATAACGCACTGGGGTCGATTTAATCTACTTTCCCCTCCTCAAAATTGTTGGCCTTATGCTTAAATCAGAAACCATTATTAAGACGTCTAGAAAAGGTAAGAATTTGTGGCGTTTATTATATCCCATCCAAGCTCACACGAGATGTTACTTCAGGTAATATGATGTGTTGCTGTTGGCAGCAGAAGTACTAACATAAGTATTTCTTTCGTCGAATATCAAAGAAAATTCTGAATAGTCTGCTGTATAGTCTGTATATTCTGTGGAGGGACATTTCATTGTATAATTGACATTATACTGATTTCTCCACGCTTCAGTTATTCTAACCAGCATAAATCTTTTAAATTAGATGTGAATTCTGTTCACATGATATCCATGGGAAATTGTAATAGGTCATTATGATCTAAACTAGCTACATAAAATCACTAAAACTCGGTAAGAAAAGCTAATGAAGCACTTATCAATTATAAAGCAATCATTTCTATCTACTCACAATACGTGAGTACATTTTAATAGCTTAGATCGTCGGTTCTTTATAAGTGACCATAATCGATCAGAAACCAAGGAATACGAGCCTGCACCCCCATCAGAAGACAAATGATCGATCCTCCTTTCGTATCAGCAATGACCAATCATTTGATCTGCCAAATAAATATCTTCGACCTTATATTAAGGTCTAAGTGGCTTCGTGTTACAAAAACAAATAATTTTCAGTTCAAATTATCGTGATAGTGTGTGAAAGGACATGCCATTTGAAATACTTAGTACGACCAAAGACTGTGATAAAGAAACTTGTCTATCATTCTACGTGATTGAATTGAATCCGAGTTTTCGTGATTATGTAACGACCTTCTTAATGCATGGGTGCTCGTTTGAGAAGGCGAGGACATCTTGAAGTAGATCAGTAACAAAGTATCAGGATTAATGATACAATATATTGTAAAAGATGTATCACCTATAAACAACATCTTTGAATCCATGAAGGTTAGGACAACAATGAACAACAGAACCTCTGAGCTGTTTACCAGATTACCCCCATTCACAGTTTTGTCTTATTTTGTCTTCTGTTGGACTTCCTTAATTATTTTATTTTATTTTATTATTTTAATTTTAATATTTATACTCACTTATCTCCGTATATATATATATATATATATATATATATATATATATATATATATATATATATATATATATATATATATATATATATATATATATATATATATATATATATATATATATATATATATATATATATATATATATATATATATACGGAGATAAGTGAGTATAAATATTAGAATTGAAATAATAAAATGAAATAAAATAATTAAGGAAGTCCAACATATATATATATATACGTATATACATATATACATATATATATATATATATATATATATATATATATATATATATATATATATATATATATATATATATATATACGGAGATAAGTAAGTGGTGGTGGTGGTGGTGGTGTTGGTGGTAATAATATTGTTATTGGCGTTTTGCCAAATGTCAGGGCTGACCGAAAATCATTTCCACTTCGATAATCCCACCTTATTTTGTCAGTCAACCATTGACAAACATGCAACATACACACAAACATACACACACATACACACATATATATACGTTTTGTTACTGCTCCAGCTTGGACCCCTAAAGGGCCAAAGTAAGGGTAGAACACAGCCTTCGTGGTATCGACTGACTGCCATCGCTGAATGTTGTTTGTGAAAGATTTAGCTGCTGTTTCTAGGTACACGAGCTTCCACACGGTGATTCACTCATTGGCCCTTTGTAAATAGGTTTTATGATTAACTGTTATATACTTATTTGATCAATTAAATCTCCATATAGAGCTAGTAAGCCATGAGAATCTAGTGGATGTATCTAGTATATATATATATATATATATATATATATATATATATATATATATATATATATATATATATATATACATATATATATATATATATATAATATATATATATAGATTTCGAGTATATGTTGGTTGTATACCAACACCTCAGTATGCAGGCTGGAGCACTCGACGGAGTGCGCAGGTTGGTTTGGTTACTCCAGAGTAATGTAAAATAAAGTTAAATAAAAAGTCAAATGTTTAAAATTTAGCTTCGTTTATTACTGCTATATATATTTCAGTGACAGCCATCTTTGGCTGTGACCTCTTCAGGCAGTTTGAATTAGTATGGTATAGAAAATTACATATGTTGTTGAGGTGTATAATATTGTCAATACTCTGATATGCCCAGTTCCTGGTTGGGTTGTTATTTCACTGAGGAACTGGAGTCATATGACTCCAGTTCTATACCATACTAATTCAAACTGCCTGAAGAGGTCACAGTCAAAGATGGCTGTCACTGAAATATATATAGCAGTAATAAACGAAGCTAAATTTTAAACATTTGACTTTTTATTTAACTTTATATATATATATATATATATATATATATATATATATATATATATATATATATATATATAAATAGATATTCTTTTCAACTTAAGTTCGGAATGGAACAAACCTTGACAATTGGAACCTCTGTACATCCACTAGATTCTCATGGCTTACTAGCTCTATATGGAGATTTAAATTGATCAAATAAGTATATAACAGATAATCATAAAACCTATTTACAAAGGGCCAATGAGTGAATCACCGTGTGGAAGCTCGTGTACCTAGAAACAAGAGCTAAATCTTTCACAAACAACATTCAGCGATGGCAGTCAGTCGATACCACGAAGGCTGTGTTCTACCCTTACTTTGGCCCTTAAGGGGTCCAAGCTGGAGCAGTAACAAAACGTATATATGTGTGTATGTGTGTGTATGTTTGTGTGTATGTTGCATGTTTGTCAATGGTTGACTGAAAAAATAAGGTGGGATTATCGAAGTGGAAATGATTTTCGGTCAACCCTGACATTTGGCAAAACACCAATAATAATATTATTACCACCAACACCACTACTACTACTACTACTACTACTACTACTACTACTACTACTACTACTACTACTACTACTATGCCGTTCGGCTGATTACGACTCCTCAAAAATCAATTAAACATAATGAGAAGTGAAAGTGTATAATGTAATGTGGTGGGTGAGGATTAGATTGGTTTAGTGGGGTATACTGTTATATCGATTGATTACCATAGCTAACTGGATAACTTCTTCAATAGATAGCTGCTAACATAGGTGAACTATGAAAGCATTGGGAATAGTTTCTACTGACTACCTGTCTCATTAAATTCCCTTAGTGTGTATCCCGACTGTGCAAGTATACGGAAGTGCCTGAAGAAAATACATTGATGATTTGCATTGAATAGCTGGTGATGAACATAAGGATGTCAGAAGGTTGACAGAGAGTAAGAGGGGGGAGGGAATATAGAAGTTATAGGAAAATGGGAGTAGGGGTCGAAGATATACATATACAAACATACACACACACATATGTATATATATATATTTATATATATATAAATACATATGTATATATATATATATATATATATATATATATATATATATATATATATATATATATATATATATATATATATAATTGAAACAAAATGAAAACGAAATTTCATTTCTCACTCTTAGTATGGCACTTACTTAAATGTAAGTATGCATGTATACGTACATACATATATGTATACAGACGTACAGTAGCATGCACATATATATATATATATATACATATGCATACAGGTACACATACATATATGCACGTATCAGTTTAGCGGCGCTTATTATAACGTCGCTTTGTTCGTTTGTAAACAAACTGAACAGCCTGAATTTATGCCATACGGTGTTAAGGCAACCACGTCACCTTTTTGTTCAACACTGACACAGGAACGATGTACTAGTTTCAAGCTTGTTAGCTATCATCAGCACCGTTTACCCATCTGCCAGATAGTTGAACGTTCGAAAGTATATACTTTCCTTATGAAAATTAACGGCTGAGCAGCCTAATTTGCATATTGAGTGAGTTAAATCGGTCAGGCATACCGAAAACGATAAATTGAAACAAAATGAAAACGAAATTTCATTTCTCACTCTTAGTATGGCACTTACTTAAATGTAAGTATGCATGTATACGTACATACATATATGTATACAGACGTACAGTAGCATGCACATATATATATATATATACATATGCATACAGGTACACATACATATATGCACGTATCAGTTTAGCGGCGCTTATTATAACGTCGCTTTGTTCGTTTGTAAACAAACTGAACAGCCTGAATTTATGCCATACGGTGTTAAGGCAACCACGTCACCTTTTTGTTCAACACTGACACAGGAACGATGTACTAGTTTCAAGCTTGTTAGCTATCATCAGCACCGTTTACCCATCTGCCAGATAGTTGAACGTTCGAAAGTATATACTTTCCTTATGAAAATTAACGGCTGAGCAGCCTAATTTGCATATTGAGTGAGTTAAATCGGTCAGGCATACCGATAACGATACATTGAAACAAAATGAAAACGAAATTTCATTTCTCACTCTTAGTATGGCACTTACTTAAATGTAAGTATGCATGTATACGTACATACATATATGTATACAGACGTACAGTAGCATGCACATATATATATATATATATACATATGCATACAGGTACACATACATATATGCACGTATCAGTTTAGCGGCGCTTATTATAACGTCGCTTTGTTCGTTTGTAAACAAACTGAACAGCCTGAATTTATGCCATACGGTGTTAAGGCAACCACGTCACCTTTTTGTTCAACACTGACACAGGAACGATGTACTAGTTTCAAGCTTGTTAGCTATCATCAGCACCGTTTACTCATCTGCCAGATAGTTGAACGTTCGAAAGTATATACTTTCCTTATGAAAGTTTGTTTACAAACGAACAAAGCGACGTTATAATAAGCGCCGCTAAACTGATACGTGCATATATGTATGTGTACCTGCATGCATATGTATATATATATATATATATGTGCATGCTACTGTACGTCTGTATACATATATGTATGTACGTATACATGCATACTTACATATATATATATATATATATATATATATATATATATATATATATATATATATATATATATATATATATATGAATGTATATATAGTGTATTTTGCAATACACTGAATGCTTAATATATATATATATATATATATGTGTAGGAAAATGTATGACCCTGACGTCAGATCTCAAG
>OZ024743.1:179108387-179163387 GCA_964016885.1 Eledone cirrhosa
TTCGAGGCGTAGAAAACCCTATGTTTTAATGTATTAGTATTTATAAAACTTACACTATATTGTAAATATCAGTATTCCTGAATGAAACAAGTATTCACAATGCGTGAAAATTCATTATCTTATGTTTAGTTTTTAAAAAAAATTCATATGTCTATGTGAATCCAACTGATTCACTCCGCAAATTCAAAGTTACCGGAAAACATTCTCAATGTGGTATAAAAATTTGAGCGTATTATTATTCTTGCGATTACTCTACAAGATTATCTATCAAGCAGAAATAGAGAGCAGATTTCAATATACTAATCGAAAATATATATTATATTATAAGCAGAGATAACAATAATAATGATAATAAGTAAAAATATATAAAAATATAAAAATATAGAATAGAAAACTAAAAAAGAATATTACGAAAGAATATTACATAATAAAAATATTGCATATTAAAAATACTACGTATTAAAAATATTACGTATTAAAACTTTACATATAAAAATATTAAAAATATTAAAAATAAAAATTTACATATAAAAAAAATTTAGACATCGGTCTCTTTACATGAAGCTCTTCGCTTTATCTATTTTTCCATCTCTCTATTTTGTCCCATGCATTTCTTCTTTTTCTTTTTCTTCTTTTTCTTCCTTTTCTTCGTTTTGTCTTTCTTTCTTTCTTATTTCCCTCTTTTCTCTCTCTCTTTCTTTCTCTCTGTATTTTCACTGCTAGAGTGAACCTCTTCAAATGAAGTTGATGTTTATTACGGTATGTCGAATATATTTATCTATAAAACTGTTTATATTGTATTTTGTCTGATGAAGGCATAGCATATTGTTAATATGATATCCCCGAAATATATATAATGAAATAAATATGGTTTTATAAATATAGTTTTCCATTTATTTAATATTGTAAATATACTCCAAGTATTTGTCGAGTGCTTTTATATCAGTTATAAATATTTACTAGTTGTAACCCAACAATTTTAAATATAACTTTACATATATATATATATATATATATATATATATATATATATAAGTATTGAAATTTCCGTTGGAGACAGAAAAGGTCATAGAAATGAAGAGTGCTCTATGTAAGTATCAGAGCAAAATTTAATGTATAAAAATCAATACAATATAATTGCCTCATTACCAGAGGTTTCCCGAATGAGGCGAATACGAAATAAACGACTTCATTCGTATATATATATATATATATATATATATATATATATATATATATATATATATATTTATATATTTATTAAAATAACAGATTAAAGTTTAAGCGAAGAATCGCTGCTTTCACCCTTATTATTATTACTATATATATATATATATATATATATATATACGAGGTGAGTCAGAAAATTCCATGACTGATGTCACAAAAGATTTATTTCAAACCTAAATTCACACAAGAGTTTTCTTCAAAGTAATCCCCCTGGAGTTTAATGCACTTTTCCATCCACTTCCTCAACGCTTGCATGCACTCCTGGAAGGATTCTTCCGGGATTCTCCGCAGTTCCGTCGTCACGGCCTTTTTGATGTCGTCAACGTCTTCAAAACGGGTCCCCTCCGGGTCGTACTAGAAAATCCATGACTCATCACCGGTGATGACTGTCCTTAGCAAGTCTGGTTCGGTTTCAAGACGCTCGAGGATGTCCTGACACACTTGCATGCGGCGACCCTTCTGGTCATCGTTCAGCAGTTTTGGCACCATCTTTGCAGACTTTCCGCATGTCCAAATCTTCAGTGAGAATCTTCCAGACGCTGTTCCGACTCATGCCCAGTTCATTTGCCATCAGGCGAACAGTCAGCTGACATTCGCTAAGCACCATCTGCCGGACGCGCTCAACGTTGACCTCAGTCCTGGTTGTTGAGGGCCTTTCGCTCCTGGGTTCATCTTCCACGGCCTCGCGTCCTTCTTTAAACCTCTTGCACCACTCAAAAACACATGAGCGTGACATCGTCTCATCGCCATACATTTGCTGCAGCAATTCCAGTGCTTCTGACGGAGTTTTCAAGTTTATTCGTTGCTCTCTCCTCTGCTCATTGCTTGACGACCTGAAACAGAGGACATGTATATAAAATTATGAAGAAAAAAGTTTGATCGCTGCAGAGACCTAATATTACAGTTACATACTCCAGATGGATTATTTGAAGGAGAAAACTCTTAGTGTGAAGTTTGGGTTTGAAATAATTTTTTTGTGACATCAGTCCTGGAACTTTTCTGACCCACCTCGTATATATATGTATATATATACATGTATGTATATATATATATATATATATATATATATATATATATATATATATATATATATATATATATATATATATATATATATATATATATATATACAACGAAGGAGGTGTGGTAAGGAACCAGATGCACCATAACGCACCAGAGTATTCAATACTTAGGATAGTTGTGTTGGTAATATAAAAATGTTTAACCCCGACGGCAGAGCTCAAGCCGTTTCGACGGCTATTTCTGGACTATATATATATGTATATATATATATAGGCTTGTCGAAATATAACAAAGGAATATATAAAATCCATGGGTCCGAAATCAGAGACAGAGACGATGACTGACCAGCTAGCTGCTTTCACCTCGGACCCATGGATTATATATATTACTTTGTTATATTTCGAATACCTGATGATATCACCGGATTTCATACGGAACCCGGTCATTGAAATGATCATAGTATAATAAACTTTTGAAGTATTTACACAAGTCCAGCCTCCTGTTATTTTATTTATAATAATTAACTCCGTATTAGCACCACCAACTACACAAACGAAGACGGGTGAACTGCACTACGTTGAGTACTCTCCATAATATTACATCAAGATTGACCATACGGAATGACCAATTCTATCCAGTGGTGAACCAACAAACCTAAATAATTCTCCAATAATGTTGAGCACTTCCAGATGTAATATTGAACAGCGGCACTGACTTCAGTGTACAGCTATTGCCAGCATGGGATTAACTGAACTACTTACCATTCGGATTTTGGATGCACTGTGCTTAAGCATGTATTGACTGAGTTCTCTACTCTATACTTCAGGACTTTTTTGCGACTCACACTGAATTCGGAGACCCGAACTTTACACTAGGTACCACCTGATACCATTCCATCTCTTCCATCCTCTATATTTATATGTACAACCTTGTATTATCTTACTACAACTTGATCAATTTTGTATTTCCCCTTTGCTTTGATTCCTCCGATATGTTCTTATATATTTCCGTCTTACTACATCACTACCCTAGCTATGACGGCGTTTTATTTATGTTTTTTACTTTTTACCTTATTAATGTATTTTTATTAATGTATTTTTTATTTATTTTTTATATTTTTAATCTTTGTATTTTTATCTTTGTATCCTGCTTTTATTTATTTGTGATTTTCTGCTTATTATTCCTTACTCAGGTCATTATGCACCACCTACCCACCAAAGAACCCCACTACTTATAACCCGGACTAACTGGGACTTAAAAATAAAAATAATTATAGTCTATTGGCATTTTTCATTGGGTTTTACTACTTTCGACTGATGTGGTGGATATCCCGGCTGTGCCCCGGGCGCTCGGAAAGTTCAGCCTTCCTTGAGTGCTTGGAAAAATAAATTTTCCCCTCTTTCGGTAAACGAAACTACTCGGAGAGGATACTTTGCCCCGGGGCCCGCCGCACCGCCTGTTTTGCCCGCCACATTATACTCATACCTATAAACTCTAGGCTTAGGCATAACTGTTAGCTGTATCATGCCTCCCTGTGCTGGAACGTAAATAAACCCCTCCCGTGTGAATTAATAGTATTCGTTTCGTATAGACGATGGCCTGTAGAAGCTGGTTGACTTCACTCTAGCACACTCGGAACCTATCGCAGTTAAGTTCCTAGAGTACTCGGAAAAATTAATTTCCATTTATTTCGCTAGACGATACCACTCGAAACTGGCTGACACGTGGTTAGGAGGTGCTGGATGGGATTTAGAATCGAAGGCTTCTATCTTTACTCTTAATCCCACCTTGATAACTTATCGAGATTCCCTATAATACACTTAAACTTTTTCATATAAGACTCTCTCTGTAATTTCATTAAATAAATCTCGCAACACAAACCTTTAATTTTCTATTTAATTTTCTATTTAATTTCATCCTATAATTCTTAACATAAGTTAACGTTCGAATTTTCTGTTCACACACTAGACCATACAGACACCCATATATATGCCTTTGTTAAAATATGGGTTCTTTAGAATAACATTTTTCGCGGAGTCTTCTAGCATGACTGTAGTATAACCCTTACGCTGACTTTTTTTCTTTCTTTCTTATTTTCTTTCTTTCTTTCTTTCTTTCTTTCTTTCTTTCTTTCTTTCTTTCTTTCTTTCTTTCTTTCTTTCTTTCTTTCTTTCTTTTTTTCTTTCTTTCTTCTCTTTTGTTATTCTCTGACGGAGAGGTGGTAGTAGATTATAAGCCTTCGCCACCTCCGAATGGCCATTAGTAGACCTAGTTGCCATCACTTGAGGGCGACTGACCTAGGTGAAAGCAACTAGTTGGTCAGTCGTCCTCTCTGTCTCTGATTTCGGACCCATGGATATTATATATTCCTTTGTTATATTTCGAAAACCTGATGATATCACCGGATTCATACGCAATCCCGGTCATTGAAATGATCATAGTATAATAAACTTTTCAAGGATTTACACCAGTCCAGCCTCCTGTTATTTTATTTATAATAATTAACTCCGTATTAGCACCACCAACTACACAAACGAAAACGGGTGAACTGCACTACGTTGAGTACTCTCCATAATATTACATCAAGATTGACCATACGGAATGACCAATTCTATCCAGTGGTGAACCAACAAACCTATATATATATATATATATATATACAGAGAGAGAGAGAGAGAGAGAGAGAGAGAGAGAGGGAGAGAGAGAGAGAGAGAGAGACTGTGTGAGTGTGTGTGTGAATGAAAATACTACAAGGTGAGGTGAGTGCGATAAAAACAGAAAACTGAAACAAAAACAAATAAATAGATTATCTGAAAAAGGAGAGGGGAGAGTAAGGAAAACTGAGAGGTAGAGGGAGGAGGAGAGAGAAATACTGTTATATATGGGAGGCAGGTGAGAGAGAAAGGAAAAAAGAAAGAAAAGGTGGTGATGATGATGACGTTGGTAATGAGGGTAGAAATGATCCTGAAGAAGAAAGTGGTGATGATGATGATGATGATGATGATGATGATGATGATGACGATGATGATAGTAATGATGACGAAAATGATGATGATGATGATGAAGGGAAGCAGAAGGGGTGAAGTGGGGTGAGGTGGGGTGGGGCGGGGTGGTGTCTACAAATATAAAGAAAAGAAATTGAAATAGGTGTTAGAAAATATCGGGGAAGATAAAAGGATTAGTTGAAGGAAGCTAGGTCAGAGAAAAGAGAGGGGGGGGGGGGCACAGAGATAAATAGATAGATAATGATGGGGAGAGAGAGAGAGAGAGAGAGAGAGAGAGAGAGAGAGAAATTGATAGATGAAGATAAATACACTGCAATACAGAGACAGTAAGATGAGTTTATAGGGACTTATACAGGAACTGGGAGAGAGAGAGAGAGAGAGAGAGAGAGAGAGAGAGAGAGAGAGAGAGAGAGAGAGAGAGTATGTGAAGCTAGTAATGAATATAAATAGGCTTGGCTAAGAAAGAGAGAAGCGTAAAGGATGATGTGGATATAAATAGATTTACAGAAACTGTGGTGATAGAAGAGAGATTTGGTGGAATGGTGAGAGATTATGAAACATGGTCTAGAAAAGAGAGACACCCGGTGGGAATTGGTACAGAATGGGTACAATAAAAAATATTATTGTGTGGTGTGATGATGTGTAGTGTGGTGCGGTGCAATATGGTGGTGGTGGTCGTGGTGGTATGTGTGTGTGTGTGTGTGTGTGTGTGTGTGTGTGTGTGTGTGTGTGTGTGTGTGTGTGTGTGTATACAATAGTTATTCAAAGCGATAATTGATCGGGTTTCAATACCTGGAAATATGTTTTCGAAGTAAAAATTTAACCAGATCTTTGCCTTCTCAGGTCAACTCCGAGGTCAACATTACATTTCGTCCTTCCGATGTCGTTAAATAAATTAAATAATAGAATTTGGTTGTGGTTTTGAGCATTTATAAAGGCGGTAAAATGACAGAGTTGTTAGGACATCAGATAGAAGGTTTTGTGGTATATGATCCGGATCTCTGCTCTCTGAGTTCAAATCCCGCTGAAGTCGATAAAGAAATGTACCAGTCTACTATTGGGTCGACTTTTCCTCTATATCTCCTTCTCACTTTCTATCCTTGTCTGGAAGAAATCTGTTGAACTCAGGCCGGGGGGGGGGGGGCTCTGTCAGGTTTAAAAAAATGCGCTAGATACTCTGGAGTTACGGAACCATACCACACCATATCAAAAGCGTAGTATAGGATACTCGTTCATTCTGTGTTCAAACTCAGTTGTGGCCTAATTGGGTAGTTGTCGTTATTGTCCACCGGTTTCAGTACCACTAATGTGCATTGTGGGAAACATTTACCATCATCCCCACCAACACAGTAATGGCTGAATGGTTGGCGATCAATACAATTGATCTTGAACCAATACATATCTGATAAAGAGGTGTGAAGCAATTAACTTCATTCATTATGGCTGTTCTTATAAAAATAATACACTGATAAATAATAAAGGTATATTTATATATGATGATAAGTTTATCCTCTGGTCCCCAATAATAGTGCGGGATGGGGGGGGGGGGGTAAGTGGGGGTTGGAATAGGTGGGGCATTTGGAATAAGCCGGGGCTGGTGGTGGTGGAAAATCGGTAAATTTTCTATCTTGTCTCCCCGTTGATTAAAAAAAAAAAACAGAATTAGTCTTTTAGTTTACATATTGAAACACCCAACCCATCGGATTTATTTTATAACATACTAGCAGTAAAGCCCGGCGTTACTCGGCGTCACTCAGTAGCTGTGTTAAAGTTACAATGTTAAGTTTCTTTCTTGGCTTAAAAACTGTAGTGTCTACTGTGCAGACTTGCATGTGGTGTTTTTGATTAATATTCCCTCAACCAACAATATGCCTTATGAAGTTAAGAAAACATAACGATAACCCGAATGTTATAACAAAAGAGGATGCTGGGGATAGAAACTGCACTGGTTATTTATTAACAAAGATCGAAAATGTAAACACTGCAACGCAGAGAAAAACATTAGCGTAACCAAATTATCAGTTATGTCTGTCTGCACGCCTATATCACCTCTCTGCACGACTGTCTGTCTGCACGCCTATATCACCTCTCTGCACGACTGTCTGTCTGCACGCCTATATCACCTCTCTGCACGACTGTCTGTCTGCACGCGTATATCACCTCTCTGCACATAGTCTGTCTGCACGACTGTCTGTCTGCACGACAGTCTGTCTGCACGACTGTCTGTCTGCACGCCTAACGACGAAATATTTGCTTGTTTTACGTAGTCTTTAAATAGACTTGTTTTCAAGTAAAAATATTGTTTTAAAATGCTTTTAAATGGAAATGAAGCAAAACGGAAGCTTAGTGTTCGAACTGTTCGTGTATTGTGTTAATGTCATTTTAAACGCTGAGAAAGCCAGCGTAATTTTTTTACGTAAGACGCTCAATGTAAACAGAACAAAGGGAAATAACTGATAACTTACGCTCAAAAATCGATACATTATATTCGATTTCGTCACATAGGGTGGGTCAATTTGAAATATTTTTTTTCCGATGTCTTCGCTAGGGCTCAATGTACAAGTATAGCAATTTCGGTGCAATTCCGTGAGAGATTCTAAGAGGAGATGTGTGCCAAAAATCGATAGACAGACAGACAACCACAGTTTTATATATATAGATGAGATAATAACGTGGCAGGAGTGCTACCAATTAAGATAACTTCTCGCCGGAGATAGATTAGCAAAATTTAATAAGCAAGGGAATGGAAAGCATGTAATTCAAATACTGCCGAGGTTAGCTTTACATTTCATCCTTACAGAGTCGATAAAATAAAGTACCAGAAACGTACTGGGGTTGATTTAATCGACTTTCCCCTCCCTCGAAATTGTTAGCCCTGTGTCTAAATTAGGGGCCATTGTTAGCGCTTAGAATTGGTGGTGGATTGACGATATCGGTAGGGCATTGGTCAAAATGCTTTGCAGCAAAATAATTGCATCCCTTTACAGTTGGAGCTCACATCCCGCCGGGCTCGACTACCGACCCAGCTGCGCATATCAATCATGTTCATGAATATTATATACTGGAGATGTGACAATACGCCTTTTGGAGTAGTTCGACACCCACATTAGCATTATCCATACGAAATATTTGGGCATACGTGTAGAGTCTTTAATACATCAAAGAAGGACCAGTCGACAGGAATTTACAAACGGCATGGGACTACTTAACTCGTCAGAAGGGGATCTCCAGTAGGCACCGGGTAGGTTTGCTACCGCATGCTGTACGGCAAGATTGAAAATAAGTGCTGAGAAGACTTAGGCTCTTGCGCAGTGCACTTTACATGTGAAGTTTACATGGAGTTTCCCTGAAGCAGGTGGAGAAATTCAAGTATCTCAGAACGTTTTCGCAAATGACGGAAGACAAGAGGCTAAAATAAACGCAAGTATTATTGGAGCTGGTCGAGTGATACACCAGATTCATCACCTAGTCACCAGTAGGGAGGTAAGTGTGAAAACAAAATCCATTACCTTCAATTCGATGTTCGTGTCTACTCAATCTTGGGTAATGATCGAAGGAATAAGAATACGAATACAAGCTGTTGAAATGGGATGCCTCCGAAGGGTCTTTAGAGTAACGTTACTCGATAGGGTATAGAGCTCGGGGATCAGGGTGTCGCACTTGGTATAAGTGCTACTACTTCTCAGAATTGAGCGATTACAACTGGTCGTCCGGTCATATAGTTATAATATCCATGGAATAAACCGCTAATGATAGTTTTTACGGGCAAATCCACCCGCAAGGGATCCCAGAGTTAGACTACGAGCAATAAGGGTGGATAACATTAATAAGTTTCATTTGAATACTGTCTGGACGGCACTTGGACCCCTGCAACCAGGGTCCACCCAGCAATAAATTGAAGAAGAAAAAGAAAAAAGAAAAAGAAGAAAAGGAAAAGAAAAAGAAAATTAAAAAGGAAAATAAAATAAAAGAAAAAGAAGAATTGTTAGGAGTTGTTCTTTTAGCATTAGATATAAGTTGTCCGAGGAAAAAGAACATTCCTCCGTGAATATCCCATATCTCTCTTGTTTTAATGAGTGTACATACAGGGTGGTCCGAAAGTCTTGTCACTCCCTACCAAAAAGTAATGAGAAACAGTTTATGTTCCCATCGCAGTATAGTCCTCTTCGAAGGAACTGGTTTGCTGAATCTTGCAGTGAAGTCAAGTCATGTCGCACATCCTCCATGCTTGTCTGAATGCACACGACCACGTGTCCGTACACTTGCAAGCAGCCTCTCTTACAAACTGTAGCAGCTCTGAAATAGAAAATTATATTATTATTATATATTATAATAATATAATTTTCTATTTCAGAGCTGCTGTGGATTGGCAGTATCGGTAGAGGGTCAGACGCTATGCTTTGACGCATTGAGTTACGGCCCTTGCCATTCTGAGTTCAAATCCCGCCGAGGTTAACTTTGCCTTTCATCCTTACGGGGTCGATAAAATAAAGTACCTGTAATACACTGGGGTAATAGCATGCCTTGTGCCAAAAGTAGAAACAATTATTATATATTGTAATTAATTGTTTCTATTTTAGGCACAAGGCCAGCAATTACCCAGTACATTACTGGTACTTTATTTTATCGACCCCGTAAGGATGAAATGCAAAGTTAACCTCAGCGGGGTTTGAACTCAGATCATAAAGGGACGTAACTCTATGCTTCAAAAAATTAATGAAAGTTAAAACAATATGTGACAATGGGTGACAAGATTTTCGGACCACCCTGTACATCAGCTGATGTTTTCTTCATTTGTATTAAACATTTTGTGTAATTTGAGGGAGTTTGAGCAGCCAAGCATGTCAATCGCTGCCTAGAGATTCTACCGTTGGTTAACTTATTATTCATCCACGAGAAAGAGTAGTCCACTATCACTTCCCTTATTATATGAACCCAGCCAGGGGATGTATGGATGGGAACACTCGTAATCCCATAAGTGAAGAATGGAGAAAGCATCACTCTACAAACTGACCCCAAAAGTTTGGAACCTTTGCTCTAGAGCAGTGATGGGCAACCTGCGGCAACGCGAAGCTTTCTGAATGGCTCGCCTAAGTCACCTAAGTGAAATCTTTCTGATTTTTTTACCTCAACTTTTCAGACGTAATTTATCTTTCTATCATTTTTACGATCGAGGAAAACAACGTGTACGAATTCTGAAGAAACAAATCAAAACAAGCTGAGTTACTGCCCTTTTTTTTAATGTGGGCACGAATATAAATTAGCGCTTGCGGTCCGCCTGATGATGAGCCATATCTCATGCGGCCCGCTTCTCGAAAGAGGTTACCCATGCCTGCTCTAGAGGTTAGCGAATGAGACGACCGACACTGTGACAGTATGAGAGTTGGGAATGGGCCGCATTCATACCCACCGTGGAACCACAGTGGTATTTCTGTTACCCGTAGATCCGATCATGGTAAATGTAGTGGTGGTCGTGACAGTAATGAGGATGATATTATGGTGATGATGATGATGATGATGATGATGATGATGATGATGATGATGATGATGATGAGAAAGATATTGATGATGATGATGGTGGTGGTGGTGGTGGTGGTGGTGGTGGCGTTGGTGGAGATATTAATGGTGACGGAGAAAAAAGTTGAAGTAAATTTTACATAGTTAACAGACTAAAATTTGGTAGAAGAAACGATGGAAAGAGAGAAAAAAACAGCAACTGCAGCAATTTCATCATCATCCTCATCATCATAACCATCGACACCGTCATTGCCACCAATGATGTCGTTAGTAACATCATGAAAATCATCATCATCAACACCAGTTCTAAACAAATCCTATATATCTAGCCCCTCCTACTAGAAACCCTCAAATCCCACCTTACCTTATGTAAGAACGTTAGAGCTAATGTACTCCTAGATGATGTAATGTGAAGGTACCTGACTTACTGTTTAAAGTATTTGGATGTAGTATGGTGCTTGTAGTAGTAGTAGTAGTAGTAGTAGTAGTAGTAGTAGTAGTAGTGGTGGTGGTGGTACTTGTAGTAGTAGTGGTGGTGGTGGTGCTTGTAATAGTAGTAGTAGTGGTGGTGGTGGTACATGTAGTAGGAGTAGCAGTAGTGGTGGTGGTGCTTGTAGCAGGGGTAGTAGTGGTGATGATGATGGTTGTAGTAGTAGTAATAGTAGTAGTACTAGTAGTAGTAGCAGCAGCAGCAGCAGCAGCAGCAGTAGTAGTAGTAGTAGTAGTAGTAGTAGTAGCAGTAGTAACTCTAAGGTGAGTGTATATAGAGAAAGCGAGAATAATGTGGGAGTCGGGTAGACGACAGGGTGACGGGGGGATAATGCGTGAGTGAGTTATATAGTATGGTAGTGAGGTAGTTAGTGTGATTGTATGGTTTATAGTGAGGTATATAGTGTAGTAGTGAAGTAGTTAATGTGGTAGTGAGGTATATAGCGAGGTATATAGTATGGTAGAGAGGTAGATAGTGTGATAGTGGGGTGTATAGTGAGTTATATAGTATGGTAGTGAGGTAGATAGTGTGGCTGTAGGGTATAGAGTGAGGTATATAGTGTAGTAGTGAAGTAGTTAGTGTGATAGTGGGATATATAGTATGGTAGTGAGGTAGTGGGTTATATAGTATGTTTGTAGTAAGGCAGGATTGTATAGTAACATCGGAGCTATTGTAATGCTGTTGTATATAGTGTAGTAGTGGGATACCTAGTGTGGTGCTAGGTTAGTTAATGTGGTTTTGAGGTACATTGCATGGTAGTAGGGTAGATAATTGTGCAGATAATGTGGTAGTGACGCAGACAGTATGGTAGTCAGGTAGTGTGGGAGTGAGATGGATGGCGAGGGAGTGAGGTAGATAGTATGGTAGTGAAGAAGATAGGGAGATAGTAAGGTATATAGTACAGTGCAAAGTAGATAGGATTGTAGTGAGATACAAATCATGATAGTGAAGTAGATAGTGTAGTTGTGATTGAATAGTGGGGTAGTGGTGTAGAGTGGTAGTGTGGCAGATAGTGTAGTAGCGAGTTGAAAGTATTGGGATAGATAGTATGGTACGAAGTAGATAGTGTACTGGTGTTCCACATATTATGGCAGTGAGTTAGATAGTGTGGTAGTGAGATATATAGTATTTTAGTGAGGTATATAGTGTGGTAGTGGCGTAGTATTGTACTGAGGAGTGATAGTAAAGTAGCGAAGTTCAGAATGTTGTAGTGAGATAGGCAGTGTGATAGTGAAGTAGATAGTTCGGTGTTGTTATAGATGGGGGGTGGGGGTGAGTTATATAGTATTGTTGAGAGGCATATAGTGTGAGGATTAGGTAGATATTATTGTAGTGAGGAAATAGGGTAGAGTGGTAGTAGGGTACAGAGTGGGGTAGAAAGCGTGGTAGTAGGGTATATAGTATGGTAGTGAGCCAGAAAGTGTTATGGAGGGCTAGAAAATATGGTTGTAGTAAGGAAGGTATAGAAGCGAGGTAAAGAGCGCAGTGCTGTTGTAGATAGTATGCTAGTTAGGAGTAATAGCATAGTAGCGAGATATATAATTTTGATAATGAGGGTGATAATATAGGGTGAGGTGGGATAGTGTAGGGGTGAGGTAGATAGTGTGGTGGTGTGGTGGGATAGTGTGGTGGATAGGTGATGTTGAGGTGGGATAGTGTAGGGGTGAGGTAGATAGTGTGGTGGTGTGGTGGGATAGTGTGGTGGATAGTGTGATGTTGAGGTGGGATAGTGTAGGGGTGAGGTAGATAGTGTGGTGGTGTGGTGGGATAGTGTGGTGGATAGTGTAATGGTGAGGTGGGATAGTGAGGGAAATAGTGTGGTGGTGTGGTGGGATAGTGTGGTGGTGAGGTAGATAGTGTGGTGGTGAGGTAGATAGAGGGGTGGTGAGGTAGATAGTGGGGTGGTGAGGTAGATAGAGGGGTGGTGAGGTAGATAGAGGGGTGGTGAGGTAGATAGTGGTGTAGTGAGGTAGATAGTGGTGTGGTGAGGTAGATATTGTGGTGGTGAGGTAGATAGGGTGGTGGTGAGGTAGATAGTGTGGTGTTGTTGTAGATAGTGGTGTGGTGTGGTAGATAGTGTGGTGGTGAGGTAGATAGTGGGGTGGTGAGGTAGAACTGGGGTGGTGATGTGGGATAGTGTGGTGGTGAGGTAGATAGTGGGGTGGTGTGGTAGATAGTGTGGTGGTGAGGTAGATAGTGGTTTCTGAGGTAGAGGGTGTGGTGGTGAGGTAGATAGTGGGGTGGTGAGGTAGATAGTGTGGTGGTGAGGTAGATAGTGTGGTCGTGAGGTAGATAGTGGAGTGGTGAGGTAGATAGTGTCGTGGTGAGGTAGATAGGGTGGAAGTGAGGTAGATAGGGTGGTGGTGAGGTAGATAGTGGGGTGGTGAGGTAGATAGAGGGGTGGTGAGGTAGATAGTGGGGTGGTTCTGTGGGATAGTAGGGTGGTGTGGTAGATAGTATGGTGGTGAGGTAGATAGTGTGGTGGTGAGGTAGATAGTGTGGTGGGTTAGTGGGGTGGTGTGGTAGATAATGGGGTCGTGTGGTAGATAGTGGGGTGGTGAGGTGGATAGGGTGGTGGTGAGGTAGATAGTGTGGTGTTGAGGTAGATAGGGTGGTGGTGAGGTAGATAGAGGGGTGGTGAGGTAGATAGTGGGGTGGTGAGGTAGATAGGGTGGAGGTGAGGTAGATAGTGCGGAGGTGAGGGGGATAGGGTGGTGGTGTGGTAGATAGTGGTGTGGTGTGGTAGATAGTGGGGTGGTGAGGTAGATAGGGTGGAGGTGAGGTAGATAGGGTGGAGGTGAGGTAGATAGTGGTGTGGTGAGGTAGATAGTGGGGTGGTGAGGTAGATAGTGGGGTGGTGAGGTAGATAGTGGGGGTGAGGTAGATAGTGGGGTGGTATGGTAGATAGTGTGGTGGTGAGGTAGATAGTGGGGTGGTGAGGTAGATAGTGGGGTGGTGAGGGGGGTAGGGTGGTGGTGTGGCAGATAGTGTGGTGGTGAGGTAGATAGTGTGGTGCTGAGGTAGATAGTGTGGTGCTGAGGTAGATAATGGGGGTGAGGTAGATAGATTTCTTTATTAGCCACAAGGGCGCAACAAGAAAGGGGACAATACAAAGACATGCCGGGGATTTTACATACAGTTGTGTAAAAAATATAAAAACAAACAATTTCAACAATCGAAATCCCCAATAGGGGGGAGGCGCCACAAATGGGTTGTTTAATACCCCGTCGATAGAACAACCCTCAACTCGAGGAGCGTGTTGTGCAAGTGCTCCTTTCTTCCTTTTGCTCTCTTCCTCAACCTACAGGCTTATAAACAGAGAAGGCCCAATCACTCGGGCCATTTTCGCTTCATTCACCCACCTTTCAGTAAATTTACTGGGGTGCAGTGCCTCTCTCTCCACCCTGATTCTCCTTCTAAAGTGATACTTAAAGAAGGGAATCAATTGTTGTCCGGAGAGAAAGGCATCTGTCCTCAGTCCTCTCAACCTCGTCCACCATATAACTTCTTTCACCATAGCCACCGTACAGAGGAAAACCGCCTCTCTTTCGTTTTTGAAAGAATCTGGCGGTTTGATCCTTACTATGGACTCGGCAGTCAACTGTATTTGTCCCATACGCGACAGCAGTTGTTCTGCATAGTTCCACAGGTCGCTTACGCCCGGGCAGTGTACAATTGCGTGCAGAACTGTTTCAATGTCCTGCGCACATCTTGGACACGTCCTCTTAGAAGGATCCCTGCCAGGGCGTCCGTGCCTGTAGATCTTGTCACGAACAGGTAGAGCTCCTCGGTAGCACTGCCAGGCCAGGGACCTCTGGAAGTTGTCCATAGGTCCCGGGCGGAAAGTCCTACCAAACATACTGGTGAGCTCATCGTCTTCGACGCCCAGAGTCTCTCCGAGCACGTCGTCGCCCTTGTAACGTACAATCCCTCTATAGAATGTCGAAGTGGAGTCTCCACTGATTGCTGCGCCCGCTTGCCAGAGGACTGTGAGCGCCTGAGCGCATTCAATGTGCCAGGCGCCCATCGTTTTCGGTCTTTTCTTCACCCAGGACTGCAGCTCCGTTAGCGAGACGAGCTGTGGGAAAGCCTGTCTCACAAACGGTGCCCACACCGGTTGGGGGTCGGTGAGGAATACCTGGAGATGCCGCAGCCTCAGCGCATGTTTGCGCATCATCAGCCACGGCATTCCCAGACCACCGTTGGAAGGGTGCTGACAGCGGACGGATCTCCTCACCAGCGGAGCCTGCTTCTTCCACAGAAACTGGAAGAGCATGCGTTCTATCTTGGCGAGGTGTTCACGGGGACAAGGCACGACAGTCAAGCGGTAGTAGATGACGGACGCTATGAAAGTGTTCGCCACCTCCGCTCGACCTTTCAAGGACAGTTTGCACTCTGCCCACTTCTGAGTGAGTGCAAACACCTTGGCCGTGACCTCGTTCCAGTTTTTCTCCACCTGGAGGTCTGGATCGAACCAGACCCCGAGCAATTTCACCGGTCCGTCCGTCCAGCGTCCAACGACGCTGTCGGATGTCATCGGTTTGCCTCTCCACGGTAGATAGTTAGGTGGTAAGGTAGATAGTGGGGCGGAGAGGTGGATAGTGTGGTGGTGTGGTAGATAGTGTGGTGGTCTGGTAGATAGTGGGGTGGTGTGGTAGATAGTGGGGTGGTGTGGTAGATAGTGTGGTGGTCTGGTAGATAGGGTGGTGGTGTGGTAGATAGTAGGGTTGTGAGGTAGACAGTGGGGTGGTGTGGTAGATAGTGTGGTGGTGTGGTAGATAGTGGGGTGGTGAGGTAGATGGTGGGGTGGTGAGGTAGATAGTGGGGTGGTGAGGTATATAGTGGGGTGGTGAGGTAGATAGGGGGGTCGTGTGGTATGTAGTATGGTGGTGTGGTAGATAGTGTGGTGGTGTGGTTGGATAGTGGGGTGGTGTGGTAGATAGTGTGGTGGTGTGGTTGGATAGTGGGGTGGTGATGTGGTATAGCGGGGAAGTGTGGTGGGTTAGTGGGGTGGTGTGGTAGAAAGTGGGGTGGTGTGGTAGATAGTGGGGTGGTGTGGTAGATAGTGTGGTGGTGAGGTAGATAGTGTGGTGGTGAGGTAGATAGTGTGGTGGTGAGGTAGATAGTGGGTGGTGAGGGGGATAGGGTGGTGGTATGGTAGATAGTGTGGTGGTGAGTTAGATAGTGTGGTGGTGTGGTTGATAGTGTGGTAGAGAGGTAGCTAGTGGTGTGGTGAGGGAGATAGTGGGGTGGTGAGGTAGATAGAGGGGTGGTGAGGTAAGGGGGGGGGGTAGACAGGGTGGTGGTGAGGTAGATAGTGGTGTGGTGAGGTAGATAGTGGGGTGGTGTTGTAGATAGTGGGGTGGTATGGTAGATAGTGGGGTCGTGAGGTAGATAGTGGTGTGGTGAGGTAGATAGTGTGATGGTGAGGTAGATAGTGGGGTGGTGTGGTGTGGTAGATAGTGGGGTGCTGTGGTAGATAGTGTGGTGGTGAGGTAGATAGTGGGGTGGTATGGTAGATAGTGTGGTGGTGAGGTAGATAGTGGGGTGGTGAGGTAGATAGTGGGGTGGTGAGGGGGGTAGGGTGGTGGTGTGGCAGATAGTGTGGTGGTGAGGTAGATAGTGTGGTGCTGAGGTAGATAGTGTGGTGCTGAGGTAGATAATGGGGGTGAGGTAGATAGATTTCTTTATTAGCCACAAGGGCGCAACAAGAAAGGGGACAATACAAAGACATGCCGGGGATTTTACATACAGTTGTGTAAAAAATATAAAAACAAACAATTTCAACAATCGAAATCCCCAATAGGGGGGAGGCGCCACAAATGGGTTGTTTAATACCCCGTCGATAGAACAACCCTCAACTCGAGGAGCGTGTTGTGCAAGTGCTCCTTTCTTCCTTTTGCTCTCTTCCTCAACCTACAGGCTTATAAACAGAGAAGGCCCAATCACTCGGGCCATTTTCGCTTCATTCACCCACCTTTCAGTAAATTTACTGGGGTGCAGTGCCTCTCTCTCCACCCTGATTCTCCTTCTAAAGTGATACTTAAAGAAGGGAATCAATTGTTGTCCGGAGAGAAAGGCATCTGTCCTCAGTCCTCTCAACCTCGTCCACCATATAACTTCTTTCACCATAGCCACCGTACAGAGGAAAACCGCCTCTCTTTCGTTTTTGAAAGAATCTGGCGGTTTGATCCTTACTATGGACTCGGCAGTCAACTGTATTTGTCCCATACGCGACAGCAGTTGTTCTGCATAGTTCCACAGGTCGCTTACGCCCGGGCAGTGTACAATTGCGTGCAGAACTGTTTCAATGTCCTGCGCACATCTTGGACACGTCCTCTTAGAAGGATCCCTGCCAGGGCGTCCGTGCCTGTAGATCTTGTCACGAACAGGTAGAGCTCCTCGGTAGCACTGCCAGGCCAGGGACCTCTGGAAGTTGTCCATAGGTCCCGGGCGGAAAGTCCTACCAAACATACTGGTGAGCTCATCGTCTTCGACGCCCAGAGTCTCTCCGAGCACGTCGTCGCCCTTGTAACGTACAATCCCTCTATAGAATGTCGAAGTGGAGTCTCCACTGATTGCTGCGCCCGCTTGCCAGAGGACTGTGAGCGCCTGAGCGCATTCAATGTGCCAGGCGCCCATCGTTTTCGGTCTTTTCTTCACCCAGGACTGCAGCTCCGTTAGCGAGACGAGCTGTGGGAAAGCCTGTCTCACAAACGGTGCCCACACCGGTTGGGGGTCGGTGAGGAATACCTGGAGATGCCGCAGCCTCAGCGCATGTTTGCGCATCATCAGCCACGGCATTCCCAGACCACCGTTGGAAGGGTGCTGACAGCGGACGGATCTCCTCACCAGCGGAGCCTGCTTCTTCCACAGAAACTGGAAGAGCATGCGTTCTATCTTGGCGAGGTGTTCACGGGGACAAGGCACGACAGTCAAGCGGTAGTAGATGACGGACGCTATGAAAGTGTTCGCCACCTCCGCTCGACCTTTCAAGGACAGTTTGCACTCTGCCCACTTCTGAGTGAGTGCAAACACCTTGGCCGTGACCTCGTTCCAGTTTTTCTCCACCTGGAGGTCTGGATCGAACCAGACCCCGAGCAATTTCACCGGTCCGTCTGTCCAGCGTCCAACGACGCTGTCGGATGTCATCGGTTTGCCTCTCCACGGTAGATAGTTAGGTGGTAAGGTAGATAGTGGGGCGGAGAGGTGGATAGTGTGGTGGTGTGGTAGATAGTGTGGTGGTCTGGTAGATAGTGGGGTGGTGTGGTAGATAGTGGGGTGGTGTGGTAGATAGTGTGGTGGTCTGGTAGATAGGGTGGTGGTGTGGTAGATAGTAGGGTTGTGAGGTAGACAGTGGGGTGGTGTGGTAGATAGTGTGGTGGTGTGGTAGATAGTGGGGTGGTGAGGTAGATGGTGGGGTGGTGAGGTAGATAGTGGGGTGGTGAGGTATATAGTGGGGTGGTGAGGTAGATAGGGGGGTCGTGTGGTATGTAGTATGGTGGTGTGGTAGATAGTGTGGTGGTGTGGTTGGATAGTGGGGTGGTGTGGTAGATAGTGTGGTGGTGTGGTTGGATAGTGGGGTGGTGATGTGGTATAGCGGGGAAGTGTGGTGGGTTAGTGGGGTGGTGTGGTAGAAAGTGGGGTGGTGTGGTAGATAGTGGGGTGGTGTGGTAGATAGTGTGGTGGTGAGGTAGATAGTGTGGTGGTGAGGTAGATAGTGGGTGGTGAGGGGGATAGGGTGGTGGTATGGTAGATAGTGTGGTGGTGAGTTAGATAGTGTGGTGGTGTGGTTGATAGTGTGGTAGAGAGGTAGCTAGTGGTGTGGTGAGGGAGATAGTGGGGTGGTGAGGTAGATAGAGGGGTGGTGAGGTAAGGGGGGGGGGGGTAGACAGGGTGGTGGTGAGGTAGATAGTGGTGTGGTGAGGTAGATAGTGGGGTGGTGTTGTAGATAGTGGGGTGGTATGGTAGATAGTGGGGTCGTGAGGTAGATAGTGGTGTGGTGAGGTAGATAGTGTGATGGTGAGGTAGATAGTGGGGTGGTGTGGTGTGGTAGATAGTGGGGTGCTGTGGTAGATAGTGTGGTGGTGAGGTAGATAGTGGGGTGGTGTGGTAGATAGTGGGGTGGTATGGTAGATAGTGGGGTGGTGAGGTAGATAGTGGTGTGGTGAGGTAGATAGTTTGGTGGTGAGGTAGATAGAGGGGTGGTGAGGTAGATATTGGGGTGGTGTGGTAGATAGTGTGGTGGTGTGGGGAGGTAGATATGGTGGTGGTGAGGTAGATAGTGTGGTGGTGAGGTAGAAAGGGTGGTGGTGTGGTAGATAGTGTGGTGGTGAGGTAGATAGTGGGGTGGTGTGGAAGATAGTGTGATGGTGAATTAGATAGTGCGGTGGTGATATGGAATAATGGGGTGGTGTGGTAGATAGTATGGTGGTGTGGTAGATAGTGGGGTGGTGAGGTGGGATAGTTGAGTGGTGAGGTAGATGGGGGTGGTGAGGTAGATAGTGTGGTGGTGTGGTAGATAGTGTGGTGGTGTGGTAGATAGTGTGGTGATGTGGTAGATAGTGGGGTGGTGTGGTGGGATAGTTGGGTGGTGTGGTGGTGTGGTAGTGGGGTGGCGTGGTAGATAGTGGGGTGGTGTGGTAGATAGTGGGGATTGTGTGGTAGATAGTGGTGTGGTGTGGTAGATAGTGGGGTGGTATGGTAGATAGTGGGGTGGTGAGGTAGATTCTGGCGTGGTGTGGTAGATAGTGGGGTGGTATGGTGGGATAGTGGGGTGGTGGGTTAGATAATGGAGTCGTGTGATAGATAATGGGGTAGTATGGTAGATAGTGGCGTGGTGTGGTGGGATAGTGGTGTGGTATGGTAGATAGTGGGGTGGTGAGGTAGATACTGGGGTGGTGGGGTAGATAGTGGGGTGGTATGGTGGGATAGTGGGGTGGTGGGGTAGATAATGGGGTCGTGTGGTAGATAATGTGGTGGTATGGTAGATAGTGGGGTGGTGTGGTGGGATAGTGTGGTGGTGTGATGGTGTGGTAGATAGTGGGGTGTTGTGGTGGGATAGTGGTGTGGTGTGGTGGTGTGGTAGACAGTGGGGTGGTGTGGTAGATAATGGGGTCATGTGGTAGATATTGGGGTGGTGTGGTTGATAGTGGGGTGGTGTGGTGGTGTGGTAGTGAGGTGGTATGGTAGATAGTGTGTGATGTGGTAGATAGTGGGGTGGTGTGGTAGATAATGGGGTCGTGTGTTAGATAGTGGGGTGGTGTGGTGGGATAGTTGGGTGGTGTGGTGGTGTGGTAGTGGGGTGGTATGGTAGATAGTGGGGTGGTGTGGTGGGATAGTTGGGTGGTGTGGTGGTGTGGTAGTGGGGTGGTGTGAAGGTGTGGTAGTTGGGTGGTGTGGTAGATAGTGGGTTGGTGTGGTGGGATAGTGGGGTGGTGTGGTGGGATAGTGGGGTGGTGTGGTGGTGTGGTAGTGGGGTGGTGAGGTAGATAGTGGGGTGGTGTGGTAGATAGTGGGGTGGGATGGTGGCGTGGTAGTGGGGTGGTGAGTTGTTGAACCTCGATAGAATAAGTCTCGAGTTTTTGGATAAAAAAAAGAGCAGTCAAGATAGACTGGAGAGAGGATATGTTTGGGTGTTCTGTGTGGCTGTGTGTGTGAGTGTCTGTGTGAGACTGTGTGTGTCTGTGTGCGTGTGTATTCATACACGCACACACAGAGCCAAACACAAATACACAGACAGCCACACAATCACACACACTGAGACAAACACAGACACACACACAGAGAGACACACACACAGAGACACCCACACGAGAGCTGTGTGGGTGTCTCTGTGTGTGTGTGTGTGTCTGTGTGTGTGTGTCTGTGTGTGTCTGAACGTGCATGTGTATGTGTGTGTGAGTGTGTCTGTATGCGTGTGTATTTGTGTGGGTTTCTGTGTGGGTGTGTCTCTGTGTGTGTCTGTGTCGCTGTGTGTATGTGTATGTGTGGCTCTGTTTGTATTTGCGTTTGGCTCTGTGTGTGTGTGTGTGTGTATGGCTGTGTGTGTCTGCGCGTGAGTAGTTGTGTGTAATTATACATATGTGAATAGGGAGTTGCTTAGTTCGTCCCCCTTGTTCTCGTCTTTCCTGATCAGCAGGAACTGGGAATTCTCCCGTTCTGCTGCCAGTTGCAGTAGACGGCTTCGAGGACGCCAGAGAAGAAGTCCGGCATGCCTATGTAAAACTCATAGGGTAGACCATCTAGACCGTGTGATTTTCGTTTCCTGCAGCGGCCCAGAGCGTCCCGTATCTCAGTGGCTGTGATCAGTCTGTCGTAGAACTCGGCGTCCATGCTCAAGAGACGCGGCAGGCCGTCGAGGTATGAATCGAAGTCCATTGCCCCGTTCGGCGCACCGTCGCTCTGCTCGATCAGTTGCGCAAAGTGCTGCTGAAAGGCCGTGCACATTCGCTTGGAGTCAAGTAGCATGCGTCCATTTTGGTCTTTCAAAGACCGAATCGTGGACTTGTTGTCACCTTTCGCCTCTGCCGCTCGGGCCCAGCTTACAACTTTTGCTCCCTCGTTTCCTAGAGCACGTGATTTTCTTCTGACGACGCAGCCTTCGTGTTTCGCCTCGAACAACTGGTCCAGTGCCGTTCTCGTTGCTAGCACTCTAGCTGCGTTGCCACTCCTAAGCGCCTCTCTACCTTGGCTATTAGTTCTGTTTCTGTTTTGTTTTTCTCTAAGGCTAGTTCTTTGCTAAAACCTATGGAATCTACTCTAATTGCTCTCTTGAGAGAATACCATCATCTATTGTTGACGATGGCTCCCGTCAACTGTTGCTTAACTAATCTTCTTATCCGTTCAGTCTAGACTTTACGTGTCGGTAGCGACACGTTCAGTATCCGGGTCCTTGTATTCTATCACGGTTGACTATGCAGATGACTAGTTTGTGGTCTGAATAGGCAACCATGTGCATTTGTGGACAGCTTTACATCTTCTTTGTCTCTCTCTCTCTAATAAAGAACCTGTCTAAATACGATATAGATGTCCCGCTACGGTTTGTCTACGTCCACTGTGGTGCAGTCGGGAAATCTAGTCCATATCTATCGGCCAGTTGGAATTGGCCGATTAAATGTTTGAGGCTGTTGCACCCCCCCCCTCTACTGTGACATGATCCTACATAGTCCCATCGTGCGTCTAGAATACCATTTGAGTCCCCCACTAAAAGCAAGTAGCGAGACGTTCCCAGAAAAGACAATACACGCTTAAAGATGTCAGGTCGCGATTGCCCAGTCGGCGCATAAACGGCCATCAGTCTGAAGGCTCCACCTCCAAGACTGTTCACGTCTAGGACTACCATTCTAGCCTCCGGGTCCAAGTGAACTTGCTGTATTTCGAGGTCCAGGTTTTTCAGAAACATGACAGCCACTCCCCCTCCACCTCCTGGCTGACAGAGAGATGCATAGATCTCAAAGTCATTGAAGATGGGGGTTAGTTGCTGCCTGTTGTGGATCCTGAACTCGGTGATGGCTATCACATCCATACCGTGTGATCTAATGTTGTTTAAAAGTTGGCCCTGTTTCCAGGGCATCCCTGAGCCACACACATTCACACTTCCAACTCGTAAAAGGAACTCGTGAAAAGGAACGAAAAGATGCACTTACCTTTTCGTTTCCTGGAGATCGGGTTGTTTAATCTCCATTTGGGTGCTGGTGGTGGTGTTGAGTGTGGTGGGGAAACATTTTAATAGGACGCGGTTAATGGGCTTTTGACAGGGGTTGCCAACGTCCTGTGAAAATTGTTATTTTAATTTCTGATAGGTTTCTATCGAAACACTTATCAGTTTTAGGTGTGGTTGAGAGTCTGCCTTGACAAAAGTTTTCCCCTCAGTTTCTACTTTGAGGTCTTGGGAGATGACCTCCATTAGGTTTTGTTTCTTGTGTTAATATATGTGTATTGTTGTTTGTTTTTTTGTTGTGTTATTTTCGTTTGTTGTTCATTTTGTATTTTTCTTTTTATGGTGGCCATTTGTGTTTCGGGTGGTGTTGGTGGTGGTGTTTGTTTTGCTGGTAGGAGGGGGGGGGGGTGATTGTGGTGGTGTTTGTTTTGTTGTTTGTGTTGGTTGTTGTATATTCGTGTTGGTGATTGGTGTTTTTGTGGCTTTCCGGTGTCTCTTTTTTTGTTTTTTTTTTATTTCCGAGGCTCTCTTTCATCTTCACTTGGGGATGGAGAAGTAGCCTCGTCTGACGATGAATCGTCATCAGGGGCGTGTGGGCGGGGTATGTTGTGTGGTGATGGTGTGTTTGTGTGTGTGATTGTGGTAGTGTTGGATGGAGTAGTTCTGTCTCTGCTCTAATCTCCAGTCCTAATCACCCAACAATGTAAACATTTTACCTAATCCAATCTTGCTCTTAACCAGTGTAGAACTCAAACCAGCTGAGACATCATACAACACTATATAAAAAAAGCTTAGTGTCCTACTACATTGCTAAAATAAACTTTAACTTAACATTGTAGCTCCACCAATCATAATTTGTCCTTATGTCTAATTAATAACTGGTTATATTATTTATAATATAACCAGTTACTAATTAGGGCGGTGGATTGGCAGTATCGGTAGAGGGTCTGATGCCATGCTTTTCAGCATAGAGTTACGGCCATTTATGGTCTGATTCAAATTCCGCCGAGGTCAAATTTGCCTTTCATCCTTACGGGGTCGATAAATTAAAGTACCAGTTATACACTGGGATAATTGCTGGCCTTGTGCCAACAGTGGAAACAATTATTTATATATAAGTATAAAGGATGATGTGTTCAAGCAGAGAGATGCTATAAATATAGCTCAGAAAATAGGGTGAAGATCATTGACCCTTTAACATTTACATTACTCTATATTTACTATTACATTTTCATGATAAAAGCTTTATCTCACATAATATCAAATCTATGAGATTTTGATTTAATTTATTTTGAGAAAAATACCTTAACATCAGTATGAGTGGCCAGTTAGGAGTGGTTTAAACAGAAAGAGGTACTAGAATTCTGGCCAGATATGGCCAATTTAAATGCTAAATGTGTTAAATGATGGACAAAGAAGTTGCCATTAGCTGCTATGAGGAAGTGAATCCCACATTTCCCAAATACCGGCTATTTTTATATCATCCCTGCACTTGAGAATATCATCCTTTGTATATATGTAATAAATGCTTTTCCTTCTTTTACAGTGAACAGTCTGTTCATGTAACTTATTGTCTAATTATATATATATATTAGAAAATGAGGTTTTTTTTCCAAAATGAAAAGTAAACGAGATGTCCTACACGAATGAAAGTATAAGGAAAAAAGATGAAATCGAAAATGCAACTGGAGTCTTTTTAAGAATATTTATTTGGTTACTTTACCGGTTTCGCAGTTCTTATGCTTTTCAAAAGTAGAATTGAGATGGAGGGTTTGTGGTTGATATATATATATATATATATATATATATATATATATATATATATATATATATATATATATATATATATATATATATATATATATATATATATATATAGATAGATATATATAGATATTTATATAAATATATATATATATATATATATATATATATATATATATAATATATTTAGAAACACACAGATACATGCGGACACACACATATATACATGAATGCATCCGCACCCAACTGTGAGTTAAGGGTGCCAACTTCACCGATGTTGCTCAATGAATGACTGGGACAGACCAATTCAGTTTGAACCAGACTGAACCAGTATCAGAGTTAAAAATACATTATGAAGAGAGAAGAAACATTTAGATATAATTAGTAATAAAATGTATCATACCTAAACTGTTCCTAAATTCCTCGACTACGTAGTTTCGTGGCATAAACAAAAACAATATATCAAAGATATAGAGTCCTTGCGAGGTCTGCCGACTTATCAAGAGGATACCTCATTTTACTAGTCTCAAGAACGCGTCTACACGACGTGAGAAAGAATCCCAAAAGGCGGAGGGGGAGATAGTCACGCGATATAACGGTCGAGAAACAGAGCCAAGCCTCTTATAACCACGAAGAAAATACCATATATATATATATATATATATTTCTGACAGGAAATAAAAGATTGATTCTTTTAGCTTCCCATCCCCACATAAAATTTGTAAATCAGTGGCTAGAATAGCAACTATCAGTTGCCAGTTGCTATTCGCTTTACCGTGTCGGTTGTCACAAACATCATGACCGGCATGGGCCGGTGTTTGGATTCTGTCGATCGATTGGTTATTGATTAGGCGATACCCGCTGATGAAGCCGCATAAGCCGATTGTGCATTGTTGCATGATATATGCAGACAGATGGTGCATTGCACCTTACTGCTGCATTAGTGCGGCAGAAACTCGAGTCGAGGTACCTTATAGGCACCCGTTTTACTTGTGTTGTGTTGAGGCAAATAACTATGTGTATACTCATACTGTTGTAATGTATCTTACTTTGCCCATTGAGTTCGCTGAAATACAACCGGTACTGGCATTGATAAATATGCTGGGTCCGTCAACCCTTATTAATATTATTATATATATATATATATAGGAAAAAGAATGACGCCGACGGCAGAGCTCAAGCCGTCACGACGGCTATTTCTGGACTAAAAGAGTAGTCCAGAAATAACCGTCGAAACGGCTTGAGCTCTGCCGTCGGGGTCATTCTTTTTCCTATTACCCAATCTACTACCCAAATTATTGAGTACTCTTGTGTGTTATGCTCCATCTGGTTCCTTACCACAATTACTTCGTTATATATATATATATATATATATATATATATATATATATATATACACATATGTACATTTTAAGCATGTGGTATAATTTGTTTATGTATTGCATAAACAATAGCATAAACACAAGCCTAGTCATTGATGAAGATCAATGGAATAAGTACTACACTTAAAAGATAAACTAGAAATTGGTGTCAGGAAGGAGGACATCCGCACACAGAATACTGTCTCTAAAAGGTCTCATCTCACACGTCAGAAGAGAAAACCAGATGTAAAAGAGATGATAATGATGATAATGATGATAATGATGATGATGATGATGATGATGATGATGATGATGATGATGATGATGATGATGACGACAACAATGATGATGGCGATGATGATGATGCTGGATCAATGGATAGATGGATAAATAGATGGATGGATAGATAGATAGATATATTTCTTTATTTGCCACAAGGGCGCACAAAAAAAAGACACATGCCGGGGGTTTTACATACAGTCGTGTAAAAATATTATTAAAACAAACAAATTTAACAATCGAAATCCCCAATAGATAGATATATTTCTTTATTTGCCACAAGGGCGCACAAGAAAAGGGGATAATACAAAGACACATGCCGGGGGTTTTACATACAGTCGTGTAAAAATATTATTAAAACAAACAAATTTAACAATCGAAATCCCCAATAGATAGATATATTTCTTTATTTGCCACAAGGGCGCACAAGAAAAGGGGATAATACAAAGACACATGCCGGGGGTTTTACATACAGTCGTGTAAAAATATTATTAAAACAAACAAATTTAACAATCGAAATCCCCAATAGATAGATATATTTCTTTATTTGCCACAAGGGCGCACAAGAAAAGGGGATAATACAAAGACACATGCCGGGGGTTTTACATACAGTCGTGTAAAAATATTATTAAAACAAACAAATTTAACAATCGAAATCCCCAATAGATAGATATATTTCTTTATTTGCCACAAGGGCGCACAAGAAAAGGGGATAATACAAAGACACATGCCGGGGATTTACATACAGTCGTGTAAAGATATTATTACAACAATTATAACAATCGAAATCCCCAATAGGGAGGAGGCGCCAAAAATGGGTTGTTTAATACCCCGTAGCTAGAACAACCCTCAACTGCAGGAGCGTGTTGTGCAAGTGCTCCTTTCTTCCTTTTGCTCTCTTCTTCAACCTACAGGTTTATAAACAGAGAAGGCCCAATCACTCGGGCCATTTTCGCTTCATTCGAGACAGGGAGAGAGTAGGAGGAAGAGAGAATAAGAATTACGAGAGAGAAGAATGGAAATTATAAGGGGACTGGGTTTTCAGAAGTGGAGGGGGGGGGGTGAAGGAATATGTATGAGTGTGTGAATGTGTGAGTGAGTCAGTCTGTATGGGATGTGCATGAGTGTCTGCGTGTGTGAGTGAATGTGTATGTGAGTGAGTATGTGAGTGCGTATGTAAGTGTGTGTGTGTGTGTATGTGACTGTATAAGTGAGTGTTATTATAAGTGTGTGTGTGTGTGTGTGTGAGAGAGTGAGTGTGTGAGTGCGTATGTGATTGCATATGTAAGTGTGTATGTGTATGTGAGTGTGTATGTGACTGAATAAGTGAGTGTGTATATGAGTATGTGTGTGAGAGAGAGAGAGAGAGAGAGAGAGAGAGCAAGAGAGAGAGAGAGAGATAGAGAGAGAGCAAGACAGAGAGTGAGAGAGAGCAAGAGAGAGAGAGTGAGAGAGATAGAGAACAAGAGTTAGAGAGATAGAGAGATAGATATGTTTCTTTTATTTGCCACCAGGGCATCAAAAGTGGGACAAGTACAAAGGGGGGAGTTTACAAAACAAGGCGTCCTCAATAAGGAGGAGGCAATAACAAAATATAAAAATAAAATAAAATATAACAGAATAGAATTTATAACAAAATCCTCAATAGAGAGGAGGCGCCTTGGGGGGTCGCACACACCTCCGAAAAAAAGTGTGCAACCCTTTTCCTCAGGAGCACAGACAAGGAGTGCTCCCTTGGTCTTTCATCTTCCTCACCTATAGTCTGATGTAGAGTGAAGGCCCATTCACACGGGCCATTCTCGCCACTTTCACCCATCTTTCATAAAAACGGCTGGGGTGCAGCACCTCTCTCTTCATCCTGATCCTTCTTCCGAAATGATATCGGAAGAAACGGATCAGTTGTTGGCCAGAGAGAAAGGTGTCTGACCTCAGTCCTTTCAGACGCGTCCACCATACAATCTCTTTCGCTATAGCTATTACGCACAGAAACACCGCCTCTCCTTCGTTTTTGAAGAGGGGGGGCGCCTTGATCGTTACAATAGACTCGGTGGTCAACCGGATCGGTCCCACCCTTGACAGCAGTTGTTCGACATAGCCCCACAGATCAGCAATGCCCTAGCAGTGTACCAACGCGTGTGCAACGGTTTCCTCGTCGCACACGCATCTGGGACAGATCTTTTTCGAGGGGTCCCTACCCGGGCGCCCGTGTCTGTAGAGCCTTTCTCGAACGGGCAGAGCCCTTCTGTAGCACTGCCAGGCCAGGGACCTCTGGAAGTTATCCATGGGTCCCGGGCTGAATGTCCTACCGAACAGGTTGGCCAGTTCGTCTTCCTCCATGCCTAGGGCTTCTCCGAGGGCGTCGTCGCACCTGCTAACCACCAGCCCTCTATAGAATGACGAGGTGGATTCTCCACTGACAGCCGGGTCCGCCTGCCAGAGAGCCGTGAGCGCCTGGGAACACTCGGTGTGCCAGGCGCCCAGTTTTCTCGGTCTCTGCTTCACCCAGGATTGCAGCTCGGTGAATGAGACGAGTCTGGGAAAGGCTCGCTTCACAAACGGGGCCCACACCGGTTGACCGGAGAGGAATACCTGGAGGTGCCGTAGCCTTAATGCGTGTTTACGTATCATTAGCCACGGCATCCCCAGCCCTCCTTTCGAAGGGTGTTGACAGTGGATGGATCTCCTCACCATAGGAGCCCGCTTCTTCCAAAGGAATTGGAAGAGTGCGCGCTCCATTTTGGCGAGCGTTTCCCTTGGGCAAGGCACAACGGTCAGGCGGTAGTAGATGACGGACGCTATATAAGTGTTCTCCACCTCCGCCCGACCTTTCAGGGACAGTTTGCACTCGGCCCACTTCTGGGTCAGTGCAAACACCCTGTTCGTTACTTCACCCCAGTTCTTCTCCACCTGGAGGTCCGGTCCGAACCAGACCCCGAGCAACTTCACCGGGCTCTCTGTCCAGCGCCCGACGACGCCATCGGAGGGCATCGATCTGCCCCTCCACGTGCCGAGTTGCAGACCGATCGACTTGTCCCGGTTCAGCTTAGCCCCTGTAAACCTTTCGTACTCCTCCAGTAAGGTGCCGATCGCCCCGATTTCCGAGGCCGTAGACACCATTACTGTTACGTCGTCGGCGTAGGCCGACACCGCTTTCCGCAATCCCGGTTCCAACGGGATGCCCTGCAACAACTCCAACTTCCGCAGCAGTGGCTCTAGAGTCATTACATACAGAAGGGAGGAGAGAGGGCACCCCTGTCGGATGGATCGCGCGATTTCGAACGGCTCCGAGAGGTAGCCGTTCACCTTCACCCTAATAGATAGATAGATAGATAGAGAGAGAGAGCAAAAGAAAGAGAGAAAGAGAAAGAGACAGATATATATATATATATATATATATATATATATATAGATAGATAGATAGATAGATTTCGTTATTTGCCACTAGGGCACAAGAGAAAGGGACAAATACACAGGGGGAGTTTACATAAATGCGAGTAAAGAAAAAGGCATAACAATAAGAATAATATAATAATAAAAGTCCTCAAAAGGGAGGGGGCGTGTTGGGGATTGCACATACCCCCAAAAAGTGTGCAACCCTTTTCGCGGGTTAAGCCCAGAGAGGAGGCGCTCCCCCTTTCCTCTTCACTTTTTCACCTACAGAACAATGTAGAGAGAAGGCCCATTTACACGAGCCATTCTCGCTTCTTTCACCCACCTTTCATAAAACTGTCTGGGGCCAAGCACTTCTCTCTCCATCCTGATCCTTCTTCCGAAGTGGTATCGGAAGAAGTAAACCAGGTGTTGGCCGGAGAGAAAGTCACCCGACCTCAGACCTTTCAGGCGCGTCCACCACACAACCTCTTTCATCATGGCTATTACGCACAGAAAGACCGCCTCTGCTTCATTTCTGAAGAGAGGAGGCGGTTTGATGTTCACCACAGACTCGGCGGTCAATCGAATCGGCGCCACACACGACAGCAGTCGTTCGACGTAGCCCCACAGATCGGCAACGCCCGGGCAGTGTACCAGTGCGTGCGCAACGGTTTCCTCGTCGCACACGCATCTGGGACAGATCTTTTTCGCGGGATCCCTGCCCGGGAACCCGTGTCTGTAGAGCTTTTCTCGAACGGGCAGAGCCACCTCCCGGTAGCACTGCCAGGCTAGGGACCTCTGGAAGTTGTCCATGGGTCCCGGGCCGAAAGTTCTACCGAACAGGCTGGCCAGTTCGTCCTCCTCCATGCCTAGCGACTCTCCAAGGGTGCCGTCGCCCCTGCTAGCCACCAGCCCTCTATAGAATGTCGAGGTGGATTCTCCACTGATAGTCGGGTCCGCTTGCCAGAGAGCCGTGAGCGCCTGGGCACACTCGGTGTGCCAGTTGCCCAGTTTTCTCGGTCTTTGCTTCACCCAGGATTGCAGCTCGGTGAGCGAGACGAGCTGTGGGAAGGCTCGCCTCACAAACGGGGCCCACACCGGCTGATCGGTGAGGAATACCTGTAGATGCCGTAGCCTCAATGCGTGCCTACGCATCAACATCCACGGCATCCCCAGCCCTTTCGAAGGGTGCTGGCAGCAGATGGATCTCCCCACCATGGGAGGCCGCTTCTTCCAGAGGAACTGGAAGAGCATGCGCTCCATGATGGTGAGCGTTTCCTTGGGGCAAGGCACGACGGTCAGGCGGTAGTAGATGACGGACGCTATGTAAGCGTTCGTCACCTCCGCCCGACCTTTCAGTGATAGTTTGCACTTGGCCCACTTCTGGGTCAGCGCAAACACCCTGCTTGTCACCTCGCCCCAATTCTTCTCCACCTGGAGGTCCGGTCCGAACCAGACCCCGAGCAGCTTCACCGGGCCCTCCGTCCACCGCCCGACAACACCGTCTAACGGCATCGGTTTGCCCCTCCACGTTCCGAGTTGCAAACCGACTGACTTGTCCCGGTTCAGCCTAGCCCCCGTCAGCCTTTCGTATTCCTCCAGTAGGGTGCCGATCGCCCCGATTTCCGAGGCCGTAGACACCATTACTGTTACGTCGTCGGCGTAGGCCGACACCGCTTTCCGCAATCCCGGTTCAAACGGGATGCCCTGCAACAACTCCAACTTCCGCAGCAGTGGCTCTAGAGTCATTACATACAGAAGGGAGGAGAGAGGGCACTCCTGTCGGGTGGACCGCGCGATTTCGAACGGCTCCGAGAGGTAGCCGTTCACCTCCACCCTAATAGATAGATAGAGAGAGCAAGAGAAAGAGAGAAAGAGAAAGAGACAGATATATATATATATATATATATATATATATATATATATATATAGATAGATAGATACATAGATAGATAGAGAGTGTGACGGAGAGAGAGAAAGAGAGAGAAAGCGAGAGAGAGCAAGAGAGAGAGAGAGAGAGAGAGAGAGAGAGAGAGAGAGATTAATGGAAATGAGAACGAAGTGATTTAATGGAATTAGAGAGGTAGAGCCAATGAGAAAAACGGGTGTGAAAAAAGTAGAGAGAGAGAGGTGGAGTATATATTAGAGGTGAGAGAAGGAAAGTATGAGAGAGAGAGAGAGAGAATAATATATGAGTAGCGAGAGAAGGGAAGTATGAGAGAGAGAGAGGTACTATGAGAAATAGAGAAAAAAGCAGGTAATATATTGATATAGGAGATTTAGAATGAGAGTAATTGTATGGAATATAGATGACTATCGGAGAGTTGTACCTCTGTATCACAGATTGACGTTGTGTTAATAGACAGGTCAAACACCTCCAATATAAAGAGTTTCATATGTATTTTTATTGTATTATCCATACTTAGTGACTCCACTATTATGTTATTTTATGTCTATTTTCTATCTGTCTGTTTTAGATGATGGTTGTAATTTGAGGGAAATTTGGTTGCTATTTTGAACAGGTTGAGTGACTATATAAGATGTCTTGCCTTGACTCGTTGATTTGCTAATGTTATTTTTATTGTTGTTGGTATAATTGTTGTTGATGATGTTCTGGTAAATTTTCTGTCACACATCAGCCCTGATCTAGTCCCGATCTAATTGATCTGAGATAAAATTCCTTTTAATTATGACTAAGCTGACATATATCCGGTACTATATTACCCAATGTTTTATTTTCAAACTCTATGGTGTGACGTGAGCTAAGGGCGTGGGCTCAGGGCCTTATTTCATAGGCAGCAAAAAGAGCAGTCGCCCTGATCCACCGCAAGTGGGGGACCCTACCAGCGACGGCCGTAGTAATTTATTTGTGCCTTCAGTTGGGCTTTTTAGTTTTAGGGTGGTTAGAATTTTTGAATTTAATACGCGCATAATATACTAATTATCTCCGTTACTTGCGCCAAGCTAACTTTGGTATGTAAAATTGGGTGGGTGGAGGGTCCGTGTATTCTATTTTATTTATTCTGTATGAGGTTCTCCGCAAACCTGAAGTGCCCCCCACCCCCCAAGTCTAAATCTAACCCTGCGTGACCTAGTGGTAAGGTGTTGGATTTACGAGGATAATGTCGATTCGATTCCTGGACTGGGTTGTGTGTTGTGTTCTTGAAGAAAACATAGCATTTCACGTTACTCCAGTATCTTCTTGTGGCAGTTACAGACTGCGCGTTAACATGTGATATCTCTCTCCACAAAATTATTCGATCACCAGCAGCAGAGTGCAAAGAACAAACATCAAATTCAGTCCATAGGTTGACATTATCAAGCCATCGTTTTGGTTGCTGGCTTCTGCTTCACTAACCAACCAACCTTCCTTCTAGTCATAACCTACTCACACTACGAGTTGATCTTTTAATATGGCCGTATAGTCTGAGTATTCTTGACTTGACAATTGATGTAATTGGTCTACGTTTGGTAATGTTGAGCAGCTCACTGATACAGAAATGGTCGCTGAGCCGCTTGCCAGTCATAAGTCTCATGATGTGGTTCTGGAATGTAGAAAGCTTCTGAAGTGACCTTGTCCTTCAATTAACACAGTCAAGGCCATATAACACAACTGGTAGAATGTAAGTATCAAAGATCTTAGCCTTGAAATGAGTAACAGCGATAACGGGCGTCATTCCAAGGGACTAGTTTTATAATTATTTCTACTTTAGGCACAAGGCCAGCAATTACCCAGTGCATTACAGGTACTTTATTTTATCGACCCCGTAAGGATGAAAGGCAAAGTCAACCTCGATGGGATTGGACTAGTTTTATAATCTCAGTAGCTTAGAACCAGAGAAACCAGAATCAGCATCAGCTTGAACAGCCACCGAATTCCAGTCAGGCATCAGACATTTTAGAATGTATTTTGAGGGAGACGTGACCGCTGTATATGGCAAGTTAAAAATCCAACAAGTGGTTCGTTTTCCGGTTTTAAATAAATGACGTATGATAGAAATATGAAAACACATGGAAATAAAGAGAGAGGGTGAGTTTGAGGGGGGGGGGGTGTAATATAAAGAGAGGAGGGGATAAATGGTAGCTGAATGGATAAAGAGAGATAAACAAGAGAGGCAAAGAGTGAAATATGTGCTTGGTAAAGATGGAAAGTAGATTTAGAAGAATATATATATATATATATATATATATATATATATATATATATATATATGTGTGTTTGTATATATATATATATATATATATATATATATTCTTCTAAATCTACTTTCCATCTTTACCAAGCACATATATACATATTTATATATATATATATTTGAAGATATATTTCTATATACATATATATATATGCATATATAATCATTAGTCTCCTACCTAATGAAAGTAGGATATATAACCATTTTCGATTTGGATGTAACGTTGGTGTGAAAATCACACCCAGGCATAGCTTTTGTTTTTGTTTTTGTGGCAATATGATAATCCCATTTATGTCGTTGAGTATTCAGAACTAGAGTGCAATATATATACTGTTAAACAACCATAGAATAAAACATGTTGAAGTAGTTAATATATCCATTGTTTTATTATCAGAGAAGGACACAATTATTGATCTGTCGATCAATCGATGACACTTTCTCGAGGCTAATCGTATAGACTTGCATAACTGACATCGATTCGTATGGACACTGATGAAATTTTGATCTCTGAAACGATCGGAAAACAATAGACTAATTATCTCCGTTATTTTATGTTCATAATTCATTATTGAATCATATATACATACATATACGCGCACAGACACACATAAACACACACACACACACATATATATATATTTGTATGTATGTATGTATATATATATATATATATATACATATATTTGTGTATGTACACACACTCACAGACACACACATTGTATATAATGTGTCCCTTCAACAGCATTCTAATGAATATTGTCTCTATAGGTAATCAAAGTGTGTATACGTTATTGGGGACACCCTGCATATATATATATATATATATATAATTACAACAGTGACATAAATAGATACTCAAGTTTCGTTGGGTTCTGGGCCCCAATTTTTCAGCCTGCTCGTGACAGGCTGAAGAAATTGGGGCCCAGAACCCAACGAGACTTGAGTACCTGTTTATGTCACTGTTGTAATTATTCATACTATACTCGTCCTATGGACTGAGTGCTCATACTCTTGGATATTTCCACTTAACTTTTACTTCAGTATATATATATATATATATTCATTAGTTAAGCAAAACAAGACCACAAATTTCACAAGGAAGACATTATTAAAAGATTGTCAACATATTTTAGTTTGATGTAAGGAATGTAGAGAATAATTATAATAATATTAATAATAATTGTTTCTACTTTAGGCACAAGGCCAGCAATTATCCAGTGCATTACTGGTACTTTATTTTATCGACCCCGTAAGGATGAAAGGCAAAGTCAACCTCGGCGGGATTTGAACTCAGATCGTAAAGGGACGTAACTATGCTGGAAAGCATGGCGTCCGACCCTCTACCGATACTGCCAATTCACCGGTCCGTTTACAATTGTTTCGCTTCTCTATATAATATTTCTGGATCAGATGATTATATATCGTTATTGATCAGGTTCAGTTGAAAATAATTAACATATTTAAAAACAGAGCGGCTCATCGGAACTTCAAAGGAATATAAATTAAAATAAGGAGAGAATGTTACATAATGTAATGTTCCATATATTGGTATTTCACTATGGTGTCCTTATTTTCAACTGAACCAGATCATTAATTGTTTCTACTTTAGGCACAAGGCCAGCAATCAACCAGTGCATTACTGGTACTTTATTTTATCGACCCCGTAAGGATGAAAGGCAAAAAAGATCAATAATGATATATAGTCATCTGATCCAGAAATAATATATAGAGTAGCAAAACAATTGTAAACGGACATTATTATTATTATTATTCTCTACATTCCTTACATCAAATTAAAATATGTTGACAATCTTTTAATAATGTCTTCCTTGTGAAATTTGTGGTCTTGTTTTGCTTAACTAATGAATATTTCAGGCTCTGCGCGCCTAACTTCTGCATGAACCCAGCCACCTAGCTGCTTTCTACTGCATATTGCACATTGAGCACATGCCTTTACGCTTTGGCTTCTAACTAATTCACCAATCTCTCCTCTCCATTCTCCTCTCCTGTCTCCATCTCTCTCTTTAAGATTGGTTACTCTTGAACTGTATATATATATATATATATATATATATATATATATATATATATATATATATATATATATATATATATATATATATATATATATATATATATATGTATTAATGTATAATAAACAATATTCTTGTATTCGTCTTATTCGGGAAACCTTTGGTAATGAGGTAATTATACTGTATTGTTTATTATCATTAAATATTTAGCTCTGTAACTTACATAAAGTAGTCTTCATTCCTCTGACTTTTTCAATTTTCAACGGAAACTTCAATACATATATATATATATATATATATATATATATATATATATATATATATATATATATATATGTATATATATATATATATATATACAGTTCAAGAGTAACCAATCTTAAAGAGAGAGATGGAGATACTTACTTTAGTTTTCAGCAAACAGGGGAGATAATTCTAATATATATATATATATTAGAATTATCTCCCCTGTTTGCTGAAAACTAAAGTAAGTGAGACTGTCACTACTCTAAAACAATAGCATAAGGTCTTCGAAATGCTTTTAATTAAGCATACAGTGTATTGCAGAATACACTATATATATACATATATATATATATATATATATATATATATATATATATATATATATATATATATAAGATCAAAAGATGGTTAAAAGAGCTCCATGTATTTTATTATGCGCATTTCAAAAACAAATATCATCATGGGATGTTATTTGCGTTCTCATCAGATAAAATAGGGAGACATGATATGAAGCTTAAAAAACACTTCCGTGCAGTGAAGTGTTAAATCAACATATGAAAAATAAAGTAAGATGGATATATGAGATTGGGAAAAAAAGGCGGGTGGAAGGAAAAGATAAGGAAGAGGAAGAAAGAAAATAAAGGATGATGGGTGAGGAGTATAAAAAGGAAGGATGAGAAATGAGAGAGAGAGAGATAGCCTTTAATACTGAGAAACACTGTCTCACAGAGAGAAATTAAACGAACCGTTGTAAGATAATACATAATTTAAAAAAATGTTGAAATTAAAAGTTAATGAGGTTTATGAATGGTGATGTTTATGATTAAAGAAAACGGAATTAAGAGAGGTATTTATTTAAGGTTTATATATTGAAGGGTTTAATAATATGTGCGAAAAAAGAATTTATTAATATGTATTATTAAAATTAAAATATGAAGGAAATAAGGTGAAAGAAGAAGAGATTAAATGAATTATGAACTATGAGGAATTAGTTAGGGTTTAAGTTTGTTTTTATGTATTGTAATTTGAAAAATTAAATAATAGGTTTAATACGAGCACGGAAGGAGAGAAGAAAGAAGAAAATTTAAGGAAGAAAATTTAAGGAAGAATAAATCTAACGTAAAAAAATATATATATGTTTACAAAATTTACTAATGGTAATATTAGTATATGTTAAAGATATAGTTTGTATGGCCAAGAATATAAGGAAAATGCTATATGAATTAAGAAGTAATTGAGAAGTAAAAGTTACAGATTAAAGAAGAAGAAAGTAAAAACCATAAAAAAGAAGAAAAATAGGGGACCGCTAACGACATTAAATGAGTAAATTGTATAATATAATATACTGAAATAAGGTAGAAAGATGGGTATATTTGTAAAAGATATAAAAGTGTTTGAGAAAAGAAGATTTTAAACTAATTAGGTAGTGAGATATTAGCTGTATACTTTATGGAAAGTTCTATGGGATTTATGCTGTTTTATCGATATTGAAAGGAAGGAAATCAAATTTGACCTCGATGGAAAAATCAACTCACATTTATAAAACAAAAAGCAAAACACATATCACAAAATATTTTGCCCATTGATCTTCGAACGAATCTGCTAATCGATTGACCTCTTGCAATACGGGATCAACTAACGGAAGTAGAAACAGCATAAGTGAATGAATAAGAGGTTCGCTTTGCATTCATTTAGTCCACGTTTCGACCAGACAGTGGGTATTCTTGAATAAGCTTCATTGACAATCACTCGAATCTTCCCATGTTTTATGAGTGCAATAGGGTAAACGGAAATTAGGAAGGCTGTCGGATGGACCGTACCTGTAATTCAAAGAACCAGCTTTCTCACACATTGTGTCATGCTGAATCTCCCTGAGAATAAACTTAGAATAACACGTGTCTCAGGAATACTCAGTCAAGTACACGGTAATGTCATGAGTTGGCTTTTCTGTTCTTATGGGATTTGAAGAATATTATTATCCAATGTGACCATTCTTTTGTTCAAGAAGGTAAAGTTTGAATATATAGATGGTCTTTCTCTTATTTCTAGCATGTAAAATAACTATATAGAGGGTCTCTCTCATTGACTATCTCATAACCTTTTTATTGTTGCTAAGCTAATAAGTAATCAGCTAGGTCGAACTTACTACCTATCGGCTGTTAGATGTATTTAGTGCAAGTCTAATTATGTTTGTTTTATAAATATAATTATATGTGTGCATATATATATATACATGTGTATAAATATATATGTATACATATATATATAGAGAGAGATATGTATATATATATATACATATATATATATATATATATATATATATATGTGTGTGTGTGTGTGTGTGTGTGTGCGTGTGTGTGTGTGTGTGTGTGTGTGTGTATAATTATCTATTCAATTATGCATTATTACTGAATTATATATTGTATACAATTATGGAATACATAGACCAATTAACGTCATCAGCAATGGCAACAATAATATTTTAGACACCATTATTGGAGAGTCGTTTTTCAGTGCTAGAAGTAACATTAGTAACACTCAACCTACTACAACCTGTTGTAAATTTCTGGTGAACAATTATCATCATCATCATCGTTATATATAAATATATCTCTCTATATACAATTCTTTGTCTCTCTGTCTGCGTGTCGGTTTCCTTATGCGTTCTCAAATGGCTCGACGAATCATATCAAATTTTACAAGGTAATAAATAGTATTATACCCCGTGATTAACAATATGTAATTTTTATTTTCATTTAGATTAAAACAATATAACATTTCATCTAAAATATTTTTATATAGACACCTATACTACGCCGGCGACGACGACGACGACGCCGTCCCATTTTGTATATGAGTGTGTATGTGTTTGTGAGTATACGTTAGGCCTTAGTAAGTTACATACATCTTCACGTAAATATTTAATCAGATACACAGAGATTTAAACAAACACACATACCTTCACATGTGATGACTGACAAGTATATGTCTGTGAGCTTATGTGAGAGTGTATGTGTGTGTGAGTGTATGTGAGAGTGCATGTGTGTGTGAGTGTATGTGAGAGTGTATATGTGTGTGAGTATACTTACATTTCAGTGACGACTGAAATAACAAACGCTGGGGAGTGGAACTGTGTGTGTTTCTGTGTGTTGAATGTATGCGTTTTTTCTGTGTGTTTTTTATAGGTTTGTGTGAATTTATGTATCTGTTATGGGTGAAACTCTGTGTGTGTTTGTATGAATAGATGTCTGTGTGTGTCTTTTATAAGTGTATGTTTATGTGAGTTTATGTGAGTTTATGTGTGTGTCTGTTCGTTAAATTATCAGTTTATACATTTGCTTATATTTGGTTAACTTACACTGCATACAAAAATAATAATTAATATATACTAGCAGAAAAACCACTGTCGTGTGGTTTTCTGCTAGCATGTGTATTGATATTATACACAAATATATATGCATGTAGATATGATACATCAAATAAAATCGTAATTGACAATATACACAGAAATTGACGAAGTCTATGTTACACTGTCTTCTGTAATCAGCAACGTAATCCATGATACATTTTAAAAGAGACGATATTATATATAAACTGCATTAGAAGAAAATTAGCGACGGAAATATATGCGGAATTGTTGACACTTGAACATTTTAAAGAAGTAAATCTTTAAATAAGCTATAAAATATATCTAATCAACAGCCACGAAATTCAGCACATAAATTATGTAATATTCATTCATTATTTATTCAAAGTAATCCAACTTATTTTACAAACGGGGTAAAAAAATATATTCTGGACGCAGTCCCGCACTCCTTTCTTTATTATAGCTAACATTTCTTTTGATGTTGATACTTATTTGTTTACAATATTGAAAAAAATGTCTTCATTCAAACATTTCCTTTCATACATACAGCTGTTTCTTGGGAATTTAAGAGGCTTCAGTTTCCAGTCAAATTAAGTTTTGTTATTCCAATTAACAAATCTCAGGTTCAATCCGCCAAAGTAGTTGAACTTGATCTCTCTACTTCATGTTTCTCCCTCGGTCAATTCTATGTTAGTTGGTCACGATTTGGAAGCAACAACAATTTATTCATTTGGACACCAACAACAAATTACACAATGACTATTGTTTACCCTGAGGTGCTTCAAGTTTGACAGATTTTCATTTCTAAATTCTATTATCATTACAATCTTGATATTTAAAAAAATAAAATATAGATATTTTGAAATAATTATAAGAAAAAATATATCTTCGTATTTATTGTTTACTAATCTGAATAAGAACAGCAGTCACCCGGACAACGCCAGGTCATTCAGCTAGTTTATATATATATATATTTTATATATATATATATATATATATATATATATATATATATATATATATATATATATATATACATACATATTTATTTATTTAATATATAAATAGCTCTACAGGATTAGAACTGTTTCAGTCGAAGGAAATTATCAGGAAAGATTTCCTTATGATTTACTTCGAATGAAACAGTTCTAGTCCTTTAGAAGCCATTTCTATATTAAACATTTATACTCTGCTATGTATTGAGTACTTTACTTACTGTGGTTACCCCGGATTAAACCCGGGATACACACACACACACACACACACACACACACACACACACACACACACACATATGTATACATGTGAGTGTGTGTGTGTGTATGTGCTCGTACAGAGTAGCAACAGGAAACCTTCAAAAACAAACTTGTCCTCCCTGGATAGCGAGCAGTAACATTTAATTAAATGTTAATCAAGCCTGAATTAACACAGTACTGGATGCTGGAAGGAACAGAGAGCTGAACATATGTTGGAAATCTTTTAGATATACCTGATGACACCCAGATATTCTGCTCCAGTGTTATGTATGTATGATAGAAATGTATATGAAAGCTTATATGATATAGTTTTGTACGTCGTATACATAGAAATGTAGCTTTGAGTGTTTTAAATGTGCAAATGACAGCTATCTCAGTAGCCGTATTAGTACGACAGACACTAGTGTTTCCGCATGTTTAAACCATCACCAGTGATGGTTGCTCACTTGATACTGCGAGAATGATGATTAATAAATTATTATATTTTCATTAACGATGCTGATGATGGATTAAAACATTCTGAATCACTATTGTCTAGTCTCCTTACACTGGATCTGATATAGTTGTGACATGATCACTGATTAAAATAATCATTGCAAGGCTTGTATATGTTTAATATGCATGTCTGTTCTGAACAGCGCTATGTTAGTGCTACTTCTAATATGTATCTATTCTTCTTCAGACACGCAGTTACACGGTTTAGAATTGGACTGCCATAGCAATGTACTCAAAGCTCCCTAGTTTCACATACGCCTATAACCAGGACAGGAGACAATGAACAATTTCTTTACCGTCTCCCTTTTCCTGTGTGAAGGGGCACGGCTCACTGGTCAGGGAGCTTGGTGTAAGATTGTTATGTCGTCAGTTCAATTTCTGGCCAGGTTGCTGCGTTATGTTCTTGAGTAAAACACTTTATTTCACGTTGCTCCTCTGAGAGTCAGCACTAGCAGAAGCTAGGAAGTTAATCCTGCGATAGATGGGCATCGTATCCAAGGATAGTCCTGTTCTTAGTTGCTTAAGGCCAAGGAAAGCGGGGATAACCACCAAGCTAATTAACGTTCGGCTTAGAACAGACTTAAATCCCCTTTTCCTACAACCTCTTGCAACAATTTCTACTTGTGTGCTTTTAAGTGTATGCAGAGTTTCAAATACATTTGAAAACATGCGTTCATATGTTTGCGTATGAATATACACATACACACATATGTCCACATTTATATCTAGCCAACTTGTCACCCACTCTCTGTGTTGGTTAGTTTACGCTTGCGTTCACACTCACACTTTTACAATCTCAACAACATTCCGCTTTGTCACGGTCTAACGCATATACACTCACAGCTTTGAACAGACAACCAAAGCAACACGTACACTATCCTCTGTAGATGAACAACCTTAAGTTAAACGTTGCAGATGATAAACAACTAGAAGTACTATAAGAGACAGTGCAGGAACAAACCAGAGAAATTGATATAAAATTCAGATAAGAAAACATACGTGCAGGCAACCTTAAAGAGAAGAAAATTAATTAAGAATATTAATATTCTGTGAGATAAAGAAACTAAGATAAGAGAAATACAACAAACACAGACATACAACTAGTTGGAAAGCAATGAAATATATTGGGTACAACACATACGAATGATAGAACATAGGAGGAAATATTGTAGACACATTCAGTTAATACTTAAAACAACTAAATGCAGAATATGAAGTGATTGTCATCAACAGAGTGATTTCTCTAGCTACTCTGTACATCAGCCACAAAAAAGTGTTATGTTAGGCGTACAAATTGGGTTGTTTGTGCTGAATACGGAAGCAGGTGTTTATTTGGCTTCATTTTGGGGTAAGCTATATTCAATGCTTCCTCGGAGCAAATTCAACGGATGAATAAATAATATAATATATGAATATTGATAACTCTAAGTAAAGATTATCTAATATATATATATATATATATATATATATATATATATATATATATATATATATCACGCTCGATAGGGTATAGTCGTTGGCGTATTTCAATCAGTCTGCCACCGAATCTAGCAACAAACGGCCAAGTAGATTCTTTTCCGACAAACCACAGAAGTTTCTTCGGAATCCTCTGACGATGGATGTAAAATCCGTTTATATATGTTTATATATATATATATATAAACATATATAAACGGAAAAAATGAAACGAAATTTCGTTTCCCAACTCTTAGTACGGCTGTTTCTTAAATATAAGTATGTACACGTACATACATATATGTATACAGACGCACAGTAGTATGTATATATATATATATATATACATACATGCACACATATATATATGTACGTATGGATTCACCGAACATTTATTATAATGCTCGGTGTGTTTGTAAACAAACATCCCGTATTAAGCCGTAGTGTCCAGCAACCATCGTTGCTCGTTTGTTCAACACTGACAAAGGACCGCTGTACTAGTTTCAAGCTTATTAGCTATCGTCAGCAACGTATACCTTCCTGCCAGACTGTTGAACGTATATATATATATATATATATGTATATGTGTGTGTGTGTGTGTGTGTGTGTGTGTGTGTGTGTGTGTGTGTGTGTGTGTGTGTGTGTGTGTGTGTGTGTGTGTGTGTGTGTGTGTATTAAAAGTGCAAATTAATTGCGTCCGCAGGCGGTATGGCGTATGAGCATTCGATTTTCTTGGGGAGCAGAGTATCAATACTATTAATATATAAGGGAACAAATCAGTGTTGCATCATATACATATTTAGTTACATATTACATATGTTTCACTATCGATTAGATCCAGGAAAGGTTTATTAATGAGGAGCTTCTGATTCCAAAGTCAGGTTAGATCATTAATAGATAATTTTTCGAGCTGAGTGACAAAGAAACATATGTAATTTGTAATTAAATATGTATATGATGCAACACTGATTCTTTGTTCCCTTATATATTAATATTACACACACACACACACACATACAGACACACACACACACACACACACACACACACACACACACACACACACACATATATATATATATATATATATAATAGAAAAAACGAGGAAATTTCGTTTACGTATGAAAAGTATTTATTGCGTATCAACCTGACTGTTACGCACGTTCCGCAGAGGATTGGCTCAAGGTGATCCATAGGAGTTATGGTCGATACGAAATAAAAATTTTTCATACATAAACGAAACGTCCTCTTTTTTTTCTATTATATACACTCTGCCTGCGCATAGATTGCTTGATTTGGTACCAACACCAGTATTTCAGCTACACTATATATATATATATATATATATATATATATATATATATATATATATATATATATATATATATATATATATATATATATATATATATATGTATGTATATATATATGTATATATATATATATATAATGTATAATAAACAATACAATATAATTACCTCATTACCAGAGGTTTCCCGAATAAGACGAATACGAAAAACGTCCTCATTCGTTCGTCGGACAAGGCAATTTAAAAAATAGTGAAATATTTGAAAAGTCTCCTCAAGAAATGCAAGAATTTAACGGGCAAAAAATATATAAATAAAAGTAATGCAAGAGATATATAAAAAAAATAAGGAAATATAGTTAGGGTATGTGTATATGTATGTATATACACTCACAAATGTACATATGTGTGTATGTACAAATGCATGTGTATGGTGAAAATGTATGCGTAAGTACATATATGAGGGCAAGTATATTTGTGTATATGTGACCACAAATACGTATATAATATGAGTTGAAAATTAAATTGTAAGATAATATAGTTAACACGCATCCAGATACAGGTATTAAATATATATACGAGTATGAAAGCACGCGTATAACACACACACGCACGCGGTCACTTATATGCGGAAGATAAAGAGGGAAGGGATTGTAATAGCAAAAAGAAATGTCATTCTCGATATATATATAAAAAAGAAACAATATATGAGAATGAAAAAAATGTTTAAATCAAATAGAAAGTAATCAATTAACAATAGAGAAAAGAAAACAAACATAGGTACGCACGTACACACACATATATATATATATAAATATTTATACACACAAATACGTACAGACAGAAGCGCATGCATGCGTACATACATACACACGAGGCACGTATATATATATATATATATCGCCACATGTATATCTAATCACACGTACGTACGCGACTATATATATATATATATATATATATACATATATACATACACACCCATACATACATATACATATACACACATATACATACACATACATTCACCCGCATACACACATACGTATACATAAGTATCTAAAAAACATAGATAAAAAAACATAGATATATAAAAAAACAGATATAAAAACACCCATACACACACATATATATACGTACGCACACACACATACGGAGGCGTTCGTATACATTTACAGAACGTGTACACACATAAGCACACTCACACACATAGATAGAGATTATAAACCAGCCGTATAAATAAATGAGTACAACTATAAAATCGGCTGCGAAACAACAGAATATATCTGGGGTGGAAAACGCAAGTGACAGGTGATATCGGGTAGTAAAAGAAAATGGGGAAGTAAAATGTGGAATGTGAAGATATTAGGTCAGTAAATAGAAAAGTAGGCGTGGTGTTACTGGTGGATGTGAATCAAAAATAAAAATAAAATTAAAAATAAAGTTAAAAATGAAAGTAAATCAGAAAGAGAAGTCTGTAAAGATGATAATTTAAGGAAAGTGAAGAATAAGAGTTTATGGAGGATAAGTATCTGAAAGTGAGTTAAGTTTATATGAGCTGGAAAGCAAGTGTGATTTCATGTGTGGGCAACTGGTGAAAATTTCTGTTTTTGTATTTAGGCAGGTTTTTGGTGATTTAAGGTTCTGTAAAATCCAACACTTTTCACTTATGCAGAGTGTACATCTTCTTGTTCCTCTTGCATATTCTTTAGATTGGTTCAAAATTGCTAGCCAGAGCTGTTGTGAATATTTTTTCTGGATGTCGGAAAGATGCGACTTGTGAGTAATAACGCGTTTTGAATTTATCTTGTGTCATACCCACATATCGTTCGCTGGTGGCTGGTTGGTTGTTGCTGATGGTTGTAACTTTAGCCGCATATACAGTGGCTTTGGTGTTGCATTTACCTTGTAATGGGCATTCACTTTTGATTCTACAGGAGCAATTCTGATGTTCTCTGGGTGATTTCTTATTGATGATATAAGATTTAACAGGGGGACCACAAGAGTAGCTAATTTTGACACAGTTTCTATTGAAGATCTTATAGTATCTATGTGTTCTAGGGAAATCTTTATCTAAGAGCTCTAGGAATGTTTTGCCTATATTAGTTTTAACTGCTAGAGAGTAGGGGGTGTGAACCGGATTATTTTTCTTTTCCTATTATTATGTTTAAAAGAGTTAGTATTGTTGGGTATGTACTTAATCGGTTCACTAAAACCGCTATTTTGAAGAGCTTTATTATAGTAGGGGGAAGCCTTATTGAAAATAGCTTCTGAGGAAGAGAGGATGGAGATCCTACGGCTAATATTAGGGATAAGGTTTTTAAAAAAACTATAGGAGGATGGGAAGAGCCTTTATTTATATATTTTACATTTTCATTAGGTTTATGGTATTGTTTATAAGAAGCAGTAGGCAGATCTAGGTTTATATCGAGAAAATTAACATTGGAAAGGTTAGTGTCAATAGTAATTTTAAGATTAAAACTAGGGAAGGTTTTTATTAAGTCTTTCCTTAATCTATCTAAGTTATGGCCTATGTGGTATGGGAAAGTATTAGACCATCGTCGCGATAAAGCCCAAAAATATGGTTCGGGATTTTTTCTTTAAGTGTGTGTAGGAGGAATAGGCCGACTAAATCACAAACATCAGTACTGTCAAAAGAGCCCATTGAGATATCGAATGGGTTCTCTGGGTTAGATATTTTTACCCAAGTGTCATTATCAGTAAAGAGTAGAGTGTTTCTAGCATGCAAGATGACATTCTCTTCAATATCAGAGATATTGGTAAACTTTCTAGCGAAATTTAAGGCTTTCGCTAAAAGAGTCAGTGATAGACGGGTAGAAATCTACAATGTCAAATTGGGTGAATCTAGAACTATTTTTATCTTTAATATTATTAAACCAATGTACTACGGAAGAGCTATTTATCCATTGGAATAATTCAGACTTACTTCTAATCTGTGTGTTTATATTATTTTAAATGTTTTTGCTGGCAAGACCGATATCAGTCTCAGCAGGGTTGATTAATCTACAACTAGGACGATTATTAAAGTCAGGTTTGTGATCTTTAAGTGTGACATATACATTACGTTTAGCAAGTTTTTCTGTCCTATTATCTATTTTTAAAGAACTAGCTAGTTCTTTAGCTTCCTTATTTATATTATTATACGTGTTTATATTAGCTATTTGGTATTTAGAGGTGATGTAATCTATTAAGAGTTGGTCATGTAAATTATTATTAACTTCGTATAAGTTTTTAGTTTTGTCGGAGAAAATGAACTTAATTTTGGAAGATTTGAATATTGAAATATCATTAGATAGTTTAGATTGAAAAGGGTTAGAGTACTTACGAAAATTGATATTGTTGATTAGATTAACTAAGTCTAGTTCAAAAGCGGTCATATCTTTTACTCTTTGCGGGTATTTATGAGTTTTGATATCAAAATGTTCCGTAGATTCCGTGTTAAAGTGTCCATCGAGAATCAAAGCTTTCCATCACATTCTTTTAACAATTTTCTCTACTTTATCTATCAACATTTTCGTGTAGGAAGTGTTAGAAGGTGTTGGGATATTCTTGATAGAGTAATCCAAAGGATATTTATCCATGTTCAGTATTGGTTTAAAATCCTATTGACTGAAGAGTGCTCGACTTTAAAAGGGCAGGAAGGTGCCAATCTCATAAAAATGTAGAATAGGATACGATCATTCCATTGGGAGCTGTATAAGTATTGAAGTTTCCGTTGAAAATTGAAAAAGTCATTGGAGTGAAGAGTGCTCTATGTAAGTACCAGAGCAAAATGTAATGTATAATAAACAATACAATATAATTACCTCATTACCAGATGTTTCCCGATTAAGACGAATACGAAAAACGCCCTCGTTCGTTCGTCGGACGAGGCAATTTAAAACATAGTGAAATATTTGAAAAGTCTCCTCAAGAAATGCAAGGATTTAACGGGCAAAAAATATATAAATAAAAGTAATGCAAGAGATATATTAAAAAATAAGGAAATATAGTTAGGGTATGTGTATATGTATGTACATATGTGTGTATGTACAAATGTACATATGTGTGTATGTACAAATGCATGTGTACAAATGCATATATGAGGGCAAGTATATTTGTGTATATGTGACCACAAATACGTATATAATATGAGTTGAAAAAGAAATTGTAAGATAATATAGTTAACACGTATCCAGATACAGGTATTAAATGCAAATACGAGTATGAAAGCACGCTTATAAACACACACACATGCGCGGTCACTTATATGCGGAAGATAAAGAGGGAAGGGATTTGTAATAGTAAAAAGAAGTGTCATTCTCGATATATGTATAAAAAAGAAACATATTTAAGAATGATAAAATGTTTAAATCAAAGAGAAAGTAATCAATTAACACTAGAGAAAAGAAAACAAACATAGGTACGCACGTACACACACATATATATATATGTAAATATTTATACACACAAATACGTACAGACAAATGCGCATGCATGCGTACATACATACACACGAGGCACGTATATATATATATATATATATATATATATATCGCCACATGTATATCTAATCACACGTATCTACGCGACTATATATATATATATATACATATATACATAGACATACACATACATTCACCCGCATACACACATACGTATAAATAAGTATGTAAAAAACAGATATAAAAAAACATAGATATAAAAACGCACATACACACACATATATATACGTACGCACGCACACATATGGAGGCGATCGTATACATATACAGAACGTATACACACATAAGCACACTCAGACACTTAGATACAGATTATAAACCAGCCGTATGAATAAATGAGTACAACTATAAAATCGGCTGCGAAACAACAGAATATATCTGGATGAAAAACGCAAGTGACAAGAGATATCAAGTAGTATAAGAAAATGGGGAAGTAAAATGTGGAATGTGAAGATATTAGGTAAGTGAATTGAAAAGTAGGGGGGGTTACTAGTGGATGTAAAGTAAAAATAAAAATAAAAATAAAAATAAAAATAAAAATAAAAATAAAAATAAAAATAAAAATAAAAATAAAAATAAAAATAAAAATAAAAATAAAAATAAAAATAAAAATAAAAATAAAATTAAAAATAAAAATAAAAATAAAAATAAAAATAAAAATAAAAATAAAAATAAAATTAAAAATAATTTTAAAAATGAAAGTAAATTAGAAAGAGAAATCTGTTAAGAGGATAATTTAAGGAAAGTGAACAATAAGAGTTTATGGAGGATAAATATCTGAAAGTGAGTTAAGTTTATATGAGCTGGAAAACAAGTGTGATTTCATGCGTGGGCAACTGGTGAACATTTCTGTTTTTGTATTTAGGCAGGTTTTTGGTGATTTAAGGTTCTGTAAAATCCAATATTTTTCACTTATGCAGGGTGTGCATCCTTTTGTTCCTCTTGTATATTCTTTAGATTGGTTAAAAATTTACCAATCCAATTTATATTGGATACCTTGGTCTTTGAAATCCCATATTCTGCTAGCCAGAGCTGTTGTGAATCTTTTTTCTGGATGTCGGAAAGATGCGACATGTGAGTAATGACGCGTTTTGATTTTCTCTTGTGTCATACCCACATATCGTTCGCTGGTGACTGGCTGGTTGTTGCTGATGGTTGTCACTTTAGCCGCATATACAATGGCTTTGGTGTTGCATTTACCTTGTAATGGGCATTCACTTTTGACTCTACAGGAGCAATTTTGATGTTTTCTGGGTGATTTCTTATTGATGATATAAGATTTAATAGGGGGACCGCAGGAGTAGCTAATTTTGACACAGTTTCTATTGAAGATCTTATAGTATCTATGTGTTCTAGGGAAATGTTTATCTAAGAGGTCTAGCAATTTTTTGCCTACATTAGTTTTAACTGCTAGAGAGTAGGGGTGTGTGAACCGGATTATTTTTCTTTTCCTATTATTATGTTTAAAAGAGTTAGTATTGTTGGGTATGTACTTAAACGGTTCACTAAAACCGCTACTTTGATGGGCTTATTATAGTAGGGGGATGCCTTATTGAAAATAGCTTCTGAGGAAGAGAGGATGGAGATCCTACGGCTAATATTAGGGATAAGGTTTTTAAAAACTATAGGAGGATGGCAAGAGCCTTTATTTATATATTTTAAATTTTCATTAGGTTTATGGTATTGTTTATAAGAAGCAGTAGGCAGATCTAGGTTTATATCTAGAAAATTAACATTGGAAAGGTTAGTGTCAATAGTAATTTTAAGATTAAAAATAGCAAAGGTTTTTATTAAGTCTTTCCTTAATCTATCTAAGATATGGCCTATGGTGGTAGAAGATCCCGTAAAGGGCGAAAGCAGCGATTGTTTGCTTAAACTTTAATCTGTTATTTTAATAAATATATATATATATATATACATACATATATATATATATACATATATATACATACATATATATACATACATATATATATATATATATATATATATATATATATATATATATATATATATATATATATATATATATATATGTATATATAGTAAAAAATTGAACGGGAACAAAACAGAGAGGCAGTACGAACAAAGGTTTATTAGTTTCACACTCTTGAGAGTGGGGTGGTGGTGGGGAACGACGTTTCGGGCATAAGCCCTTCTTCAGGTGAAAAGTGTGTGGGAAGAGAGTTCCAGGGGTGTGAGTGGAGTGGTGGAGAGACATATAGAAAAAAGTGGGTGAGAATAAACGGTACAAATGAAATTAAATATAAAGGCATAATCGAAATAAAATTAAAAATACACATGGAGTAAAACAGGTGGTGGAAGCGTGTGGGGCGTGTAGGGGTGGTGGCGGGTGGAGTGGGGAGAGGGGGACGGTGTGACCGAGCGGGGAGGGCTGAAGGTGGTGTGTGTGTGTAGGTGTACGTGTGTGTGTGTGTGTATGTGAAAGTAAGAGTTGGGGGAAGAACGGAGTTACATGTTCAGGAAGAGGTGTATGTGGGGTGGGGTGTAGGTCGGAGTGTGTGTGCGTGTGTAGATAGAGGGGTTGGGGGAGAGGATTCCGGAGGCTGAATGTGTAAATATGTGGTGGTACGCACGTGTGTGTGTGGTGTTTATGCGTGTTGTGGATGTAGCTGGCGTGTGGGCAAAAAAATGTTTTTAGGTCTATGTCCGAGGGTGAGTCATTAAGGTAATTCCGTAAAAGGATGTGGTGGAAAGCTGAGTAATATCCTTGGGATGTGGTGGATTCTCGGGATCAAGGTTTACATATGTGTAATCCGTGAAGAGATTGGTCGGAAGAGGGGATATATATATATATATATATATATATATATATATATATATATATATATGTGTGTGTGTGTATATATATATATGTATATATATATACATATATATATATATATATATAGTAATAATAATAAAATTGAAGACTAAAATCCAAAGAGGGCTCGATAAGGAAAATATATATCAAATATATAAAAACCGTAGAGCAAATATTTATTAAAATAACAGATTAAAGTTTAAGCAAAGAATCGCTGCTTTCACCCTTAACGGGATCTTCTGAAACTAACAAAGTCAATCTGTAAATGCAGAACTGGATATTTCAAAAAACGTTGCAACCGGAGGAAGACAGGAAGACGATACTTTGGTTCGTGGAAACGTTCGCTGGTAAAGAACGGGAAAAAACGAGTTATACGTCATTAATAGGAGCGGTGAAAAACAATTACGCGCAAAGACAGAACCACGTTTATGGTATAAAAGAGGTCGTAGACTAATGTTCTCTTAGGTGGTGCGTAGAGACGTTCTCTGGCAATGAACGAAAAAACGAAGATAATAAGTCATATGTGGAGCGTGGAGAACAATAGCACGCAAAGACAAAACCACGTAAATGGTATAGCAGAAGTTGTAGACTAAAATTCTAACTAGGAGACCAAATGAATCTCCGCTACAGAGTTAAGAACAAAGTAAATAAATACAATACAGAAGTAATAGAAACAAATAAATACATACACGCAAACAGATACGTACATACACAAGCATACGCAAAACCTTACCATAGGTATACAAAACCACGCACATATAAATATGTGTGTGTGTGTATGCTTGTGTACAAATAAATAAATAATTATATAAACGCATATAAGTAAATAAATACGTATATAACAAGCGCACACACATACCTACAAATAAATACACGAATGTTCGGAGACGTAAGTCAACTAAAACAAGAAGTACACATATACACACACCCACCATACGTACGATACTGCATACTCACGCAGACGCAAAACTCCCGTATTCACATAGCCAAACCCTAAATACCTTATATGTAAAAATTATACGCCATAACAGTCAAATATACGTACGAGAAGGTATACATACCTTCACAAAACATACGGGTAATATATACTTACCTATGCAAATAAGTAACGGAATAAACAAAACATATACTTAGCTCCCACATCAAGACGTAAAATATCCACGTATAGATCGTGCTATCCGTTAGGGTATAACGTGGGGCTGTAATACAGGAAAGTTTTGTGCAATTTATGTTTACAAGCCGAAATTGCCTCAGATTTTTTGTTTAAGATGTGGTCTGTGGCGTAGAGTATTTCCAGGGCCTCAGCGGCGCAGAGGTCACATGGTCTTTTATTTCCGTTATACGATCTAGCCTTAGCTAGGATCTCCCAGTGTAACTTATATTGGGTGTGGTTGTCTTTTAGACTCCAGATATAAGCTGAAAGTGACGTCATATTCCTTCTTAGAGAGTAACGAAAAGAATGGGTATGCCTGTAAAGACGCTGCTTGAAATTATTGGCGGTTAACCCTATGTTGGCCCTACGGGACGTGGGTGTTACAACCTTACATTTGTAGACAATGTTACTAGAGAGGCATTTCCCGGATAGGGGGCAATCAACCCGATTCCTACAATTACAGTTAGTACTAACTACAGGGTTGCACGTGTTCCTACGGCTAGGTAGTTTAGCTCAATTTGAAGCTGTGATGTTATGTGCAAGGTTAGGAGTCGTAGAGTAATACATTTTAATAGTATTTCTATTAAAAATTTTACTATATTTATGTGTAGGGGGAAAATGCTTCATAATAAGGGAAAGAAAGATCTTAGCTAATGGTGTGGACACCTCCATATTATATGGTGGGTTAAACCAACAAATGCGACGGGATCTATTTCTTCTAGGTCTATTTTCGTACTCTGTATATGCTACCTTATCGACAAATCCACTTCGAGCAAGAGCTTCATCGTAATAAGTGGAATGGTCGTTGAAAATGCGCTCGTTGATGGAAAGACGGGAAAGCCTCAACGAAACGTTTTTTACCAGGTTCTTGGTTATACTGGCAGGATGGTTGGAATGCTTACTTATGTAATTAAGCGTATCATTCGGCTTTCTATACGGGTAATACAACCCATTCAATAAATTGAGGGTAACGTCGAGGTAATTAACGACCGAGATATTGGCCTCAACCTGTATAGATAGGTTGAAGAAGGCTGTGAGTTCTTTTCTGAACCTGTCGCAAGCACGAGGTCCGCACTTAGTCATGGTCAAAAGATCATCGTCACGGTACAAACCACAGCCCGCGTTGGGGAATTCGTCCTTGATAGAGAAAAGAAAGAAAAGGCCAAAAAGATCAGTAACCTCCGCAGAATCACTGGCGCCCATACTCACGTCGAATGGGGTACTATTTGATTTTTTAATCCAAATAGAGTCGTCGAAATTAATCACCGACTTTCAGGCATTAAATATATATATATATATATATATATATTTATATGTATATATATATGTATATATATATGTATATATATTTGTATGTATATATATATGTATATATATATGTATATATATATATGTATGTATATATATATATATATATATATAAATATATATATATATATATATATATATATATATATATATATATATATTTCGTTTCTGAATTTGTTTAACAAGATTCTTTATCTGAAATCGTGTGTTGAAACCGATATTGTTATACTTTGGGAGAGACATGTTGCCAATAAGAAACACACGCACCCGATGCATTCACTTCAATTCATTATATATTTATAAATTTATAAATTTATAAATTTCTGGTTGGTTGGTTGGTTCCACAACCAGATAGTTGTTTATAAATAGTCATAGTTCTTTCGTCACACACTCTGTGACCTCTTCAGTGACTGGGGATTCCTTTCTTTGTTTCTGTGCCTCTCCTTTGTTCTGTCCTACGCCATTTTGTTCCTGTGTGTGTCTTGTGTGCTCAGTCTGCGCATGCGCCACATCCGGGTGTCTGTGTGTGTTTATGTTCATTTATTTATTTGTTTCTTTACATGTTACTGGTTGGTTGTTTGTTCTATGTGTGTGTGTGTTTTCATTTTGTCCTTAATTGTAAGTTGTGATGTTGCTGTTCCACTCATATTTTCTATTTAATTTTGGTTGTGATTCTTTTATGTTTATTGCCTCCGTAATTTGTCTAAACCTTGCGTCTTTTCTGTGTGTAGATTCTATTTTTATTTCTATGTTCTCTAATTTACCCTTGTGTTCTATCTTAGCATGTTGGTAGAGTACAGATGATTCTTGATTATTTTGAAGGTCTCGCCAGTGTTCATTTATCCGTTCCCCTACACTACGAGCTGTCTCACCTATGTACACTATATTTTTGTCTCTACATTGTCCTTCAGTACATCTTATGCTATACACTACATTTCTAGTTTTACAGTTAATATGGGGGCTTATTTTACAGGTTATACATTTCTTATCTATACATTGAAGTGAAAGCAACTGGTGCGTGTGTTTCTTATTGGCAACATGACCCTCCCAAAGTATAACAATATATATATATATATATATATATATATATATATATATATATATATATATATATATATATATATATATATATTAATTAAAATAATAGATTAAA
>OZ024743.1:179168387-179178387 GCA_964016885.1 Eledone cirrhosa
TACCTCTTCTAGTGGCCCTTACTGATCAGTTTCGCTTTGTAAAACCTCATAAATCCGATGGATTTATGATGGAAAACCAAAGCTCATCAGAGAAGCATTTTCTCTTCCTAGGGCTAAACGTCCCAGGAACGACAAAATATACAACCTCCTGCCAGCTAATAAAGGTCTGAAAGGTCGTAAAAGTGACCCGTATGTAAACTGGACCGAAGTAAAAGCGGGAAAATCAAAGACTTGCTGTCTACAATTACTACTAAAAAAAATAGCAGCCAAGTAAAGCAACAGATTTGTTCTCAACGGACGGAGAAAAAGGTAGAAGTTAATATGTCCAGGGATACTAGGTACCCCTAGAAATACATAGGTTGTCTATGATTCAGGGTTGTTCAATGGTGTTAATTTGATACACCAGAACTTTAATATTAAGATAAGCAGAACAAGTAAAATTCAATCAATTTTTCAAAATACATTAAAAAATATAATATAAATATTTACCTCTTCTAGTGGCCCTTACTGATCAGTTTCGCTTTGTAAAACCTCATAAATCCGATGGATTTATGATGGAAAACCAAAGCTCATCAGAGAAGCATTTTCCCTTCCTAGGGCTAAACGTCCCAGGAACGACAAAATATACAACCTCCTCCAGCTAATAAAGGTCTGAAAGGTCGTAAAAGTGACCCGTATGTAAACTGGACCGAAGTAAAAGCGGGAAAATCAAAGACTTGCTGTCTACAATTACTACTAAAAAAAATAGCAGCCAAGTAAAGCAACAGATTTGTTCTCAACGGACGGAGAAAAAGGTAGAAGTTAATATGTCCAGGGATACTAGGTACCCCTAGAAATACATAGGTTGTCTATGATTCAGGGTTGTTCAATGGTGTTAATTTGATACACCAGAACTTTAATATTAAGATAAGCAGAACAAGTAAAATTCAATCAATTTTTCAAAATACATTAAAAAATATAATATAAATATTTACCTCTTCTAGTGGCCCTTACTGATCAGTTTCGCTTTGTAAAACCTCATAAATCCGATGGATTTATGATGGAAAACCAAAGCTCATCAGAGAAGCATTTTCCCTTCCTAGGGCTAAACGTCCCAGGAACGACAAAATATACAACCTCCTGCCAGCTAATAAGGTCTGAAAGGTCGTAAAAGTGACCCGTATGTAAACTGGACCGAAGTAAAAGCGGGAAAATCAAAGACTTGCTGTCTACAATTACTACTAAAAAAAATAGCAGCCAAGTAAAGCAACAGATTTGTTCTCAACGGACGGAGAAAAAGGTAGAAGTTAATATGTCCAGGGATACTAGGTACCCCTAGAAATACATAGGTTGTCTATGATTCAGGGTTGTTCAATGGTGTTAATTTGATACACCAGAACTTTAATATTAAGATAAGCAGAACAAGTAAAATTCAATCAATTTTTCAAAATACATTAAAAAATATAATATAAATATTTACCTCTTCTAGTGGCCCTTACTGATCAGTTTCGCTTTGTAAAACCTCATAAATCCGATGGATTTATGATGGAAAACCAAAGCTCATCAGAGAAGCATTTTCCCTTCCTAGGGCTAAACGTCCCAGGAACGACAAAATATACAACCTCCTGCCAGCTAATAAAGGTCTGAAAGGTCGTAAAAGTGACCCGTATGTAAACTGGACCGAAGTAAAAGCGGGAAAATCAAAGACTTGCTGTCTACAATTACTACTAAAAAAAATAGCAGCCAAGTAAAGCAACAGATTTGTTCTCAACGGACGGAGAAAAAGGTAGAAGTTAATATGTCCAGGGATACTAGGTACCCCTAGAAATACATAGGTTGTCTATGATTCAGGGTTGTTCAATGGTGTTAATTTGATACACCAGAACTTTAATATTAAGATAAGCAGAACAAGTAAAATTCAATCAATTTTTCAAAATACATTAAAAAATATAATATAAATATTTACCTCTTCTAGTGGCCCTTACTGATCAGTTTCGCTTTGTAAAACCTCATAAATCCGATGGATTTATGATGGAAAACCAAAGCTCATCAGAGAAGCATTTTCCCTTCCTAGGGCTAAACGTCCCAGGAACGACAAAATATACAACCTCCTGCCAGCTAATAAAGGTCTGAAAGGTCGTAAAAGTGACCCGTATGTAAACTGGACCGAAGTAAAAGCGGGAAAATCAAAGACTTGCTGTCTACAATTACTACTAAAAAAAATAGCAGCCAAGTAAAGCAACAGATTTGTTCTCAACGGACGGAGAAAAAGGTAGAAGTTAATATGTCCAGGGATACTAGGTACCCCTAGAAATACATAGGTTGTCTATGATTCAGGGTTGTTCAATGGTGTTAATTTGATACACCAGAACTTTAATATTAAGATAAGCAGAACAAGTAAAATTCAATCAATTTTTCAAAATACATTAAAAAATATAATATAAATATTTACCTCTTCTAGTGGCCCTTACTGATCAGTTTCGCTTTGTAAAACCTCATAAATCCGATGGATTTATGATGGAAAACCAAAGCTCATCAGAGAAGCATTTTCCCTTCCTAGGGCTAAACGTCCCAGGAACGACAAAATATACAACCTCCTGCCAGCTAATAAAGGTCTGAAAGGTCGTAAAAGTGACCCGTATGTAAACTGGACCGAAGTAAAAGCGGGAAAATCAAAGACTTGCTGTCTACAATTACTACTAAAAAAAATAGCAGCCAAGTAAAGCAACAGATTTGTTCTCAACGGACGGAGAAAAAGGTAGAAGTTAATATGTCCAGGGATACTAGGTACCCCTAGAAATACATAGGTTGTCTATGATTCAGGGTTGTTCAATGGTGTTAATTTGATACACCAGAACTTTAATATTAAGATAAGCAGAACAAGTAAAATTCAATCAATTTTTCAAAATACATTAAAAAATATAATATAAATATTTACCTCTTCTAGTGGCCCTTACTGATCAGTTTCGCTTTGTAAAACCTCATAAATCCGATGGATTTATGATGGAAAACCAAAGCTCATCAGAGAAGCATTTTCCCTTCCTAGGGCTAAACGTCCCAGGAACGACAAAATATACAACCTCCTGCCAGCTAATAAAGGTCTGAAAGGTCGTAAAAGTGACCCGTATGTAAACTGGACCGAAGTAAAAGCGGGAAAATCAAAGACTTGCTGTCTACAATTACTACTAAAAAAAATAGCAGCCAAGTAAAGCAACAGATTTGTTCTCAACGGACGGAGAAAAAGGTAGAAGTTAATATGTCCAGGGATACTAGGTACCCCTAGAAATACATAGGTTGTCTATGATTCAGGGTTGTTCAATGGTGTTAATTTGATACACCAGAGGGATACTAGGTACCCCTAGAAATACATAGGTTGTCTATGATTCAGGGTTGTTCAATGGTGTTAATTTGATACACCAGAACTTTAATATTAAGATAAGCAGAACAAGTAAAATTCAATCAATTTTTCAAAATACATTAAAAAATATAATATAAATATTTACCTCTTCTAGTGGCCCTTACTGATCAGTTTCGCTTTGTAAAACCTCATAAATCCGATGGATTTATGATGGAAAACCAAAGCTCATCAGAGAAGCATTTTCCCTTCCTAGGGCTAAACGTCCCAGGAACGACAAAATATACAACCTCCTGCCAGCTAATAAAGGTCTGAAAGGTCGTAAAAGTGACCCGTATGTAAACTGGACCGAAGTAAAAGCGGGAAAATCAAAGACTTGCTGTCTACAATTACTACTAAAAAAAATAGCAGCCAAGTAAAGCAACAGATTTGTTCTCAACGGACGGAGAAAAAGGTAGAAGTTAATATGTCCAGGGATACTAGGTACCCCTAGAAATACATAGGTTGTCTATGATTCAGGGTTGTTCAATGGTGTTAATTTGATACACCAGAACTTTAATATTAAGATAAGCAGAACAAGTAAAATTCAATCAATTTTTCAAAATACATTAAAAAATATAATATAAATATTTACCTCTTCTAGTGGCCCTTACTGATCAGTTTCGCTTTGTAAAACCTCATAAATCCGATGGATTTATGATGGAAAACCAAAGCTCATCAGAGAAGCATTTTCCCTTCCTAGGGCTAAACGTCCCAGGAACGACAAAATATACAACCTCCTGCCAGCTAATAAAGGTCTGAAAGGTCGTAAAAGTGACCCGTATGTAAACTGGACCGAAGTAAAAGCGGGAAAATCAAAGACTTGCTGTCTACAATTACTACTAAAAAAAATAGCAGCCAAGTAAAGCAACAGATTTGTTCTCAACGGACGGAGAAAAAGGTAGAAGTTAATATGTCCAGGGATACTAGGTACCCCTAGAAATACATAGGTTGTCTATGATTCAGGGTTGTTCAATGGTGTTAATTTGATACACCAGAACTTTAATATTAAGATAAGCAGAACAAGTAAAATTCAATCAATTTTTCAAAATACATTAAAAAATATAATATAAATATTTACCTCTTCTAGTGGCCCTTACTGATTAGTTTCGCTTTGTAAAACCTCATAAATCCGATGGATTTATGATGGAAAACCAAAGCTCATCAGAGAAGCATTTTCCCTTCCTAGGGCTAAACGTCCCAGGAACGACAAAATATACAACCTCCTGCCAGCTAATAAAGGTCTGAAAGGTCGTAAAAGTGACCCGTATGTAAACTGGACCGAAGTAAAAGCGGGAAAATCAAAGACTTGCTGTCTACAATTACTACTAAAAAAAATAGCAGCCAAGTAAAGCAACAGATTTGTTCTCAACGGACGGAGAAAAAGGTAGAAGTTAATATGTCCAGGGATACTAGGTACCCCTAGAAATACATAGGTTGTCTATGATTCAGGGTTGTTCAATGGTGTTAATTTGATACACCAGAACTTTAATATTAAGATAAGCAGAACAAGTAAAATTCAATCAATTTTTCAAAATACATTAAAAAATATAATATAAATATTTACCTCTTCTAGTGGCCCTTACTGATCAGTTTCGCTTTGTAAAACCTCATAAATCCGATGGATTTATGATGGAAAACCAAAGCTCATCAGAGAAGCATTTTCCCTTCCTAGGGCTAAACGTCCCAGGAACGACAAAATATACAACCTCCTGCCAGCTAATAAAGGTCTGAAAGGTCGTAAAAGTGACCCGTATGTAAACTGGACCGAAGTAAAAGCGGGAAAATCAAAGACTTGCTGTCTACAATTACTACTAAAAAAAATAGCAGCCAAGTAAAGCAACAGATTTGTTCTCAACGGACGGAGAAAAAGGTAGAAGTTAATATGTCCAGGGATACTAGGTACCCCTAGAAATACATAGGTTGTCTATGATTCAGGGTTGTTCAATGGTGTTAATTTGATACACCAGAACTTTAATATTAAGATAAGCAGAACAAGTAAAATTCAATCAATTTTTCAAAATACATTAAAAAATATAATATAAATATTTACCTCTTCTAGTGGCCCTTACTGATCAGTTTCGCTTTGTAAAACCTCATAAATCCGATGGATTTATGATGGAATACCAAAGCTCATCAGAGAAGCATTTTCCCTTCCTAGGGCTAAACGTCCCAGGAACGACAAAATATACAACCTCCTGCCAGCTAATAAAGGTATATATATATATATATTGGTAAAAGAAAAAGAAAATGCTGACAAATTGTTCCCAGTGAAAAATAGTTTAATTAGGAATAAGTAAAAATTAGTAATAATCATTGGTTAGTATTCAGTTTTGGTTTTCAGTTTTTACCGGTTGCGCATTTCTAATGCTTTTCAAAAATAATTTTGAGATAGAGCGCCCGTGATATTTGCTCTAATCTGATTAGTTTTGGAAATTCTACCTGTTTTATGTGAAAAAAGTGGCTCCAGATGTATTAAAATATGTTTCGCGCCGACACACACACATACATATACGCACACATGCATTGCACACTGATGGGCACATACATATTTGTACACAAGTATTCCAATACGGTAGGGCCTAATGGATCCCCCTTGCAGTACGTACAATCTGGACACTCAGACACACCTTGGTGTTATGACAATACTATATATCATTTCACACCTTTTATTATTAAGGTTTTTGATGTTCTATTGAGAGAATCGTTCTTACTGAAAATATCGTATAATGTACACCATTTTTACCAGTATCACAAAAATACTGGTCCACCCACACACACACACATACATACACACATACACACACACACATATATATACACATACACATACACACGCGTACACTAACATACAAAGAGACATATAGACAAACACACACACACACACTTCTCCGTATAAGACAAGAGCAGAAAAATATCTTTTAACATGTTAAAATATCCCCCACAAACATACAGACACATTCCTACTGACCGATCCCTCTACCACGAATTACTCTGCTACACACACACACACACACACACACACACACACACACACACACACACACACACACACACACACACACACACTTGTCTTAATAGGCACCTGAACTGTTGACCTCTCAACATGACTGCAATTCACACACACATCCCTACTGACCATTATCACAACAATGAACATCTTTACTACTACACACACACACACACATATTTTCTTAAAAGACTTATTTTTCAGTGACTTCTCAATCAGCCGAGACAAACATACATTTGGCGCAAAATCAATTTTTAACATTCACATGACCTCTACCGACCAATCAAAATTGTTTTGACCACAAGAATCTTTGCAACACGAATTGGCGCTAAACTTATTTTAATACATCTGGAGCCACTTTTTTCACATAAAACAGGTAGAATCCCCAAAACTAATCAGATTAGAGCAAACATCATGGGCGCTCTAGCTCAAAATTATTTTTGAAAAGTATTAGAAATGCGCAACCGATAAAAACTTAAAACCAAAACTGAATACTAACCAATACTTATTACTAATTTTTACTTATTCCTAATTAAACTATTTTTCACTGGGAACAATTTGTCAGTATTTTCTTTTCCTTTTACCAATATATCATAACTCGTGTTACACGTCTATTTTTTTAGTAATCGCGTAAAGCGAGGGGGACAAGTGAACAACATAAAGGATAAAAACAAACAAAAGAAAGGAAATAAACAAGCAACATGGTATTCCTGGTCAGCATAAGCTGGGTGGATTTCATGAGCGAAAGGTACAGACGTCCGACGTGAGTGAGATAGAAGCAAGAAAGGCCCACTGTTAGCCAAACGGGAGGAAGTGAGAAGGGGAGAAACAGAGAGTGAGTGAGTGGAAGTGCGAGGAAGCGGTCAGTCGAGAGAAAGTGTAACTGACAGAGGGGGCCAAAGAAGGTGACAGAAACAGAGAGAGCGGGGAAGCAGTAAGAGAGAAACAGACAAACGCAGCGAGGTAAATATATATTTTAAAAAATAAGAAGAAAGAAGAATACTGCGTGGTTTGCACATGGGTTACATATGATAAAAATAGTCCTTCGTCAGTGATTTGCCAACCATCATTGGTATTACATCGCATTAAAAATCAGATACCTCAGGTTGGTGCGAGCAATAAGCTAAAAAAAGTTATTGGGACCAGTAATCGCGTAAAGCGAGGGGGACAAGTGAACAACATAGAAGGATAAAAACAAACCAAATTTATATATATACATACATATATATATATATATATATATATATATATATATATATATATATATATATATATATATATATATATATATATTGTTATACTTGGGGAGGGTCATATTTGTGTAATATTGCCAGAATTAATAACAGAACACACTCACTGTTTGGTTGGTTTTCGCTTTTCGCTTCTGTGTCTTTTATATCGGTAATCTAATTTATTCGGTCCTCAATGTTGCCATTGACTGACCAACGGTCAAAAATAATACAGATACAATATAGACACGAACACATATATATAGTTTATCAAAGTTCTTTCGTTGCACATCTGCAACTACCTCAGTGGTGCTATTGTTTCCTGCCGTTGCATTGTATTTTCTACGCCATCTTTATTTAGTCTGTTTATATATTTATTTATTAGTTTATTTTATTTTGTCTTCTTTGCGCATGTACTATACGAACATGCCAGACAATAACACGAAGGTAACATAGACAACATAGAAATTAGAATAATATCTAAACATAGAAATGACCCAGCCGATAGGCAAATCAGAGAGGCCAGTTAAATAGAACTTAGAAGGCCAAGGCTAAACAGAAAGAATGAATGGAATAACAACAACACCCAAACAAACAACACTGACCTAAGAGAAGTATAAATAAATAAATAGATAAATAAATAAATAAATACATACACAAGCACAATAACAACAAACACATATAAACACACACTAGTAAAGATAGAATACATTAATCAATACACAATCACCCAATCACGAACACACATAAAACAAAACACTATACACACACGCAAACGCATGTACATTGACGATCTAACCACCCAGGCTCTATACTCAAGAACTTAGTATATAATATTTCTTTTAAACTTTCTAAATTATCTTGCAATGAAGATATATTTTATAATAATGCTCCCTTCTACAACGAGGCCTTAACTAGAAGTGGATATAAAGAAAAAATCTCATATATCCCCAACACTACTATGGACCAAAACATAAAACCTAACAAAAACTACAAACACCAAAAAGTACCATTGAAACAAATACCTAAAGTGGTTATTCCTATTACACCAAACAACCGAAAAACCACAACAACTATTACTACACGATCTATGACCAATGTTATCAGCCCACATATGAATACCAAGCACTCAAAATCTCATAATCTACCCAAAAATAACACCAAATACAACCACGATGATTTACCAAATTCCACAAATAAGGACACTAACCACAGGAACTCTTCTAGAACACAACACAATAATATAAGGGATAATAAAAACTTAACTAAAAACCGCAAAAGAAACATAACATGGTACAACGCACCCTTCAACCTGCAAACTATTGGACAAATCCCCCAAAAATTATTTGAAATACTACATAAACATTTTCCACCAAACCACAGATACCACCAAATATTTAACAAATATACTCTTAAATTCTCATACTCTACATCAACAATCTCAAACAAAAAATAAGCAGCTACAACATTTATAAACTTAAAAATAATATGACTACACGACCGCAACATAATTTAAATAGGACTGCACCTTTTAAAAAGACAAATAATACAATCCTTCAACCTAGAAAACACATCCACCCAAATCATAAACACAAAAACAAATGAACACAAAATCACAATACAACCCTAGCACCAAACCACCAACAAAGCAACCTTCATTCTCCTGCTATCATTAATTACAATAGGAATAGCTCAAGGATAAATGAGAATAGTATAGGCACCCCCCAAAACCATCTTACGTATGGCTGTAATTGTAGAAATAGAAGCATTTGCCCCTTAAATGGAAACTGTTTGGTTAATAATGTAGTATATAAATGCACTGCATCTACTACTGACTCCAACAAAACATATATAGGATCTACATCAAACACATTTAGGAAAATATTTTACGCACACTCTAGTAGTTTCAACAATACTAAACTAGCTAACACTACATCTTTAGATGAAGCGGTAAATAATTATAAAAAGGAAAAAAATAGATTTTAAGTTATTCGTGGAACACCATTGTACAAAGAACTCCATATCTTGGAAACAGGAGGGAATGCGGATTATGTTCAGGAGAGATCTTGGAAATTACTAAATCTAAGGACGATTTATAAAATAAAAGACAGGAATTGATCATAGTCTGTAATCATCGTATACGAAAAACATTTAAATACTATAAACCTAATTAAATATTCTAAATAGCAACTCACTATAATTACGTATAGAATAACATTTATTAGCACCTCTTTCCCTTAATTATATGCTTTCATGCTTATTTTTGCCTTTTAATGTTTTAGCTTCCTTAGATTTATGCGTTAATGACTAAAGGCAACGAGATACACAGCCACCCGTAATTGCATGAGTGAAAATAAACATCTATGAATGATATGGAAATATATTTAT
>OZ024743.1:179180887-179188387 GCA_964016885.1 Eledone cirrhosa
AGCGCATCGGTAGGGGTTCTCCTACATGGATATAAAGTAGTGGCCGTACTCGAAAACGAGTTGGCAGCCACCATGTATGTGTCTATATGTATGTACATGTATATATGTATGTATATGTGTGTGTGTGTATATATATATATATATATATATATATATATATATATATATATGTATATATATATATATATGTATGTTTACATGTGTATGTATCTGTACATGTATATGTGTATATGGGGGTATAGATGTGTATGTGTGGATACAGATATGTATGGATATGTATATATATGATTATATGCATACATGTGTATGTATATTTAGGTTTGCATCTATTTGCACGTATGTATATGTTGGTTAGATATCAATATAACTGTACCTCTCTCTATATGTGGTGTGAATATATGCACTTTTTAGACTATGAAATTTATGTGTTTTAACTATGCCAACATGTACTTATCTGAGTTTGATTGTTTATGCATAAACATACTTAGTAATATTTTAGAGCGTATAATATGTTATATTATACTGATGCAATTTACCACACCGTACTATATTCTGTTGGTTAAGTTATATATTATCGCATTACTATATCACATTATCTAATTATAATTTTCATCTTTTAATATACTATCTTTCCTAGCCATGACATTAATTTATATTCACCTTAACACTCAATACAACACTAATCCCCATTTATTTTGACATTCCTTTTAAATTCACTATACAAGATACATTCAACTATCAGTTTGACAATCCCCTTCCTTCCTAATAGATTTTTATGCCATTTCTACTAACACCTTTCAACCATTCCTTTCAAAGGGTCATGACCTCAACTAAAGTGTATTACTTTTCATCTTAACACCATATGAAAAAAACAATTTGATTCGTTAGTTCTTCAACTACCTCCAAATATGGACATGATACTAATTCTGAGTAACATTATTATTGAATAAAATTATTATTGCTTTTGAAAACCGCTAGTGATATGCATGTAAGTAAATATACTCTCTATCTGATAGTTTGTAAACTTACATAGATCAATAACTGAGTAAAGATACAATGTATTATCTAGAAACGATCGTAAAGCAGTGAAGTATATCTCTAATGACTTGATTTTTTATTTCATAGTTTTAACTTATATCATGACGTAGTTTTCCCTTTATGTTTTATTGTTTTCCCTTTATGTTTTATTGTTTTCTGAAATTTATCTTAACCTACAACATTTTCAACATATGGATTACATTGAGTTCTTCATACAGAATAGACCCCACAACTTACAGTGGATACCTCTGTGTATATATATATATATGTATACATGTATATATATATATGTATATATATATATGCATGTATATGTACATATATACATTCCAACAACACGAAATATGAACAGATCTTCTTCAACCCTTAATTTCTGATTTTTCAATTTTAATATTTAATATTTAATAAGTTGAAATACATCGAAACACCGGTACTCTCTTATATATTTTATAAAACCATTTATAAAAAAAAAAATGTTTTCCTTTTTTCAAAAATAACACTTTGTCATAGTAAAGAAGGAAAAGAGATTCTTTAACTATACTTCCGTGCAATTTCCATTCTTTCATTTGTTCTACAAGCTTTGATTTATATAGAACGTTACCCCCTTTTAAACTATATATATGTATATATATATATATATAAAATCAACTTTAACAAACATACAATCGAATTCTCTTATTCCACCACTTCCAACATCTCTAACATTAGCTCTAAACACAATAATAAAATATTAAATAATAAATTACATCCATCCAACACTGAACGTCATAATAATAGCAATAGTAAACCCACGTCATTGTTAACTCTAGGCTAGATTCAATAAATTTAAATACGACGTCAAACGTAACTTCGTTGAATGTTCATAACACCAATCTAAATCAGGAAACTATAGTTCCTATCGTAAATAACTTCTCCAATCCAATTCCTTCTATAAATAATACTAGATCACTTGTTAATAACTCTGGTAATTTCTCTAATCGTAATTGTAATTGCCCTGTTAGAACTAAATGTCCTCTTAATAACCAATGCCTTGATAAAAACTTAGTGTATGAATGTAAGGTTATAACTGGTACTAATTCTTTTACCTATTTCGGTTCCACTTCCACTTCCTTTAAAGCAATTCGTCTTTTAAATACCAACTTAAAAGAACTAACGCGGCACTCTTGGAACTCATATGGTCCTTAAAAGACAAAAATATTAACTATAACATCTTTTGGAGGAGGGTTTGCAACGCCTTTCCCTACCGGAATTCTTCCCTATCCAGAACATGTAATCTCTGCATAGCTGAGAAATTTACCATTATCTCTAATTTTAATTCTATAATAAATAAACGTACGGATTTATTTTCGCTCTGCTTGTATAAATCCCATAGAACTTTCCATAAAGTATACAGCTAATATCTCAATACCTAATTAGTTTTAAAATCTTCTTTTCTCAAACGCTTTTAAATCTTTTACAAATATACCCATCTTTCTACCTTATTTTAGTATATTATATTATACGATTTACTCATTCTATGTCGTTGTGATCCCCTATCTTTCTTCTTTTTATCCTTTTTCCTTTCTTCCTTTCTTCTTTTCTTAATATATAATAATATTACCATTAGTATTACCATTAGTAAATTTTGTAAACAAATATATATATTTTTTCTTCTTTAAACTTTCTCCTTTCTTCTCTCCTTCCGTGCTCGTATTAAACCTATTATCTACTTTTACATATTACAATACATAAAAACAATCTTAAACCCTAACTAATTCCTCTAAATTCATAATTTATTTAATCTCTCATTCACTCATATTATATCCTTCATATTTTTATTTTAATAATACATATTAATAAATTCTTTTTTCGCACATATTATTAAACCCTTCAATATATAAACCTTAAATAAATACCTCTCTTAATTCCTTTTTCTTTAATCATAAACATCACCATTCATAAACCTCATTAACTTTTAATTTCAAAATCTTTTTAAATTTTTCTATTATCTTTCAACGGTTTTTTTATTTCTCTCTGAGACAATGTTCTTCTCTATTTTAAAGGCTATTTCTCTCTCTCTATCACTCATTTCTCCTCCTCTCTCATCCTTCCTTCTTATACCCCTCCCCGTCATGCTGTTCCTTCTTCCTCTTCCCTACCTTGTCCTACCCTCCAACCTTTATTCCCCCAATCTCATATATCCATCTTACTTTATTTTTCATATGTTGATTTAACACTTCACTGCTCGCAAGTGTTTTTTAAGCTTCATATCATGTCTCCCTATTTTATCTGACGAAAACGCAAATATCATCCCATGATGATATTTGTTTTTGAAATGCGCATAATAAAATACTTGGAACTCTTTTAATCATCTTTTGATCTTATATTATATATATATATATATATATATATATATATATATATATATATATATATATATATATACAATATATGTTGAAAAGGTAACACACCAGAGAGAGATATACAGTGCGCTATCAAGAAAACAGGGAAAAACCACCAGTGTATGGAATCTATAACCTATGAAAGCAGACTATAGACACGATAATTAAAAATATAAATTAAAGCGTAAATAAATACCTCTATAACTATATAACACACGTACAAATCCAAAGATACTAATCCAAAGATATGTTTCACCAGTAATTTGTTGAAAGAAATGGGTTAGCCCCGGTTCATCAGCGTGTGTAAGGCTATACATTTCAGACAACACTAAGAGAATTTTAAAAGTGACTGTCCAGCTACACGTGGGCGAGAGAAGTCACAGCGTGTTTAAGGGCAGTGAACCAGTGGCCTCTGAGGGACGAACTGCTAGAAAAGGCAGCCCAAAGCCACTCAGAGAAGTGTGCTCAACCAAACAGAGATAGGAAAGACTGTTATTAGGAGCGAAATATCACGATAAATTAACGGAGGCATAGGCCCTCGCTATTCCCTGTAAATAATGTGCTCAAAGGGGAAGAAATCCTGAGCTCGTTAAAATACAATATGTTGAAAAGGTAACACACCAGAGAGAGATATACAGTGCGCTATCAATAAAACAGGGAAAAAAACCACCAGTGTATGGAATCTATAACCTATGAAAGGCAGACTATAGACACGATAATTAAAAATATAAATTAAAGCGTAAATAAATACCTCTATAACTATATAACACACGTACAAATCCAAAGATACTAATCCAAAGATATGTTTCACCAGTAATTTGTTGAAAGAAATGGGTTAGCCTCGGTTCATCAGCGTGTGTAAGGCTATATATATATATATATATATATATATATATATATATATATAAATGGAATAGAAGAAACGAAATTTCTTTTCTCACTCTTAGTGCGGCAGTTACTTAAATGTAAGTATGTATGTATACGTACATACATATATGTATACAGACGTACAGTAGTATGTATATATATACATACATGCACACATATATGCAGGTATCAGTTTACCGACCATTTATTATAATGCTCGGTTTGTCTGTAAACAAACAAACAGCCCGAATTATGCCGTACAGTGTTTAGGCAACCACGTCACCTTTTTGTTCAACACTGACACAGGAACGATGTACTAGTTTCAAGCTTATTAGCTATCGTCAGCATCGTATACCTTCCTGTCAGATGGTTGAACGTCTGAAAGTGTATACTTTCCGTATGCATATTAACGGCTGAGCAGCCTAATTTGCATATCGAGTGAGTTTAGTCGGACGGGCCCACCGAAAACGATAAATGGAATAGAAGAAACGAAATTTCATTTCTCACTCTTAGTACCGCACTTACTTAAATGTAAGTATGTATGTATGTATGTATGTATACATATATATCTATGAAAAGATTCAGCACCCCGACGGCTGAGCTTCCGTCGTTTCGAAACGGCCGGAGCTCAGCCGTCGGGGTCCTGAATCTTTTCATATTACCCCCCTTACTACCCCAAGTATCGAGTATTATGGTACGTTATGGTCCACCCGGTATCTTACCACACCCTCTTTGTGCTTTGTTTTATATATATTTATATAAGGCAAAACAAAAAACAATTTGTTAAGGGTAAATCTTATAAAGCTATCTTTTAAAAATATTAATACAAACAGAAAAAAGAGAACTTCTGGGTGATCGGCCGTTGAGTTGGAATTTGGCAGTTTCGAACTCTACCAATGTTACCTCTCGTCAACCTGGAGTCAGAGCCAAAACGCTGTCTAGTGGTGTACAAGAGGAAAGACAAATTTATAGCAATCAAATATATGTGTATGTATATAGAAAAATGTCCTCACTTTAATTTTAGTTTGTTTTGAGCAATATAGGCTTGTGTTTTGTTGAAAGATCACAGTTCCGATACTATGGACATGTGGGTAGAATGTCTCAGGAAAATATCACTGGACAGATTTTACAGTCAAAACCAAACGCCAGGAGATCCAGGGGTAGAGCCGGAGCTAGTTGGTTGGATAACATCCATGAGTTTGGCTGGTCAGGCTTTCTGATCCATCCTGATCAGTTGGTGATGGCTGCTTTTGACAAGACCCGATGGAAGGAATGCATCAGGACACCGCCCCCACGACCATCTCAGTAATAAGTGGACGAAGAAGAAGGATAATTATGTAAAGAATATATATATATATATATATATATATATATATATATCGGCCTGCCCGCCTAGCCAGTGGGATGGCGTCATCATATGGCTAAAACATCACGTGCTGTAACCAGCGGCGCCGAATGGCGCCCGACAGACTGGTCGGTCAAGGTGATCAAGGTGATATATATATATTTAATACATTAACAGAGAAAGCTTTAAGCGATACTCTGACCAACTCTATCTCACTCAACAAACATTAGGATATACCTAAGTATAATCCCAATTAAGTGTTTGGGGTGCTAACTATATAGTATTCCGTGGAAAGTTGGTTGTATTATTTTATATTAGACATAATTAAATAAACCTCTCTTTCTTTCCATACGATCGTTTCGTTATAAGATTTCTACAAGTTGGGATAAATAATGTCCAAGTTATGTAGAAACTTGTATATAATCCATAGATATACACACAAGCGAGCCCTTATAACTCATCATTAGATGCCCATGCAATATCGATATAAAAAACTACATCGGTATTAATAATTAGTGATGGTCTCCGTCAGTGCTAGAAAGACAGCTAGATTCGAAAAGCCAGTAGTCCTTCAAAAAGAAAATTCACACTGTCCCCAAAAGGGAAAGGCGAGGTCATCGTAAAATATAAAATAATATACACTCTGGTCATTGAAGCCTGTTAGGTATTTTAACCACGTGTTTAAGAACTCAATTGGATATTAAACAAATAAATATATGTATGTACCATCTATACACACATAGAGATATTTAAAAAAATAATAAATATATGTACGTACTATCTATACATACATATAGGTATTTTCTCAGGCAAAGTATATATATATGACAAGTAAGTATGTTTTGAAACAGTGAGCAGGTTTGAAATTAGAAAATAGAATAGCTTTCACCGTATTTTTTGACTAAATAAATTTTAGTCTGATAATGGGGTTTAGAACCCTCAGTTAAAGATGTATTACTGTAATGGTAGCACAGTGGTCTGGATAACCAAAGATGTGGGTTCGACTCCCATGTACGTCAATACTCATCTTTTTCCATTTAACTGAGGGTTCTAAACCCTATTATCAGACTAAAATTTATTTAGTCAAAAATACAGTGAAAGCTATTCTATTTTCTAATATATATATATATATATATATATATATTCTTCTGGTTTTATAATTTTATAAATGTTTACCAATAGAGAGAGAGAGACTCGGTTTCTAACATAGATACAAGACTCTCTCATTGGAATTTAAACAACATCAATTAAGTAGATATGCATACATGTCTGCATGTATGGACGTGTGTGCGGGTATGGATGTTAATGTATGTGTGGATGTGGATGTTTTGAGTTATATGTGTACATGTGCATATGCTTTGCATCTGCATATGTGTATATGCAGTTATTGGGGTCGATTTTTCCCTCCATCAAATTATTGGCCTTGTGCCTAAATCAGAAACCATTATTAAGTTGAGTTCAAATCCCGCCGACGTTAACTTTGCCTTTCATCCTTACGGGGTCGATAAAATAAAGTACCAGTAATGTACTGGTTTATTGATGGCCTTGTGCCAAAAGTAGAAACAATTATTATAAGCAAATGGGTTCCACGCGCTGGCCGATCCGTGGACCTGGTGGACAGAATAGCGAACGCAAAGTTTCATTGTGACAATGACTGTGACAAGACTGGTGTTTGGAATTGCTGGTTCAACTAATTCTAGCCTCCAGAAGAGCCTGGAGTAACCTGAAATACAATGTTTTACTCAAGTACTCAATGCTCCGTCGATGAGTATCGGTCTGACGACGTTAGTATTGTTGGTGGTGTACCCCTAACCACTAAAGCACGTTCCTTCACACAGCACAAGTAACAACAATATTTAAAAGCAACTG
>OZ024743.1:179190887-179210887 GCA_964016885.1 Eledone cirrhosa
AACAACAACACCTAGATATAACAACAACAACAGTGACAACAATAACACCTAGATATAACAACAACAACAGTGACAACAACAACACCTAGATATAACAACAACAACAGTGACAATAACAGCACTTTGATATAACAATAACAACAGTAACAACAACAACACCTAGATATAACAACAACAACAGTAACACCAACAATACCTAGATATAACAACAACAACAGCAACAACAGCACCTAGATATAACAACAACAACAGTAACACCAACAGCACCTAGATATAACAACAACAACAGTGACAACAACAACACCTAGATATAACAACAACAACAGTGACAACAACAACACCTAGATATAACAACAACAACAGTGACAACAAAAGCACCTTGATATAACAATAACAACAGTAACAAAAATACCAGCAACATCATACTTTATAAATGAGGCACGGCGCCAGCAATTTGAGGATTGGTGAATGTCGATTAACAACCCTAGTATTTTACTGGTACTTTAATCTAGCGACAGCGGAAGAATAAGAAACAAAGTTGACCCCAGCGGGATTTCAACCCAGAAAGTAAAGTAGGAACGTAGTGAAATGTTGAATAATAATGGTTTCTTATATAGGCACAAGGCCAGCAATTTTGGGGGAGGGAGAAGTCGACTAAATCGACCCCAGTGCGTGACTGGTACTTTACTCTATCGACCCCGTAAGGATGAAAGACAAAGTTAACCTCGGCGGGATTTGAACTCAGGACGTAGAGAGCCGGAATAAATGCAGCAAAGCATTTTCTCCGACACTCTAATGATTCTGCCAATCCATTGCCCTAACACCGCCCTGTGTAATAATAATAATTGTATCTACTTTTGGCACAAGGCCAGCAAATACTCAGTACATTACTGGTACTTTATTTTATCTACCCCGTAAGGATGAAAGGCAAAGTTCACCTTGGCGGGATTTGAACTCAGACCGTAAAGGGACGTAACTATGCTGTGTAATAATAATTGTTTATACTTTTGGCACAAGGCCAGCAATTACTCAGTGCATTACTGGTACTTTATTTTATCGACCCCTGTAATAATAATAATGATGTCTAGTATAGGCACAAGGCCAGTAATTCAGGAGGAGCGGAAAGTCAATTAAATCAACATCAGTAGGTTATTGGTGTTTATTTTATCGACCCCATAAGGATGAAAGGCAAAGTTAACCTCGGCGGGATTTGAACTCAGACCGCAAAGGGACGTAACTCTATGCAGCAAAGCATGGTGTCCGACCCTCTACTGATACTGATAATATCAATGATTTATTAGCCACACAGGGCTCACATTAAAGAAATATTTTATGACGGTACAGGACGATACAGTGTCGCTATTATTTTGTAAAATAAAATCTATAACAGAGACGAAGATAATAAACAAATGATAATAATAATAAAAAAAATAATAATAATTTATAATTATTGGCCACAAGGGCCCAAAAAGTGTGGACAATACAATAGGTGGGATTAGTGGGAGGGGGTAGACTTAAATTAGTTAAACAAACAAATACCAATAACAAAACAATAACAACAATAAAAATTCCCCAATGGGGAGGAAGATGTCCCAGGGGTTGGCTTAAGAACCCCAAAAATCATAAACCACCCAACTAATAATAATTATTGTTTCTACTTTTTGATAATTTACTTTTTTATGATTATAATGATAAAGGGATATGGAGAAAAAATCTATTATATCGACCTTTTTGGTATCGAATAATTGTTTCTATTTTAGGCACAAGGCCAGCAATTAGCCAGTACATTACTGGTACTTTATTTTATCGACCCCGTAAGGATGAAAGGCAAAGTTAACCTCGGCGGAATTTGAACTCAGATCATAAAGGGACGTAACTCTATGCTTCAAAGCATGGTGTCCGACTCTCTACCCATACTGCCAATCCTAATAATTGTTTCTACGTTAGGCACAAGGCCAGCAAATTACCCAGTGTATTACTGGTACTTTATTTTATCGACCCCGTAAGGATGAAAGGCAAAGTTAACCTCGGCGGGATTTGAACTCTGAATGGCAAGGGCCGTAACTCTATGCGTCAAAGCATGGCGTCCGACCCTCTACCCATACTGCCAATCCTAATAATAATTAACAATATGTAATTGTTTCTACTATATAATGATTATATAAGAGAGTAGAACATATATCTAAATTCCCAAAGAACTGACTGAGGATGCTGGCGTTGTTAGTGCAGATGGAAATGTGAGAGATAGAGATGGAGAGGGAGAGAGAGAGTGAGCGATAGAGAGAGAGGGGGGAGAGATAGATAGATATAGAGAGGGGGGAAAGGGAGAGATACATAGAGAGATAGAGAGAGAGAGAGAAAGAAAGCGAATGAGAGCGAGAGAGAGAGAGATAGGGAAAGCGAGGGAGAGGGAGAGAGAGAGAGAGAGAAAGAGAGAAAGGGAGAGGGGGATTATGATGACGCCGCTGTCTTTCACAAACGTAACATAAATACTAACTGTTGTAGTACACTAGCTGATGACGATGATAGTAATGATGCAGACGACGGTAGCTGTATGTGATACTGCTCGCTGTATTTACCACAAAGGAAAGCCTTAATAATGGTTTATTTATGAGCTATACAGGGTTGACATTAAGCAGAGAATAAAGACGGTACAGTACAATACAGTGTGCTATTTTGGTCTACAAAAATGTTTGTTAACAATAACTTAAAAAGAAAAAAAAATAAACACTTAAGGTGCAGCATGTAAAAATATGAAAGTACAACAGTAGCGAAGTCTTGTAATTTGGTGTGTGTGTATATATATATATATATACATACACCTATATATATACATATATCATTATATATATATGTATGTGTATGTGTATGTCTGTGCGTATGTATAAATAATAAACAGAATCAACATGTTAAAATAACGAAGTAGGAAGTACATAAAGTTATATATACTAACATAACATACGTACACACACACACACACACACACGTAAATACACCCGCACGCACACACTAGCACATAAACGCACATAAAATATATCAGCACGCTCGAACAAACACTTAGAAACACACACACTCACACACACACACACACACACAATTATATGTACATCTCTCTCTCTCTATCTCTCTAATTACACACACAAACATATACACACACACACATATATATATATATATATATATATATATATATATATATAGTAATATATATATATATATATATATATATATATATATATATATATGCATGCATGTGAATGTGTTCTTGCGCATGTGTGTGTGTGAGGTGTTCGCGGTCGAGAGACCGGGAATCGCCGGAAGAACACACAACAGGTTCGTTCTCGGTGCATGTTGTTTAGGTAGGGAGTTAGTATAGTAATTTGTGAACCCCCCAGCTTTCCCTAGGATGTATTTTACTTATTACTATACTGACAAACACATGTAGAAGTAATACTGTATTACATGTTCGGCTGTAAATAGTTGCAGCAACAAATATATCAGAACCCCCCCATCTCCCACCCCACTAAAACTATGTAAAACCAAATCAATAGAAATTATAACAAATATAATAAGAATAACGACCAATAATACTAACAATGACACCGCAACAACAACAACAACTACTACTGCAACAGCTACAACAACATCAGCAGCAGCAGTGTCGTCGCAACTCAAACATTGAAAAGTGTACAAGAAGGAAAATTTAACAAACGGAAAAATCATGTAAGACCCCAAAGTTGCAGTATATTTAATTAGCACTACCACCACCGCCACAACAACAATCGGGAAGTCAAAATACTGAAAATGTTGGGTAAGCTTTATTTTATAGAAACTTTCTTGTATTTTTGCAGCGTTTTATTCTACACAGACATAGGCTCACAAATATGAACTGTAAACACACACAAACATAAGCTCACACATTTAAACTGTAAACACACACAAACATAGGCTCACAAATATGAACTGTAAACACACACAAACAGGTTCACACATATAAACTGTAAACATTTTTATTTCGTAGTAGATTTGTATAAACATATAGAAAAGGAGTAGCACTGGAAATGACTATAAATATGCTAAATGTATGAGTTTGTATGTATGAATGTTTGTATGTATGTATGCGTGCATGTATGTGCATCTATCTATATATGGATGTATGCATGTGTCTATATATATGTATGTGTATCTATATATGTATGCATATATGTATCTATCTTTCTATTTCTCAATCTAGGTAGCTACCAATCTACCTAAGTACGTATCTACCTGCATTCCTACCTATCTATCTTTCTATCTATCTATTTATCTATCTATCTATCTATCTATTTATCTATCTATCTTTGTACTTGTCCCACTTTTGATGCCCTGGTGGCAAATAAAAGAAACATATCTATCTATCTAACTATCTATCTATCTATCTATCTATCTATTTATCTATCTATTTATCTATCTATGAAACTACGTACCTACCTATCTACGTATTTACCGACCTATTCACCTATCTAACTGTCTATCTACCCACCTAGCCACCTATATACCGAAGATAATTGCTGTGTATTACACATTGGCCTGTACACATGCTCGACAGACACGAGAGAGAGTGTGTGTGTATGTGTTTTAAAATTTAAGGAAACTCTAAACAGAATCCAGACTATATTCAGCACGTAACTACACATTAAATAACATCAGAAAATTTTCCAGGTAATAATTATAATGGGTTCTGATTTAGGTACAAGGCCAACAACTATGGGAGAAGGGAAATTCGATTAAATTGACTACCGTGTGTTAATGGTACTTTATTTTATCGACCCCGTAAGGGTAAAAGGCAAAGTTAACCTCGACAGGATTTGAACTCAGAACGTAAAGAGCCGTAACTATATGCCACAAATCTTTGTCGACACCTATCGATATTATTCACCTCTCGCTCTCTTTCTCTCTCTTTCTATCTTTATATATATATATATATATATATATATATATATATATATATATGTGTGTGTGTGTGTGTGTGTGTGTGAGTGTGTGAATGTGTGTGTATATACAGACAGACATATAGAGACACGCGCGATCTCTTACACTACATACACGTTCCCGAATCCACAAACACACATTGCATACGTTCAATCATCCTTCCATCCATCCACCCGTAAGTATGTATGCATATATATAAATATATATATATATATATACACATAGACATATATATATACATACATACTTTTAAAGAATGAATTTAAAATGTACAAATACATTATAAACATGCATACACAAACACAACACACAAACATCCGCACATACAACGAGGAAGACTCTATCTTGTTCGTTATGCAAATTATTAGTAACGAAATCTCCCTCAAATCACATCACACCTGTTTAACCCTTACAAATACTTGTTTCCAACATGCCCTATGATTTTCAATTAATTTCCAAAATATTCCCAATTTAGTAGGAGTGATTTTGTAATATAGTTTTCTTTGGATTATTTAAATGGTGTTTGGAAAATAAAATGTCTTATATTAAACAACGAAGGAATGTTTTTAGATAAATATAAACATTTCAAAACAATAATTAAATTTTTTTTTTTTTTTGCCATACAACCAGTAGGAGTTTCAGGAGTTTTCGTAATATGTACTGTTAGATAATTTATATCTGAAGACAAAACACACATAAAATAGACGGGATAGTCACGACTGGAATACCGTATATTTCAGGTCTGTTTCATATAGGTCTGAACTGGTGAAACCCTCTACTAAAAAAAAAACAATACAAACCTTGATGTAAACATACAAGCTTATATGCCGGGTTAGGATGTGAGTGTGTGCCTCTGTGTGTGTGTGTGTCTATGTGTGTGTGTGTGTGTGTGTAGAATACGGTAGCTAGCGTTTGTTATCAAGTTGACGACCGAAACATGTTTGCCGCAAAGGTGGATTCCGTTGACTATCACCGCTCTATAACTGTTCACTGGCCCATTCGTTGTACATGAACGTCACAACACCTCCTCACTATGCCTTGAAGTCGATAGAAACTGGTAAACTGAGGATATATATATATATATATATATATATATATATATATATATATATATATATATATATATATATATATATATACATATATATATAGACAACACTAACCATTGAAACGAATAACAGGTATGTGGATAAATATATAAATACCAGGTATGTATAGACACAAACGAGTGCGCGTGTTTGCACATACACACACACAAACTTGTACCTCCTTAAATATATAAACTCACACGTATATATATATATATATATATATATATATATACGTAGTTAGATAGATAGATATATGTGTACATATATATATATATATATATATATATATATATATATATATATATATTTATATATATATATATATATATATATATTTATATATATATAACATAATTGAATATAAAAGAAAAAGTGACTATTTTGAGTTCCTAACTCAATATATACCTTTGATATATATATATATATATATATATATATATATATATATATATATATATATATATATATATACACACACAGGTGTATGTGAACATAAATAAGTATGCAGACAGACACACAAACACACATACACATATATATATATTCGACGATCTCTGTTCCAGTGATTCGATCAACAGAACGGCCTTTTCATGAAATTAACGTGTACGTGACTGAGCATTCCAGAAACACATACATCCTTATAGTAATTCCCAGGAATATTCAGCCACACACATCTCACAAGCGTGACCCTTTCAAATACAGATATATTGCATTCACAAGGATTCAAAATAGTTGACAACAACTCAATTTTACTCGCAAACGTTATGTCAACCTATCGCTATTGAAAGGGTACTTGATAAAGAAGGAAGCGTTTGGGTTGGATATCAACATATAATACGTGTAATTTGATATCTGAACTATTCGGCTATATCTATCTTTATATGCATCAAACAATCTATCTATGAATATATATGTGTGTGTGTGTGTGTATTTGTGTGTGCACATGCTTATATGCATATATATATATATATTTATGTGTGCACATGCTTATATGCATATATAATATATATAAGTGGAAGGGATATTTAATTTGTTGGAAATTCAACAAACATAATTGTTTATAACTGATTTTGGCTATGTCAAAATTTATAAAACACTATGTATTTTATCTGATGAAAGCGTACCAAAGTTTTTGGTACCCTTGAAATATATATAATAGAATAAATGTGGTTTTATAAATATAGTTTCCATTTATTTAATATCATTGTATATATATATATATATATATATATATATATATATATATATATATATATATATATATATATATATATATATATATATATATATATATATATATGTATATATATATATATATACAAAAGTTAGTAAAGCATAATCGAAGCACTGGCTGTAGCTAATCTAACGAATGCAATCGGGATGTGCAGCTAAGCACTCAATAAGTTATATTACCTTAGAGTTATAACATTACGTTTAGACAGCGTTGCAATTTGTATGTATATATGTGTGGGTGTATATATGTGTGAATATATGTATATAGTGTATATATATATATATATATATATATATATATATATATATATATATATATATATATATATACATAAAAAACATGCATATATATATATATATATATATATACATATATATATTTATATATATATATATATATATACATGTATGTATACATATGTGACTGTATGTGCGCGTGCGGATGGTTGTAGAATTGATTTCTTTGGTTGGCGCATGGCCACACGTTAGCAAGGGGTCAAGCATACGCGATCAAATTGATTATGGTAAATGAGAAGGGGGTAGATCAATTTTTTTTTTCTATTCATCACATTCTTTCAAGTTGATGAAAGTCAGAATGGGGCACAACGAGACTTGAACCTGGAAGTTACAATAACAGGACTATATATCTATAGGTTAAGTTGGAACACATTATCTTCATCATGTATGTATATTATTACATTTCTGTGACCTGTATGCAAGTGTGTGTGTGTGTGTATGTGTGTGTGTGTGTGTGTATGTGTGTGTGTCTGTGTGTGTGTGTGTGTGAGTTTAACTGTACTCACAAAAACATATGTATATACACATATATCTAAATGTGTATATATATATATTTGAATTTATACATAAATATGTATACATACATATATATTATTTCTGATTTTTGCGTTTCGCTTCGCTTTTCCTGCCCGCCGAAAATGCGATTCTCGCTTATTCTTTATTTGTACATATATATATATATACATAAATATGCAAACACATACATATATCACACACATATATTTGTGTGTGCATATACCCCCCCACCCACCCACACACACACTCACCCCACATACACCCACCTACACACACACACACACACACACACACACACATATATATATATCTGCGAGAAAAGGGTCTTGTTATCCTGGAGTTTCTCCTGTTTATCACAGGGTCATCAGATTAAAAATAACTATAGTAACGAGTCTTAATATTTAGCCTTAATAAATGACTCCAGTTAAAAGGGGAGTTGTTAAGCATCTGAGTAAGATAGTTGTCCTGCTGCAACTAGTGTTTACAGCAAGGTTGTTGTACCAAGTTCGTTACTTTCACTATTATTATTGTAAGAGGTTAACTTTGCCTTTCATCCTTACGTGGTCGATAAAATAAAGTACCAGTAATGTACTGAGTAATTGCTGGCCTTGTGCCTAAAGTAGAAACAATTATTGTAAGAGGTATAGTTGGTAATGAATTACTTGATATGTTGATATGTTAGTTTGGCCTAGCTATTTACTGATATTACTACCTGAATATGCATCGTTTAGTGGGTAGAGAGTTAGCTTGGAATTCGTGAAGTGCTGAGTTCGATTCTCCTGCCGGGTAATGTGTTGTGTCATTGAGCAAGAGATTTATTTCACGTTGCTCTAGCCGCGTCACCTAGTGGTAAGGGAGTTGCACTTAAAACCTTAACACCGTGGGTTCGATTCCTGCACTGTGTTGTGTGTGGTGTTCTTGAGCAAAGCACTTTATTTCACGTTCCTCCAGTATACTCAACTGAATATGAGTAGCAGAAATAGCTTAGGGTTTAACCCTTTGATGGAAACCGAGATAAGTACCAGACTGATGAGCCTCCGGCCTCGAGACAGACCTTAGACCAATTCACTCAGGTGTAGAATATGATGCAGCGTCTCTTGTGCCAAGCTGCATCAGTTTTTGCATTTCCGTTTTACAACATCGGTGGCATGGAGAGAGGAGATTCGTATGAATAGGGGACTGCTGGGATTTCTACAATAATAACTTGCCCGGTTTTGTGTCCGGGGGGGGGGGGGGGGGGGTTATCTACTTAAAAAACAACTGACCTTTCGTTACAGGAAGAGGTCTTTTTTTTTACTACATGAATATCTATTGACTTTCCTTACTACCTGAGTATACCTACTGCTTTTCTACCTGAACAGCCATTTACTGAACTTATTACCTTAACAAATATTCACTGACCTTACTACTTGATTACCTCTGAACTGCACTGAATATCTACTGACCTTGACATCTGATTACTGAACTTACAGCTTCAATATTGACCTTGATACCTGAGTATCTGCTGAACCTGCTACCTGAGTATATATTACATTTCTACCTGAATATATGGCCTGGAAACTTGGGTATGAACTGACCTTAGCACCTGAAGACCTTTTTACTGAACTTACTGTTACCTGCCGCTATATTTACTGTTCTTATTACCTAAGTACCAAATTACTGACCTCAATATTTACTGTCCTTCCTACCTGTTTATTATTATTAATATTATTATTATTATTATTATTATTATTATTATTAAAGGCGGTGGATTGTCAGTATCGAAAGAGGGACGGACGCCATGCTTTGCAGCATAGAGTTACGGCTCTTTATGATCTTTGCAGCATAGAGTTACGGCTCAAATCCAACCGAGGTTAACTTTGCCTTTCATCCTTATGGGGTCGATAAAATAAAGTACCAGTCACGCACTGGGGTCGATTTAATCGACTTTCCCTTCCCCTCAAATTACTGGCCTTGTGCCTATATAAGAAACCATTATTATTATTATTATTATTATTATTAGATATATATATAGATATATATATATATATATATATATATATATATATATATATATATATAACGAAGGTGTGTTAAGGGACCATAACGCACCAGAGTACTCAATACTTAGAGTAGTAGAGTGGGTAATAGCAAAATGTTTAACCCCGGCGACAGAACTCAGTCCAGAAATAGCCGTCGAAACGGCTTGAGCTCTGCCGTCGGGGTTAAACATTTTCCCATATATATATATATATATATATATATGTGTGTGTGTGTGTGTGTGTGTGTGTGTGTGTGTGTGTGTGTGTGTGTGTGTGTGCATGTGCGTGTGTGTATGTGTGTATGTATATGTATTCATATATATATATATATATAAAAAAAAGATGAAGTTTGAAATAGCACGGGAGATGTATTTAAGGGTCTGTTTTTCTCTTTTGATTCGTCAAAGTGACATTCTTGAAAAGATGTTATTAAAAAAAGAGAGGGAACATTTCTTTTTTAAAAAAATGTTCTGAAGTATATAAAGTATATGAAGAAATTACCGGTTTCGATGTATTAAAATCCATCTTGTCAAATGTGGAGTGTAAAAAATAAAAAAGAGTTAAGAGTAAAAAACGAAAGGCTTAAAATTAAAATCAAAATCAAAATCGAATTTGATTTTGATTTTGATTTTAATTTTAAACCTTTCGTTTTTCACTCCTATCAACTCTTTTTAATTTTTTACACTCCACATTTGACAAGATGATTTTAATACATCGAAACCGGTAATTTCTTCATATACTTTATATACTTCAGAAACATTTTTTTAAAAAAGAAATGTTCCCTCTCTTTTTTTAATAACCTTATCTTTTCAATAATGTCACTTTGACGAATCAAAACAGAAAAACAGACCCTTAAATATATCTCCCGTGCTATTTCCAACTTCATCTTTTCTCTATATCCACTGTTTTGTATAGAACCCTTACATCCCTTTTCTAATATATATATATATATGTATTGATAAATATACAAATGTATATGTATTGGTATATATCATCATCATCATTTTACATCCGCTTTTCCCTGCTTGCAAGGGTGAGACGGTATATATATATATATATATATATATATATATATATATATATATATATATATATATATATATATATATATATATATATATATATATATATATATATATATATATATTGATCTTATTACCAGGTTATCTAGTTATTGACTTTGATACCCGAGTATCTAAGGCCTGGTCTTACTACCTGAGTATATATGCACTGCCCTTATCACCTGTGTATCTACTGCCCGCATTACCTCAACATCTATTTACTACCTGAATATTTAACACCCTTGCCATCTAAATATCTATTTACTGACCTTCTTACCTGAGAATTTACTATGTTTATTACCTGAGTATCTATTTACTGTTCATCCTACCTGGATATCTATTTATTGCTCTTACTAATCCTTCCGAGTTAGAGAAAAGGAAATACTAATGGATTACTGTGTTCGATTTGATTGTGATAATATTCTTCTTATTCTAGGATTTATAGTTTCGTCCCAAGATCAGAAATCCTTATAACTATTAGTTGACTGAATGTTTAGTGTGTCGAACAAACTGGCTTGCGGTGTTTAGTTAATTACTAGACCAACCGTGACCTGTTGCATCACGTTCACTTTAACCTTGGTCCGATTTATGCGAAATTTGTTTTCTTCCATTTGTATTCCCATTTCAGGCTCAACTTCCTTTCAAAGTCTTTCCCCATTATGCGCCCTTTTGGCTGTATTACAGACAAGCAAGCAGGCAATCACAGAATTTTAGTAATATAAAGATTACTATTTATGTTCTCAGTTCAAATCCCGTCATCGTCAACTTTAATTTTACCTTTCATCCTTTCCGGCTCGAGGAAAGAAAGTATTAGACCGACAATGAAACATCTGCAACCGAATGACAATTAATCAAAAGATAAATACACATAAATAAATAAATAAGTGTTGATGTTCTCTCTCTTTCACTCACTACATCAGTCTTTCTCGCTCTCCTCAACTCGGGTTCAAATCCCGCCGAGGTTAACTTTGCCTTTCATCCTTATGGGGTCGATAAAATAAAGTTCCAGTAATGTACTGCGTAATTGTTGGCCTTGTACCAAAAGTAGAAACAATTATTATAAGGGATTGGCAGCATCGGTAGAAATTCAGACGCTATGCTTTTCAGCAAAGAGTTGCGTCCCTTTATAGTCTGAGTTCAAATCCCGCTGAGGTTCACTTTGCCTGTTACCCTTACGGGGTCGATAAAATAAAGTACCAGTAATGTACTGGTATATTTGCTGTCCTTGTGCCAAAAGTAGAAACAATTATAAGCAAACGGGAACAAACGCGCTGGCCGCCGCGCGGCCTCGGCGGAAAGAATAGAGAAGGCGTTTTTCCGAAAGATGGTGAAGGTAACGCTTTGGAAGAACCATTCGAGCTCGTAAGGCTCACACCTGTAGGCAGCCAACTACATGCCGTGGAATCGATATTATCGGCTGTTCCCCTTCTTCCCAATTGATAACGTCGTGTCGGATTTACAAACAGTTACTATACTCCTTTCTTGACCGATAAAATTTAGTTTCAGTCAAGCAACAAGTTCGATTTACATGACTGTTCTTATCACAAAAGTATCTGAGCCTTACGTATATTCAAGAAATCATTATTATTTATATTATATAGTGTGGTGGATTGCCATGCTTTGCAGTGTAGAGTTATGGACGCCATGCTTTGCAGTGTAGAGTTATGACACCTTTACGTTCTGAGTTCAAATCCCGCCGAGGTTAACGTTGCCTTTCATCCTTACGGGGTCGATAAAATAAAGTACCAGTAATACACTGGGGTTATTGCCGGTGTTGTGCTTAATGTAGAAACAATTATTATTTATATTATATATATTTTTTACTAATTTTATATAATAGTATTTTTCGTTCTTTATTTCTTTATCTCTTTGTAAATAAATCAAAATGAGGATTATTCAGATTTGTTTTGCTATAGTAGTATCCGATCTTCGGATTTTTCTTATGTTTATAGTCACCTGATGAATGACTTGACAACTATAAGCAATAGGTTATTGAGATGGTTAACGATAGCTCGTTTGTAAATATGGAACGTAACGATAGCCGCATTCACTCACGTATAACAACACATGCACACACACATACAGACAAACAGACAGGAAGATATACACACACAAATAGAGGCAGACAGTGAAATACATGCATACATACTGAGAGAGAGGCAGATAGATACATGCATACATACGGACAGACATACATATATACACACATACATATAGAGAGAGTGGAAACGGAAGACGTTCATTATAAGCTAAAATAACGTAATCAGACCGCAAATCTTGTCAAATTTCATAGGTCTAAAATTATATTTATTGTATTCACCCATGTAGAGCGAAAAATTATATATATATATATATATATATATATATATATATATATATATATATATATATATATATATATATATATAAATATTATATATAATATATATATATATATATACATACATATATATATAATGCATATATATATATATATATATATATATATATATATATATACATTATATATATATATGTATGTATATAAATATATATTATATATATATATATATATATATATATATATATATATATATATATATATATATAAATATATATAAATATATATTATATATATATATATATATATATATATATATATATATATATATATTATATATGCATTATATATATATATGTATATATATATATATATTAGAAAGTGAGGGTTTTTTTACAAATTGAAAAATAACCGAGTTGTCCTACACGAGTGAAAGTATAAAGAAAAAGAGATAAATATATATATTTAAAAAAATATATATATATTTATTTGGTTCCTTTACCGGTTTCGCAGTTCTTCTGCTTTTCAAAAGGTGAGTTGAGATGGAGGGTCTGTGGTTTTTCTCACATCTGGTTGGTCTCTGAATGTTACTTGTTTTATATGGAAAAAGTGGCTCGAAAGCCAGGTTTTTCGAGAAGTAATTTGATTGGTTTGTCAATAATTATAATAAATTTCGCGCCAGTTCGCGTTACAATAGTTCTTCAAATAAGAGGGGGGGGGGGGCTGTCACAGGTTGTTTTTTTCATATATGAGTGTTTGAATTTCTTTTTACTTGAAAAAAGGGGCTCACGAAGGCTTTTTTTTGGTTGGTTATAAATGAAATTATGGCTGTCACGTGAACAAGTTTTCATTAAATATTCGTGCCCTTATTTGGAAATCCCTTCTGTAGCCTTTTTAGAGAATTTTATGATAAGTGAAAGATAATGGTCAAGAGAAAGCGATGGGAGAATTGTTCTGGTTCAGTGAATATGGTTAGTTCGCTGGGGTGTCAGAGTTCAGATTTTCTATTGAATAAAGAAAGTAAAGATATGTATGTTTATTTGTGTGCGTGTGTGTGTTGTGTGTGTGTGTGTTTGAATTTCTTTACTTAAGAAAATAAAAGTCTTCGTGAGCCACCCCTTTTTTTTAAGTAAAGAAATTCAAACACACACACACACACACAACACACACACGCACACAAATAAACATACATATCTTTACTTTCTTTATTCAATAGAAAATCTAAACTCTGACACCCCAGCGAACTAACCATATTCACTGAACCAGAACAATTCTCCCATCCCTTTCTCTTCACCATTATCTTTCACTTATCATAAAATTCTCTAAAAAGGCTACAGAATGGATTTCCAAATAAGGGCACGAATATTTAATGAAAACTTGTTCACGTGACAGCCATAATTTCATTTATAACCAACCAAAAAAAAGCCTTCGTGAGCCCCTTTTTTCAAGTAAAAAGAAATTCAAACACTCATATATGAAAAAAAACAACCTGTGACAGCCCCCCCCCCCCCTCTTATTTGAAGAACTATTGTAACGCGAACTGGCGCGAAATTTATTATAATTATTGACAAACCAATCAAATTACTTCTCGAAAAACCTGGCATTTCGAGCCACTTTTTCCATATAAAACAAGTAATATTCAGAGACCAACCAGATGTGAGAAAAACCACGGACCCTCCATCTCAACTCAGCTTTTGAAAAGCAGAAGAACTGCGAAACCGGTAAAGGAACCAAATAAATATATATATTTAAAAAAAAAATAAGACTCCAGTTGCATTTTCGATTTCATCTCTTTTTCTTTATATATATATATATATATATATATATATATATTATATATATATATTATATATATATAATATATATCAATAATATTAATAAATGGAAACTATCTTTATAAAATCATATTTATTTTATTATATATATTTCAAGGGTACCAAAGTATTGGCACGCTGTCATCAGATAAAATACAAAAGTTGTTTTATAAATAGTCACGTATCAAAAACAAGAACTTATCGTTTTAAGTTCGGTTTAAATAATATTCAATACTATTTAAACATAACTTAAAACGATAAGTTCTTGTGTTTGGATATGTCACTATTTATAAAACAACTTTTGTATTTTATCTGATGAGGGCGTACCAAAACTTTGGTACCCTTGAAATATGTATATAATAAAATAAATATGGTTTTATAAAGATAGTTTCCATTTATTAATATTATTGATATTACACTCCAGAAGAAACTTGTAGAGTGCTTCGACTCTATTATAAATAAATTTGTTGAATAACCATAAAATTAAATAACTCTTTGCTTATATATAATATATATATATATTATATATATATAGTCTCTCTCTCTCTCTCTCTCTCTCTCTCTCTCTCTCTCTCTCTCTCTCTCTCTCTCTCTCTCTCTATATATATATATATATATATATATATATATATATATATATATATATATATATATATATATTCAGGAGTAACTACGTGTAGTTTATATATAACGCCTGTGTATTATGCATCATCTGAGAGCATGTGTGAATGTCTAGATATGTACATATATTTATATATGTATATCTGCAACGTATATATATATATATATATGTATCTCTATATATATATAGAGAGAGAGATTAGGAAAAGCTGCTTCGTAGAATCAAGAGCTATCTGAGGACCTTGCGATTTTTAGAGTCAGGTTCGAACATCACATCGATCGTGCCTCGAGCTGGTCGCCAGAGATTGTAATATGTCCAATAAATAAAGTTAACTAGAACTTCAAAAATAGATACCTTATAATATGATTAATCTTCCCTGTATATATTCCATTAAAGAAATATATTTCACCAATTAATCGAATGGTAAACCGCGGATGCCGATACTTGGATTTTCAACAAGGAAGAAGTCCAGCTGCCTGTGTTTACGCATTAAGTTCAAATCAGCGACTGGCCAGTAACACGTGCTGTATCTACTAAAAATACACACATTATACCAGCTTTGTCACAGTGGCGTGAATTGGGTTATCGACAACTAGAAACAGCAGTCAAGTCCTTTCAACAGAGTTAGCTCTACAATTAAGGAGCCGTATTTATATATCTATATCCAAAATTAAGATAAATCAAAATGAATTTAATCTAAATCAAAATGATAGGTGTCATGCCACAAGGCATGCGCCATATCACCCGTAAATTAAGCTCTAAGATTCTAATAAATAGGTCCTCGTTATATATATAAATATAAATATATATATATATAAATAAATATATATATATATAAATAAATATATATATATACACTTACCTCGTTATATATATATATATATATATATATATATATATATATATATATATATATATATATATATATATATATATATATATATATATATATATATATATATATATATATATATATATATATATATATATATATATATATATATATATATATATATATATATATATATATATATAGATAGTGAAGGCATGTGGCTGAGTGGTTAGAGAATTGGATTCGCAATCGTAAGGTTATGAGTTCGATTCCTGGACCAGGCGATGCGTTATGTCCTTGAGCAAGACACTTTATTTCACTTTGCTCCTTCTACCTGGAGTTGCGACCGATAGATAGTATTAGCAATTGGAAAGACCAACGGAAACATTGTTCCCTCGGTCCGATTTGACGAAAGTCGATCGTTCCTTTATATATGTGTGTGTGTGTGTGTGTATATGTATGCGTGTGTGTGTGTAGGGTTGACAGTATGCGTGTTCATATTGATTTCTAGCACAAACACTTTGCCTCGTACCTGTGGTGATGATGATGGGAGGGGCAATGAAATTAAATCTGTTCGTATGATGTGGCAACATGAGTGGCACTTACTTCTTCGATGTCAAAAGTATCAAACACAAAATGAATGTCGTCAGAAATTGAACTGAGAAAATATTGTGTCAGGAATAAATAGCACAGGTCATTTAATTATTTGCTCTCTCTAACAACCCAATCCATTGTATGCTGATTTATGATACTACTCTATTAACTGACTTACAGTTAAATATTTAATGTGCTACGCAGGTGTTTATATATTTAAAACAATATGGAGATATCTATACACAAGTCTGGATATAAAAGACCAAGCAGGCTTATGGCGTATAATAAGAGTTATGGTCATATGTATGCTTAGGCATAAACACATGAATACACACACGCGCACGCACACACAGACACACACACACAGACACAGACACACACAGACACGCACACACACACACACACACATATATATATATATATATATATATATATATATATATATATATATACGAGGTGTGTCAGAAAAGTTCCAGGACTGATGTCACAAAAGATTTATTTCAAACTTAAACTTCACACTAACAGTTTTCTCCTTCAGAGTAATCCCCCTGGAGTCTAATGCACTTTTCCATCCTTTTCTGCCACGCTTGCATGCACTCCTGCAAGGATTCTTCCGGGATCCTCCGCAGTTCTGTCGTCACGGCCTTTTTGATGTCGCGTACGTCTTCAAAACGGGTCCCTTCCGGGTCGTACTCGAAGATCCATGTCTCATCACCAGTGATAACTGTCCCTAGCAAGTCTGGTTCGGTTTCAAGACGCTCGAGGATGTCCTGGCACACTTGCATGCGTCGACCCTTCTGGTCATCGTTCAGCAGTTTTGGCACCATCTTCGCGCAGACTTTCCGCATGTCCAAATCTTCAGTGAGAATCTTCCAGACGCTGTACCGATTCATGCCCAGCTCATTTGCCATCAGTCGAACAGTTAGCCGACGATCGCTACGCACCATCTGCCTGACGCACTCAACGTTGACCTCAGTCCTGGTTGTTGAGGGCCTTCCGCTCCTGGGTTCATCTTCCACATGCTCGCGTCCTTCTTTAAACCTCTTGCACCACTCAAAAACACGTGAGTGTGACATCGTCTCATCTCCATACACTTGCGGCAGCGTAGTTTTCCCCGACCGTACCAGAAACGTCAAGTTTGTTGTTTGCTCTCTACTCATTGCTTGACGACCTGAAACAGAGGAGATGTACATAAAATTATGAAGAAAAGTTTTGATCGCTGCAGAGAGCTAAGATTACAGTAACATACTCCAGGGGGATTATTTGAAGGAGAAAACTCTTAGTGTGAAGTTTGGGTTTGAAATAAATCTTTTGTGACATCAGTCCTGGAACCTTTCTGACCCACCTCGTATATATATAAGTATCTCTCTCTCTCTCTCTCTCTCTCTCTCTCTCTCTCTCTCTCTCTCTCTCTCTCTCTCTATATATATATATATATATATATATATATATATATATATATATATATATATATATATATATATATATATATATATATATATATAACGAAGGAAAAGTGGTAAGGAACCAGGTGGACCATAACGCACCAAAGTACTCAATACTTAGGGTAGTAGAGTAGGTAATAGGAACAAGTAAGACCCCGACGGCTGAGCTCAAGCCGTTTCGACGGCTAATTCTGGACTGAATTAGCCGTCGAAACGGCTTGAGCTCAGCCGTCGGGGTCTTACTTGTTCCTATATATATATATATATATATATATATATATATATATATATATATATATATATATTTATATAGTGGTAGAACACTGGAAGGTAATATCCGTAGTGGTAGTGCACTCAGTCGAAGGGATGAATTAGGTAGAAGTGATTACACAACAGCTAGTTGTGTAATCCGCTAAGGTGAAATAGTTGTTCTCGGTATGGTGAACTAGCTGTTGTGTAACCACTTATATATATATATATACACATACAAGTATATATATAGTGAGTATTCTTACCCCGGAGTTTCACCTGCTCGTGGAACTCCAGAGTAAGAAGACAAACAATTTAGCCTTAAAAAAATGAATATACATACGGACCTAACGCCTTTGTAAATATAAACGCTCTACTCTACTCATTAAAACCAGATATCTTTCAGCATTCCCTCGTATTTATATATAATAGTTTAATATATATAAATAGTTATTTATAATAGTTTATTATATATATAATAGTTATTTCTACTTTTGGCACAAGGCCAGCAATCTTCCAGTATATTACTGGTACTTTATTTTATCGACCCCGTAAGGATGAAAGGCAAAGTTAACCTCGGCGGGATTTGAAGCGGAGCCGCATATATGTGTGTGTATGTGTATGCTTGTGCGCTTATGTATGTATGTGTATGTGTGTGTACGTGTGTGTGGGCGTATGTGTGTCGATAGCAATGTAAATAATACAGATCAGGCATCGTTACTAGACTATGACTGATAATATGAAAGGTCGCATGTTGTATCTATTTCCTCATCCAACTTTCCTTTACTCTCAAATGTTGAGGCCTAGCTGCATATAACAATACCCACTCTTTATGTTTCGTTTGAACAATTATTCATGTAACAGGCGAGGCAAGTACTGACTTTTAGTACCTTCAGTCAAATACAAGTCGTGTATTTATGTTGGCAAATTACTT
>OZ024743.1:179218387-179288387 GCA_964016885.1 Eledone cirrhosa
ATTCTAAGGATAGTGTATCGAAGGTCGAAAAAAGTGTACTGGAGAAGGGGAGGGGGGAGTTGAAAGAATAGGTAAATCGAAAAGGAGTAAACAAAAAAGCCATTTTAAAAATGAGGAAATAAATATATAAAAAACAATTTCTGGTTACTACTCCATCCCCACAATCACCAAATCTCTCATTGGTATTGCTAAGCTATAGAAAAGTTTAGTGGGTGGAGAAAAATACTAAATACGAGATTGTAGTGAAAGAATTTTATAAAGCCATCTTTGGCATGATAGAATCATCTGTCTTTACAACAAACTTTTGACCAATCCTTTTGACAATTACTATCTTCCCATATATGGAATTACCCCCCTGAGAAGTTCGGCTATTTATTTACCAGGCTAAAAATTCTTATTTAGTCCACAATTAGCCGTCAAAACGGCTTGAGCTCTGCCGTCGGGGTCATACTTGTTCCTATTACCCACTCTACTACCCTAAGTATTGAGTACTTTGGTGCGTATTGGTTCATTTGGTTCATACCACATTTACTTCGTTATATATATATTTATATATAAATATACACGCACTCAGCCACATACGTACATACATGTACATGCATGCACACACACGCGCTCATAGGCTCATGCATATACGTATATAAGCCCATATTCACACCTCCATACACACCCACGTATATATATATATATCTACATACACACATACATATACCTACGCCCAGGTCCACACATAAAAACACCCAAATATAAAAACAATAGGATAATAAAATAAAATAAATAAATTTAAATATTTTGGAATACATTAAAATCTGTATCTAACCTCACAAATAGATAGATAAAAAAAGGGCGGGTAGGGGGGGGGGGTATAGGAGAAGGTGCATGTATCCATGTGATATACTACACACGGGTAGTATGAGGTGCAAACTTGTGTCCGTATATAGAACAAGTAACAGTAACAGAACAATAATAGAACAATAATGGAAGCAGTAATAATCATTGTTCCAAAGTGGAACATGTGGAGAGTATATAGTCACGATTGACGGGGTACACATTCAAGGGGACGTCCGGCCCAGTCGCCATGGGGCATGGCACCGTGGCTGGGATGTGCTATTCTATAGGTTTGGGGTATGGGACCGGGCGGCCGTGGGCCCCGTGTTAGCCGGTCCCAGCCCCTGCGATGTATCTGCCCAATGTTGTGTGCTCGGCCAGGTGCGCCCCTGGTTTACATATGTTTGCCTCACGAGTCGCACAATGTCATCGGCGTCAGGTCCCCTAATCCTGTTGGGCCGTTCGGGTCTGTGCGTACCTGTTCCCATACCCTCGGCCTGTGCCACCCGGAGGATTCCATGCTGCAAATGTGCATCTTCTCTGGTGTCTGCAGATCATGATAATTTTAGACTTCAGGTTGACCGCGTCATCTTTCATGGCCTTGTGTAGGCAGAATCGGCACTTTCTACTTCCTCTCAAGGTTCTACTTCCTCTCAAGGTTCTCGGTGTTGTTCCGCCGACACTGTTGTCTCCCCCATGCCACTATTTCCCTCTCGGCGTTGGACCACATCACCCTCCGCGGGCGCTCTGGTCGCCCCGGGGGCCGGGTTGTCATTTGAGGGCCGGTCCCTGGGTGGTTCTCCGCGCTCCGAAAGACGGTCATTCTGTCGCCACGGTTGACGGCCAATGTTCGCCATCTTTACCAGGTTAGTTTTAGCCATGTAGTCGGCCATGTTAGGTGCTGTGGAGAAGGGAAACTTCACAGTGTGGCGGTTGAAGATTTTGTGGTACTTGTTCGTCGGCGGAAAGCACTCATCCAACGCTCGGAAAAAAAGTCCTGGCACGTTGGTGCGTTCATGTTTGGAGTAAGGCGCATTAAACCAAGTAACGGCCTTAGATCTGTTCCTTCGTGTGCGTGGATTCTTGTTGGTGTGTCCTGGACCCGATGTCCGTCCTGTGCTCCGCCCAACCACAATTACATCCCGTGTGTTGTCTATATCTATTTGCCGGCTATGGGCGTCGGGGTTATGCCCTACAGTTATAAAGTTACGTCGTTCTATGTGGTCAGCTATACATCTATTCCCCTTAGGTTTATGTGATGGTGCTGTCAGTGCTGTACTACTACAACCAGGCTGGGCGTGCTCCCTGGCGTGTGACCCGTCCGTATTTGTCGATGTCCTGTCCCTGGTCCCACTTGCCGCGGAGCATGCAGTGTGCGTGCCAGGCCCATGCCTCCGCGTACTGGGTACTCTGACTCGTATGGGTGCCTTTGTCCTACCTCCGGTCGGTTGTGCGTCATTAATGTTAGTTGTGTTGCTGTTTGTGATCCTAGATACTGCTACCGGGTCATTTCTTCTACCAAAAGAGGCGCCCCCGCTATTGGCATTTCTGCACGCCTCATCACCTGGCTCTTCTCTGTCCGAGGTATATAGTATGGTGTCTGTGTAACTGTGTAACCCTGCGCAGTGCCTCATTTTAATATTCGGCGTGCTGTTTAAACACGTCTTCGTTCGACGACAGGGTGGATACGCGTTTGGATACATACACCTTTAACAATGGCTTCTATGACTGACATAGGGTGATTCGATTGCCTATTCACATATTGCAGGTTTTCGTTGGGCTTATGGTACGGTCTGTGGGTTCCCGTATTCATTTCCAAGGTAACGTCCAGGAAATTGACCGTCTTAGTGCTAGGATCTATTGTTACGGATAAGCCGTGTTGTTTAAAAAAATGCGATATGCGCTTCCTCATACGCTCCATCTGACTGGGGTTAAGGGAACGGAAGGTGAAACGTGCGTCGTCTCCTCCGTTAGCCTATGGATGAGATATATCCCCACAAGGTCGGTCACCTGCGCCGAGTCACTCGACCCCATGGTGATATCGAAACTGTCGGGTCTATCCCTCCTCTCCCATAACTTGTCTTCGAATCTAATTAGCGTCTTTCTGGCTGCTACTATGAGGTTGCTCTCGTCCCTAGTGAGACTAGTTCTGGCCATGGCGCTTATAAGGGCCTTATTGACTAGTATCGGAGATACTGACGCGTAATAGTTATCTATGTCTAACTTAATACGATTTACTTGTTGTGTGTCACCTATTAACGAGAACCAGTCAATTACCTCCTTAGTGGAGGTCCATAGGCTAAGCTTAGTTTTGTTTCTAAGTACAGGTAGTATCCTATCTATAATATTCTTGCTGGTCCTGTCTAGGTCAGATTTGGAGGGTGCTATTAACCTAACCGGTAGTTTTGTTTTAAAGTCTAATTTATGGTCCTTAATAGACATCCGTGGTTTTCTAGGTACATATACCTCGATCCTATCATCTAGTCCTAGCCCCGTCAGTATATTTGTTGTCGTGGTTTTAATATTATCTAAATTTGTCTGTCCTGTGGTCTTATAGTTTTTCCTAATCTCTTTCTCGAGGCAGTCGTTGTATGTAAAACGGTCAAGCATGTATACGTTACCGGTTTTGTCGGAGGGCACAAGTAAATCCTGGCATTTTTCCATGCTTTTGATGGTGGAGCTGAGACTTTTGAGATATTTGGTCCGCCGTGCACTATTCCTATGGAATTTGATGTTACGAACTATGTTGATTATACGGTTCTCAAATTCCTCCAGCTGTGCGGTGGGTGTCTTCTCGATCTAAATATCCGCTTTAGGCGGTCCTGAGGGGCGTCGGACGCGTGTTGTTGTGTTCGCCTGTCGTGGTGCAATGCGCGCCACCTCATGCGTCTGATGAACGAGTTGGTGTGGTATATCAGCAGGCCCATGTACGTGTTATCAGACGGGATCGGTATGTCTTTAAGGGAAGAAGAGTAATTGAATGTTTTCATGGCGGATAGCTGTAAGTGCTCTACATTTGGAGGAGCGTAGTATATACTTGTGTATAATGGAGCGTAGTATATACTTGTGTATAATGGAAGCTATGGTGCTACCATAGGCGGTATGCCAAAATTAGCACTCAATATTCAGCAGAATAGAGTGTAGATAATATAAAGAAAACTAAAAATCAATGATGCATCTGGGCTCAATTTATTGCGTGTTACAATTGTTTCGCCGGCAAGTAGCTCGAGACATGGTCCCTGTATGGATCTGGCTGATTCTACGGCTGCAGGTTCCTTCAGACACGGGTAGTTCGTTCGGAGCAAATTTTATCACTGGGGTGTTATCATGAAAAATCACCCTTAAAAAAACCTCTTCCACTCTTGTCATGCCATTGGCTATTGTTACTCCACGTTATCTTAAGTTATGGTCACTATTTACTGCTACACGGGTCATCAGCCATTTTCCCTCCGACACACTTCAATGGAGTCATGCTGGGTTCGGTATCTCACACGTCTGCTCACACTCCAGAGCATGCACCCACACATACAAATACACACACACATATACACACACAGGCAGACACAGACACCTGCGTGCATACACATATGTACGCATACATGCGTAGACACCCCCACCCCCACACACATAAATATATATATATATATATATATATATACACACACACTCTCCCTCACTTCCACAGACCCAGACACACCCACTTCTAGATACAGACTGCCACAAGCCTGTTAATGCCAGCTTAAGTCGCGCCGTATATCCGGTCCGACAGGCACGGCCCACGTAAACATACACATATCCACACACATACGCACGCACACATTCCTACGCACAACCTTATATACATATATGTATATACGTTCATACACACACATATATACATACACACATGCACACATATATATATATATATATATATACACACACACATGCACACACATACATACAAAATATACATACGTACACAAAATTACATACACACATGCATACACACACACTCACACACACACATATATATATATATATATATATATATATATACAAAAACACTAGATGCATACGCGCACCCACACACAAACATACATATATACATGCAGACCTATATACATCTACATATACATACGCACACGGACTGCTACATGCAGACACCTGCACATATGCATATTTGCTTACACACACATGTTTCCACATATACATATATAAACAAAACCGTAAATTAAAAATACATTATATAATAAAAAACACAATATACCATAAAATAACGGTAAAATAACATAACATAAAATATCAAGTAAAATATCAAGGTTTTTTTAGGGTGTTTTTATATGATAACACCCCAGTGATAACATTTGCTCCGAACGAACTACCCGTGTCTGAAAGAACCTGCAGCCGTAGAATCAGCCAGATCCATACAGGGACCATGTCAAGAGCTACCTGCCGGCGAAACAATTGTAAGACGCAATAAATTGAGTCCAGATGCATCACTGATTTTTCGTTTTCTTTATACTATATATATATATATATATAATATATACAGTCGCGTGTATGTATATATTTGCGTATATGTACGAAATTGTCTGCAGGTGAGTTTCTGTACGATGGATGTGTTAACAGACTTGTGAATTTTGCATTGGATGCGTTCATATAAAGCATGCATATATGTATAATAAAAGATTCCGACTAATAGTGGTTTGACTAAAGCCAAGTTAAAAAGAGAAACATTACTGTTTCTCTATATAAAATAGTTTGTTAGTTTCTGTTGATATCAGTGTATGTAGCGTGTCTTGTTATGGTGATGACAGCATGTAAAGAAGTCTGCTTTTTGCAAGCAGTGGTCTGTGTCTCGGTTTTAAGAGCAGTAAACGGTCTGACTGCAAAGATTGTAAAAAACTGCTTGGTTTATGAGTATTATACTGCGCTGTATCACGTTTTCAGGTTTGGTGGGGGTGTAGTTTATATGACTGCTGACTACATATGAATCCGGTTGTGTCAGTACTAAGCTATTAGATACAGCTGTTGATATAACAGCATACTAACAGTTGATTAGTTTGATTAGTTGAGAATTCTATTAAATAAATTCAACAGTCGAATAAATCCATAGGCGTGAGTTCTCATCAAAACCACGCCTTGTTTTGTAAGCTACGTCTCTTCATGGGTGCTTACAACAGGAATATAACTATATAAAGAAATAAATTCCATTTTGTCAATCACCATGATAATTCTTTTTTCTGGCACAAGCCCAGCAATTTGAGGGAGCGGAATATCCATTATACTCCTGAAGGGTAAAATTTACATTTGACTTCAGTGGAATTTGGTGTCAGAACGCAGAAAGTCGTAATAACATACTGCAAAGCATTTTGTCCGACGTTCCACCAATACTACCAAGCCACCGCTTTAATAATAATTGTTTCTACTTCTGGCGCAAGGCCAGCAATTACTCCAGTGCATTACTGGTGCTTTATTTTAACGTCCCCGTAAGGATGAAAGGCAAAGTTAATCTCAGCGGGATTTGATCTCAGAGCGAAGAGGGTCATAACTCTATGCTGCAGAGCATGTTTCCTGACGCCCTACCGATACCGCAATAATAATAATAGTAATGGTTTCTAGTATAGGGTCAGTAATTTGTGGGGAGGGGAAAGTCGATTAAATCGACCCTAGTAAGTTACTGGTGCTTTATTTTATCGACCCCGTAAAGATATAAGGCAAAGTTAACCTCAGCGAGATTTGAACACAGAACGCAAAGGGCCATAACTCTATGCTGCAAAGCATGTTGTCTGACGCTCCCACGATACTGCAATAGTAATAATAATAATAATAATAATAATAATGATTTCTTTATTAACCAAAAGGGTTTACATAAAGTAGACATTAAAGTAGACAAATGGGCATTTCTGCGTGTAAAAAACAAAAATAGAGGATGTAACAAAAAAATACAATGAAAAATTCCCCAATAGGGGGGAGACTTCGGAGGGACATTTGTGGAGAAAGCCCAGTAAAAGGCCACAGTGACTCTGACCACCAAGGCAAGTGCCCTCTCCCAGTTTTCCACCTTTAATTTTCAGATACATACTCAGAGTAGGCCCATTCACTCGGGCCATTCTTGCTTCTCTCACCCATCTTTCAACAAAATGCTGGGAAGAGAGTACTTCCCTCTCTATTCTGATTTTCTTTTTCAAATGACATTTGAAAAAGTCAATCAGGGCATCACCGAAGAGGTAAGTGCTCGTCTTCAGCCCTTTCAAACGTGTCAACCATACTATCTCTTTCGCCATGGCCACCAGACAGATAAAAACTGCCTGCCCTTCCCGGCTAAAGGAGGAGGGCGGGGCAATCCTCACGATGGACTCAGATGATAAGCGAATCCGTCCTACACGCGACAGCAGGTGTTCGACATAAAACCACAAGTCAGCAATTTTCGGACACTGGACGAGTGCGTGCAGGACGGTTTCGTAGCCCTGCGCGCATCTCGGACATGCCCGGCTGACGGTACCTCCATGCCTGTAGAGTTTATCCCGAACTGGCAAAGCTCCTCGGTAGCACTGCCAGGTCAGGGATTTCTGGAAGTTGTCCATAGGCCCCGACCCGAAAGTCCTTCCGAAGAGATTGGCTAGTTGATTTTCGTCGACGCCTAGAGGTTCTCCAAGTACGTCGTCGCTCTTCCCCTCCACTAATCCTCTATAGAACGCCAAGGTGGAGTTTCCACCGATCACATTGCCCGATTGGTCGAGGGCTGTGAGCGCCTGAAGACATTCCAGTCTCCAAGCGCTCCCTCTCGGTCTTCGCTTGACCCAGGACTGCAGCTCCGTCAAGGAGAAGAGTTGGGGAAAGACATGTCTAGCAAACGGCGACCACACCTGATCACCGTCGAGGAAGAGGTGGAGATGTCGTATCCTGAGCGCGTGTCTGCGCATCATCAGCCACGGCATGCCCAGCCCTCCACGTAGCGGGTGTTGACAGCAGATGGACCGTCTGACCATCGGAGCGCGTCCATTCCACAAAAAGCGAAAGAGCAAACGCTCCAGCGCAGTCAGGCGGGGCTTAGGACAAGGTACGACAGTCAGGCGGTAGTAGATGACGGACGCGATGTATGCGTTGGCCACCTCCGCTTGAACTTTCAGGGATAGCTTCCTCTCGGCCCATTTCTGGGTGAGAGAAGCCACCCTGCTCGTCACCTCGTCCCAGTTATTGTCCGTCTGGAGGTCCGGACCGAACCAGACCCCTAGCAATTTAACCGGTCCGTCCGTTCAGCGCCCGACGACGCTGTTGGACGGCATGGACCTGCCTCTCCAGGTGCCGAGCTGCAGGCCCACTGACGTTTCCTGGTTGATCATTGCTCCTGTCACCGCTTCGTATTATCTTAGTGTAGTGCCGATCGCCTCGATGTGTTTGGCGTTCGACACCACTACGGTAACATCGTACGCATATGCTGACACGGATCGTACGCATATGCTGACATGGATCTTCCGCATCCTAGTTCGCGAGGGACGCCCCTCAACGTCTCCAGTCTGTGCAGTAATGGCTCGAGAGTCAATAGGTACAAGAGGGACGAGAGGGGACATCCTTGGCGGACCGAGCGCATGATGTTGAACGGTTCCGAAAGGTGACCGTTCACTCTCACCACAGAGCAGATGTCGCCGTGCATTGCAGCGATCCAGCCTCTGAAGACGGGCCCAAAGCCAACCGCCCTCAGGACTGCCGCTAGGTAACGATAGTCGACCCTATTGAAAGCTTTCGACTGATCTAAATTGATCAAGGACCCACCCGTGCCAGGTTCCCTAGCTGCCCCCTCTACGATGTATCGCATGAGGTGGAGGTTGTCGTGGATGGATCTGTCTGCGCCTCTCCCACCAGACCACCAACGACAAGCGCCAACCTCTTTGCTAGCACCTTGGCCAAAATCTTGAACTCTGTGTTTAGCAGAGTTATGGGCCTAAAATGATCTATGTTATCCCCCTTGTTCGGATCCTTTCTCAGCAGCGTTACAGCTCCTCGTCTCACAGAGCTGGGAATTCTCCCGTTCTGTTGCCAGTTGCAGTAGACGTCCGCTAAGAGGCCTCCGAACAAGTCTGGCATCTGTACGAAAAGTTCATAGGGGAGACCATCCAAACCAGGCGATTTACCCCTTGTGCAGCCAGTCATTGCCTCCCGTACTTCAGCGGCTGTTATCGGCTTTTCGCAACACTCTGCCTCAGTGGCCGAGAGCCGCGGCAGTCCGTCGAGGTAGACACTAGAGTCCATCCCTCGATTCGGCCCGCTGCTGTCCCCCGAACAGCTGGGCGAAGTGTCGCTGGAAAGCTTGATACATTTGCCCGGGATCGACTAGCATGCGCCCGTCGTGGTCCACCAAAAACCGGATCGTGGCTTTGTTGCCACGACGCGCCTCCGCCACTCGGGCCCATTGAACGGCTTTCGTCCCCTCGTGTCTGAGAGCACGCACCCTAGCTATGACAACGCAGCCTTCGTGGCCAATTTCGCCGCAATTACGTCGGTCGCGATGCCTTTGCTTATCACCTCGTCTAATTTTTTAACTAATTCTCCCTCTGCTCTATTTTTCTCTATTGCTAAAACCTTACTAAACCTAATGGACTCTATTCTAATTGCTCTTTTCAAAGCAAACCACCACTTGTTGTTGACGATGGACCCCGTCAACGCCCGCTTAACTACTTCCTAATCCGGTCTCTGTAGGCCTTGTGCGCTGGTAAGGACGCGTTTAACTTCCAGTAGCCGGGTCCTCGTCTATGAAGCCTATCTAAGTTAAGTACACAGATCACGAATTTGTGGTCCGTGTAGCTGACTATCTTGAATCGTGGACAGCCTATGCTAGACCTATCTATTTCCCTACACAATACTCTATCTAGATATGATCTGGATGACCCTATGCGATTTATCCAAGTCCACATTGGTACATTCGGGAAATCCAATCGGTACCTGTCAGGCAGTTCAAAACGCCTGAGCAGGTTGGTGAGACTCTTGCACCCTCCTCCCCTAACCGCTAATCCCACACAGTCCCAGCGTGCATCTAAGATCCCATTCCAGTCGCCCACTAACACTAAAGAGCGGGACGCTCCAAGAAAGGTCTCCAGACGCCGGAAGAAATCAGGCCGCCCTGCTCCTGTCGGGGCATATACGCCCACTAACCTGAAAGCTTGCCCGTCTCCGCTGGTCACGTCCAGCACCACCAACTTACCTTCTGAGTCCAGGAAGATGGCCCGTATGGCAAGATCCAAACCTCTCCGAAAAAGCACAGCAACTCCTCCCCCCTGATCCCGGACGGCTAAGAGATACGTACACATCGTAGCCGCCGAAGATCGGTGCGAAGGCCCGTGCTTGGGAAATTCTGGTCTCGCTGATGGTCACTACATTTATGTTTAGTGACCTGAGGTCGTTGAGCAGGTGGCCCTGCTTCCATGACGACCCCAAGCCACGCGCATTTATCCTGCCTATTCTGAGTGAGGTCGTGTTGAAATGGAGTGGAAAAGATGGGAAAGACCACTTACCTTACTTCTCGTAGAGGAAGGACGGTTTCTCCATCCTTTTCACTGCTTGTGGCCTCCTCAGGAAGGATGTCCTTATAAATTCTCCTGGAGAGTGCTTGTCAGAAGTCTCCGATGTCTTTGGGGAATTTTTGTTTTAGTGTCATGTACATTTTCTGTGTGATGCGAGTGATTCCTATGTGTGGAGGTGGTGTGAACTTTTGGGTTGTGTATTCTTTTTCTGTGATGCTGGTGTTGTGTTGAATGTAGTGTAATAATTGGTTGTTGTTCAAATTTAATGCTGTGTAGTGTGTATCGTTTTGGTTGTTTTGTTTTGTTTGTGTTTGTTGTGGGTTTGTTTCTGTTTCGCTTTTTGGTGACTTTTGTGGTGTAGGTGATGGTGGTGTTGGGGTTAATGATGGTGATGGTGTTGGTGTTTGGGGTGATGGGGTTGGTGATGCTGGTGTGGATGGTGGCATATCTGTCCTAACTTTTTTGTTTGATAGTTTATTTGTTTCCCTCTGTATTTTGTTTTTGGAGGGGAAGGAAGAGAATTTTCCTTTTTTGGTTTCTTTTTTTCTTTTTTCCTGATACCGTTTCCCACTCCTCGTCGTCACAATCTGTCTCCAGTTGTGACAGGCCGGGGAGTGGAAAATCCTCCACAGGCGTTAGTTTTGGTTGTGGCGTGGTGGATGGTGTAGGCGCTGGTGCTAGTTCTGGCGCGTAGGGTGGTGGTGGTGGTGGTGGTTTTGCTACTGTTGCTGGGGTTGTTGCTGTTACAGTTGCTTTTGTTGTTGCTGTTACAGTTGTTGCTGCCATCTCTGCTGCTGGTGGTGTTGATGGTTGAATTACTGGGGTGGGTAGGAGAGGTGGACTCAACCTTTTAGCCTGAGGGCAGAAAGCCCTTAGGTGGGTTCCTTCACCACAAACGACACATATAGGCCTCCTACCCTCGACAATTACGGTGAGGGGGCTGCCGTCAGTGAGGTCAATTACCTCTAGGATCTCCTCAATGCTTTTTTGGTCCGCTTGGATCAGGAGCTCCATCCCAGATCCGGACCAGTTCTCCTGCTTTTCTTTCGTTATTTCGATTATCTTGGCGTTGGCTTCGATGCCGGCGAGGATGGCAGCTATTAGCCAGGGAATTTCGATGGATGGTGTAACGTGGGTGACCCTGATCTTTACGAGTCTCTGGCCACAATAGCTTGGGACGAGTGTGAAGTTGTCACTTCTTAATGGCGCATATGGAGTGTTCTCTAGCCTCCTGTAGTGTTTCAAAGAACACGTCCACGGTTCCATACTTCTGCCCACGTCTGATGTGGGTTTTTTTTGCTCACACATGTCCCAAAGCTTTTTGGATTTGGGACTCGGATGCCGGTTCCACTCGGCGCGATTTTATATTAATTGTTCGATAAGACACGGTGCATAGGCGCCGATGCTCCATTTTATTAAGTGTGTGTGTGTGGGGGGGGGGGATTAGGCTGACCCTGTACCCATCTTTCTTTACCATTTTTTTGGCTTCTTCTAATTCCTCCTGAGTTACCTGAAATGCTTCGCACTCTTTTGCTACTCTGGCAAAACTCAGGGTGGTTTTCTTAATGTCATTGTTGCTGTTGTTGTTATCGTTATTTTTGTTATTATTAATTTTAGTTTCAGTTGTGGTGGTGGTGGCGTCAGTGGTGTTCGGTGTGGAAGAGTTCATTTTGGTTGAATTCATTTCGATAGCACGAGTTAATTTTTTTTTCTTTTGTTTCTGTTGTCGCGGTGGTGCTGGGGGTGGTGGTTGTCGCTATGGCGGTGGTAGTGGCGGCTTTAACACCTGGAGTCATTGGTAATGGCGGGAAATGAATGTCTGCCTGAGACAAATTTAAAATATTGCTACTGCTTATATTTTTAGTGTTGGCAAACGTAGTAATATTTACAATGGTGGTGTCGATGTGAGGTGTTAGTTTGTGAGAAAGGAGTGACTCTGAGTCAGCCATGATGTTTCAAATAAAAATGTTTGTTTGATACTTAAAAAGTTTAAATTTTGGGCTCAAGGCCCCAATCTTTTTGGGTGTCCTTTTCAGAAAACAATGTATGTGCATTTATATACAGTTAACAATAAAATTTTCCATGAATGGCAATTTTGAACAACTGAAAATAACAAACCTTTGCGGAGCTCACAATGATACGATTTACTACGTAGGTCACCAATAATAATAATAATAATAATAATAATAATAATAATAATAATAATAATGTTCGACAACAACCAGAAGATGCTGTTTGGACAGCTTGAAGGGAAAGAAAGAGGCAACGACTTGAGGCGGAAAAAACTAAAACATTCTGGAGAGGAATATGGGAGCAGGATGTTAAACATAATGACCAGGCAGTGTGGATTGAGACAGTACAGAAGGAGATTAGTGAACAGGCACACCAACAAACTGATTTGAGTATCACAGTTGAAACTCTTAAAGGGCAGGCCAAAAAACTAACCAACTGGAAATCACCAGGCCCAGATGGTGTGCAGGGGTATTGGATTTAAAATATAACATCCCTCCACGCGAAACTGACAACCATGTTCAATGACTGCTTGATGTCAGGTGAGGTACCAGAGTGGTTGACAAAAGGTACCACAGTTCTGATAATGAAAGACCGAATCAAGGGTAATGATGTTACCAACTATAGACCTATCACATGTCTGTCCGTAATGTGGAAACTGTTGACAAGCATTATGTCTGAGGAAATCTACCATCACCTCCACACAAACAACTTGTTACCGGACAAACAGAAAGGATGCCGAAAGAAGTCACGTGGTACAAAGGACCAGTTACTTATTGATAAGATGGTAATGAGGAATTGCAAGAGGAGACACACTGGTCTTGCCATGGGATGGATAGACTACAAAAAGGCATTTGACATGGTTTCCTCATTCTAGGATCACCAAAAGCCTGGAGATCTTCAAGGTGGCAGATAACATCAGACAGTTGTCGGGCAAAAGTATGAAGTCCTGGGAAACAGAGTTAACATCAACTGGAGAATCCTTGGGAAGCGTGGAGATCAAGCGAGTTATCTTCCAGGGAGATAGTCTGTCCCCTCTGTTGTTTGTCCTTGCCCTGCTGCCCCTGACCAGTGTACTGCGAAAAGTGAGAGCAGGATACAGGCTGGGAAAGGGAGGGCTTACCATAAATCACCTCCTCTTCATAGACGATCTTAAGCTCTTCGGGAAGAGTGAGAAGGAGTTGGATGTGCTTGTTGACACTGTCCGTATTTTCATCAATGATATATGTATGCAATTTGCTATTAGTAAGTGTGGAGTCATTGTGATGAAGAGGGGTAAGTTGAGCAGAAGTAACGGAATCCAGGTACCAACAGGTGAGATGATAAAGGAAATTGACTCTGAAGAAGGATACAAGTATTTGGGTGTTCATCAAGAACAAAAAAATGAAGGAATTGATAAGAACTGAATACATTCGGAGAGTAAGGAGCGTATTAAAGTCACATCTGAACAGTAGGAATGCCATAAGTGCATTAAATTCCCGAGCTGTGTCTATTATTAGGTACACTGCGGGAATTCTGAGATGGAATGTTGCTGAACAAAAAGAAATGGATAGGAAGACTAGGAAGCTATTGACTATCTACAACGTGTTCCACAAGAGGAGTTATGTCGATAGACTCTACTTAAGGAGATCTGAAGGTGGAAGAGGTCTTATCAGCATAGAGGACTGTGTTCAGATGGAGAAAAACAACCTACACAAATACGTGACTGATAGTAAGGAGCCAATGCTCAGAACCGTACTGAAGGAGGGGACAATAGGCCAGGGGATGTCCAAGGAGGAAATAACATCAAGGAGGAAGAGCAGCCTTCATGAAAAATCCCTTCATAGTACCTTCTTTGAGAAAACTGAATTTAGAGATCCACAGACATGGAACTGGTTGAAAAGAGGATACCTTAAAAAGGCTACAGAAGGAATGTTAATGGCTGCGCAGGAGCAGGCCCTCAAAACGAAGTGGTTGAAACACCATATTTACAAGGAGGAGGCTAGCCCACTGTGCAGGATCTGTGGAGAGAGAGAGAGGAGATTGTGGCTCACATTGTATCCGAGTGTAAACACCTAGCCCAGACTCACTATAAGGGTTGGAGACATGATGTGATGGGCAGGGTGATCCACTGGCACCTATGCAAAGTAAACAATTTACCACATTCTGAGAAGTGGTATGAGCATAAGCCAGAGGCGGTGATAGAAAACGATCAGGTGAAGGTGCTGTGGGATTTTAGGATACAGACGGACAAGAAACTGGAACACAATAGACCTGACCTGGTGGTTTTGGACAAAGAAAAAAGATCGTGCCTGATTGTGGATGTGGCCTGCCCATTCGACACGAGAGTGCAAGAGAAGGAGAGGGAGAAAATTAACCTATACCAGGACTTAAAGTGGGAGGTAAAAAGGATTTGGAACTGCTATGAAGTCAAAGTGATCCCGATTGTCATAGGCGCACTAGGGACTATCTTAAAAAGTTTCCAGGGATGGTTAAAGAAAATTGGCCCCTTCACGCTTTTTGGAACGCTTCAAAAGGTATGCTTACTGGGAACAGCAAGAACCCTCCGATACGTCCTGAATATCTGAGGCTGCAGGTAGTGGCTTGATATTCATTTCAACAAACTTTCCAGTTAACTAACATCAATGACTGAGACTCAAAGAACAATAATAATAATAATAATAATTTCTGATTTAGTTATTAGGCCCACAATATTTTTTGGGGGAGGGGAAATTAGATTAAATCAACCCCAGTGCATTACTGTTATTTTATTTTATCGACCCCATTAGAATGAAAATCAAAGCTAACGTCGGCGGGATTTGTAATCAGTACGTAAAGTGCCGTGGCTAGGCCGCGAATCACGGTGTCCGGTGCTCCACCGATTCTGCCAATCCACCGCCCGTTTAATAATGATAATAACCTTCTACTTCTCTTTTTCTCACTCATCCCTGGGGAGTTCATGTGGGCAGTGGTCTCAAGCACACCTTCCAGCCGGTTCTGTCAGATCCGACTCAATCCCCAAGAAGAAGATGGAGGAAAAGAAAAAGGAGAACACTTTTGGTACAAGGCCTATAATTTGGGGTAGGGGAATGTCGATTAAATCGACTCCAGCAATTGACTGGTATTTTATATTAACATTGTGAGGACGATTTGTGGATTTCTGGTGGCATTTGAAATCAGAACATAAACAGCCGCAACTGTCTGTATGTGGATGTGTAGATGTACGTGTATATATATATATATATATATATATATATATATATATATATATATATATATATATATATACATAAATTAGGCTGCTCAGCCGTTAATATGCATAAAGAAAGTATATACTTTCAAACGTTCAGTCATCTGACAGGAAGGTATACGATGCTGACGATAGCTAATAAGCTTGAAACTAGTTCATCGTTCCTTTGTCAGTGTTGAAGAAAATGGCAACGATGGTTGCCGAACACTGTACGGCTTATTTCGAGCTGTTTGTCTGCAAAAAAACCGAACATTATAATAAATGTTCGGTAAACCCATACGTACATATATATATATATATATATATGTGCATGTATGTATATATATACATACTACTGTACGTCTGTATACATATATGTATGTACGTATACATACTGATTTTTAAGTATCAGCCGTACTAAGAGTGAGAAATTTCATTTCATTTCATTCTTTTCCATTTGTATATATGTATGTGTATATATACATACATATATATATATATATATATATATGCGGAGGGTCATATTTGTGTAATATTGCCAGAATTAATAACAGAATACACTCACTGTTTGGTTGGTTTTCGCTTTTCGCTTCTGTGTCTTTTATATCGGTAATCTAATTTATTCGGTCCTCAATGTTGCCATTGACTGACCGACAGTCAAAAATAATACAGATACAATATAGACACAAACACATATATATAGTTTATCAAAGTCCTTTCGTTGCACATCTGCAACATCGTCTGTGGTGCTATTGTTTCCTCCCATTACATTGTATGTCTACGCCATTTTATATATATATATATATATATATATATATATATATATATATATATATATATATATATATATATATATATATATATATATATATATATATATATATATATATATATATATATATACATACGTATATGTATACAGACGTACAGTAGTATGTATATATATACATACATGCACACATATATATATATGTACGTATGGGTAATTCTCTGTGCTGTAAGGGATGGGGTTAACATTTTTATGACTTGAGCACTTGTTTCAGTGTATGTGTTTATGTGTAATATGTATCTACTAGAATATGTGCGCAAATGTGAGCTAGCCCGTCTGTGTGTGTGCGTGTGTGTGCGCCTGTGTGTGTGTGTGTGTCTGTGTGTGTATAGACATACATACCTACGTACGTATTCCGTCACAGACGCAGACACACTTGCAATTAACGCACTCACAGATACATGCATAATAACACAAACACAATATACGCACACACACATGAAGGACTAACTTTATTCATATGTAACCCATTAGCAACCACGCAGCACGTTTATTCTCATATTTACACATTTTATTCTCCCGCTGTGACCCGTCTATTTCGTTCTTACTGCTTCCTCTTTCTCTGTATCTTTACTCTAACAGTCACTCTCTCTGTTAGCCTCTTCCTCACCCTTCACTCACTCACTCTGTGTTACTACCTCTCCTCCTCCTCCTTCTTCCCGTTTGACCTGTGTGTAATTCTTTTCTTTCGCACCCTTGGGCAGGCAGGTTCGTTTTTTTTCTCTCTCTCGTCTATGATTTCACAGAACTTACGTTCACCGAATTCACAGACTAGATTCCTTCTTCCTTCCGTTGGACCTGTACGGAATTCCTTCCTTGCTCACATTCCAACCAGGTTTGATGGTCTTTATTCTCTCTCGTTCACGATTTCACCGAACTTATATTCATGGAAATTTGGGACTTGATTCTTACTTCCTCATTTTTCGTTGCTTCACCATCTTTGTTTGTTTACACTCTCGTGTCCCCTTTATTTAAGTGTCCCAAAGACTTTTTTTAGCCGTTGCTCGCACCAAACGGAGGTATATAGTTTTTAAAGCGATGAAATACCAATGATGGTTGGAAGATCACTGATGAAGGACTAACTTTATTCATATATATATATATATATATATATATATATATATATATATATATATATAAACAATTGAGGGCGGCTGACCGGGCTAGGAGCTGCTAAATGTTCTGCCGCCCTCTTGTCTTTGCTTTTCAGCCCCATGGATTTTGTCTATTATATTCCTTTGTTAAGTTTCAAATACCTGATGATGTCACCGGATTCATACTGAACCAGGTCACTGAAATGATCATAGTAAAACAAACCTTTTAAGGAATTACACCAGTTCAGCCTCCTGTTATTTTGTAATATATATATATATATATACGTATGTATGTATGTGCGTAAGATACCTATGTTATACGTGTGAGTGGATGGGTGTGAAATATGGTGGTGTTTTCAATAAAACAAAATACCATTAAACAGAATTTATGATGCATTTAATGTGGGTGGGCTGAAGTAGGGTGTTGATGGATTAGGTGGGGTGATGTCCCAATATTGCCAGAAATCTATTGTAGAAATCTTACAAGGTTAAAAGCGTAATCAGAAAAATGGGATATCTGAGCATGGTGGCTATGACAGCAAGGGCGACGGCGTTAATAACGGGGCTGTTGGAAATAGGGGTGGCGGTAGTGTTGTTAGTGGTGGTGTTAATGGTGTGGTAGTATTGTTGGGGCTGTTAGTAATGATGTTGTTACTAATGATGGTGGTGGTAGTGGTGGTGCTGGTACTGGTAGTAGTATTTGTGGTGGTGGTAGTGGTGGTGGTAGTGGTGATGGTAGTAGTATTAGTTGTGGTGGTGGTAGTAATGTTGGTGGTAGTGGTGATGGTAGTAGTATTTGAGGTGGTGGTGGTAGTAATGTTGGTGGTAGTGGTGATGGTAGTAGTATTTGTGGTGGTGGTGGTGTTAGTAATGTTGGTGGTAGTGGTGATGGTAGTGGTATTAGTGGTGGTTGTGGTAGTAATGTCGGTGGTAGTGGTGATGGTAGTAGTATTAGTTGTGGTGGTGGTAGTAATGTTGGTGGTAGTGGTGATGGTAGTAGTATTTGAGGTGGTGGTGGTAGTAATGTAGCTCGTAGTGGTGATGGTAGTAGTATTAGTGGTGGTGGTGGTACTAATGTTGGTGGTAGTGGTGATGGTAGTGGTATTTGTGGTGGTGGTGGTGGTAGTGATGTTGGTTGTAGTGGTGATGATAGTAGTATTCGTGGTGGTGGTGGTGGTAGTAATGTTCGTGGTAGTGGTGATGGTAGTAGTATTAGTGGTGGTGGTGGTAGTAATGTTGGTTGTAGTGGTGATGGTAGTAGTATTTGTGGTGGTGTTGGTGGTAGTAATGTTGGTGGTAGTGGTGATGGTAGTAGTGTTTGTGGTGGTGGAGGTAGTAATCTTGGTGGTAGTGGTGATGGTAGTAGTATTTGTGGTGGTGCTGGTAGTAATGTCGGTGGTAGTGGTGATGGTAGTAGTATTTGTGGTGGTGCTGGTAGTAATGTCGGTGGTAGTGGTGATGGTAGTAGTATTAGTGGTGGTGTTGGTGGTAGTAATGTTGGTGGTAGTGGTGATGGTAGTAGTATTTGTGGTGGTGGTGGTGGTAATGTTGGTTGTAGTGGTGATGGTAGTAGTATTTGTCGTGGTGGTGGTAGTGGTGATAGTAGTAGTATTTGTGGTGGTGGTGGTAGTAATGTTGGTGGTAGTGGTGATGATAGTAGTATTAGTGGTGGTGGTGGTAGTAATGTTGGTGGTAGTGGTGATGGTAGTGGCATTAGTGCTGGTGGTGGTAGCAATGTTGGTGGTAGTGGTGATGGTAGTGGCATTAGTGCTGGTGGTGGTAGTAATGTTGGTGGTAGTGGTGACGGTAGTAGTATTAGTGCTGGTGGTGGTAGTAATGTTGGTGGTAGTGGTGATGGTAGTAGTATTAGTGGTGGTGGTGGTAGTAATGTTGGTGGTAGTGGTGATGGTAGTAGTATTTGTGGTGGTGGTGGTAGTAATCTTGGTGGTAGTGGTGATGGTAGTAGTATTTGTGGTGGTGGTGGTAGTAATCTTGGTGGTAGTGGTGATGGTAGTGGTATTTGTGGTGGTGGTGGTAGTAATGTAGGTGGTAGTGGTGATGGTAGTAGTATTAGTGGTTGTGGTGGTAGCAATGTTACTGGTAGTGGTGATGGTAGTAGTATTTGTGGTGGTGGTGGTAGTAATGTTCGTGGTAGTGGTGATCGTAGTAGTATTTGTGGTGGTGGTGGTAGTAATGTTGGTGGTAGTGGTGATCGTAGTAGTATTTGTGGTGGAGGTGGTGGTAGTAATGTTCGTGGTAGTGGTGATGGTAGTAGTATTTGTGGTGGTGGTGGTAGTAATGTTTGGTGGTAATGGTGATGGTAGTAGTATTTGTGGTGGTGGTTGTAGTAATGTTGGTGGTAATGGTGATGGTAGTAGTATTAGTGGTGGTGGTGGTAATAATGTTGGTGGTAGTGGTGATGGTAGTAGTATTTGTGGTGGGGGTGGTAGTAATGTTTGGTGGAAGTGGTGATGGTAGTAGTATTAGTGGTGGTGTTGGTAGCAATGTTGGTGGTAGTGGTGATGGTAGTAGTATTGGTGGTGGTGGTGGTAAAAATGTTGGTGGGAGTGGTGATGGTAGTAGTATATGTTGTGGTGGTGGTGGTGGTGGTAGTAATGTTGTTGGTAGTGGTGATGGTAGCGGTATGTGTGGTGGTGGTGGTGGTGGTGGTAGTAATGTTGGTGGTAGTAATGTTGGTGGTAGTGGTGATGGTAGTAGCATTTGTGGTGGTGGTGGTAGTAATGTTTGGTGGTAGTGGTAATGGTAGTAGTATTTGTGGTGGTGGTATTAATGTTGGTGGTAGTGGGATGGTAGTGGTATTTGTGGTGGTGTTGGTGGTAGTAATGTTGGTGGTAATGGTGATGGTAGTAGTATTTGTGGTGGTGGTGGTAGTAATGTTGGTAGTAGTGGTGATGGTAGTAGTATTTGTGGTGGTGGTGTTGGTGGTGGTAGCAATGTCGGTGGTAGTTGTGATGGTAGTAGTATTATTGGTGGTGGTGGTGTTAGTAATGTTGGTGGAAGTGGTGATGGTAGTAGTATTAGTGGTGGTGTTGGTAGCAATGTTGGTGGTAGTGGTGATGGTAGTAGTATTAGTGGTGGTGGTAGTAGTAATGTTGGTGGTAGTGGTGATGGTAGTAGTATTAGTGGTGGTGGTGGTAGTAATGTTGGTGGTAGTGTTGATGGTAGTAGTATTAGTGGTGGTGGTGGTAGCAATGTTGGTGGTAGTGGTGATTGTAGTAGTATTAGTGGTGGTGGTGGTAGTAATGTTGGTGGTAGTGGTAATGGTAATAGTATTTGTGGTGCTGGTGGTAGTAATGTTGGTGATAGTGGTGATGGTAGTAGTATTTGTGGTGGTGGTAGTGGTGATGGTAGTAGCATTTGTAGTGGTGGTGGTGGTAGTAATGTTGGTTGTAGTGGTGATGGTAGTAGTATGTGTGGTGGTGGAGGTAGTAATGTTGGTGGTAGTGGTAATAGTAGTAGTATTTGTGGTGGTGGTGGTGGTAATGTTGGTGGTAGTGGTGATGGTAGTAGTATTTGTGGTGGTGGTAGTGGTGATGGTAGTAGCATTTGTGGTGGTGGTGGTTGTAGTAATGTTGGTGGTAGTGCTGATGGTAGTAGTATTTGTGGTGTGGTGGTGGTAATGTTGGTGGTAGTGGTGATGGTAGTAGTATTTGTGGTGGTGGTGGTGGTAATGTTGGTGGTAGTGGTGTTGGTAGTAGTATTTGTGGTGGTGTTGGTTGTAGTAATGTTGGTGGTAGTGGTGATGGTAGAAGTATTTGTGGTGTGGTGGTGGTAATGTTGGTGGTAGTAGTGATGTTATTAGTATCTGTGGTGGTGGTGGTTGTAGTAATGTTGATGGACGTCGTGATGGTAGTAGTATTTGTGGTGTGGTAGTGGTAGTAATGTTGGTAGTAGTATTAGTGGTGGTGGTGGTAACAATGTTGGTGGTAGTGGTGATGGTAGTAGTATTTGTGGTGGTGGTGTTGGTAGTAATGTTGGTAGTAGTGGTGATGATAGTAGTATTAGTGGTGGTGGTGGTAGTAATGTTGGTGGTAGTAATGTTGGTGGTAGTGGTGATGGTAGTAGTATTAGTGGTGGTGGTGGTAGTAATGTTGGTGTTAGTGGTGATGGTAGCAGTAATTGTGGTGGTAGTGGTAGTAATGTTGGTAGTAGTGGTGATGATAGTAGTATTAGTGGTGGTGGTGGTAGTAATGTTGATGGTAGTGGTGATGGTAGTAGTATTTGTGGTGGGGGTGGTAGTAATGTTTGGTGGAAGTGGTGATGGTAGTAGTATTAGTGGTGGTGTTGGTAGCAAGGTTGGTGGTAGTGGTGATGGTAGTAGTATTAGTGGTGGTGGTGGTAGAAATGTTGGTGGGAGTGGTGATGGTAGTAGTATATGTTGTGGTGGTGGTGGTGGTGGTAGTAATGTTGTTGGTAGTGGTGATGGTAGCGGTATGTGTGGTGGTGGTGGTGGTGGTGGTAGTAATGTTGGTGGTAGTAATGTTGGTGGTAGTGGTGATGGTAGTAGCATTTGTGGTGGTGGTGGTAGTAATGTTTGGTGGTAGTGGTAATGGTAGTAGTATTTGTGGTGGTGGTATTAATGTTGGTGGTAGTGGGATGGTAGTGGTATTTGTGGTGGTGTTGGTGGTAGTAATGTTGGAGGTAATGGTGATGGTAGTAGTATTTGTGGTGGTGGTGGTAGTAATGTTGGTAGTAGTGGTGATGGTAGTAGTATTTGTGGTGGTGGTGTTGGTGGTGGTAGCAATGTCGGTGGTAGTTGTGATGGTAGTAGTATTATTGGTGGTGGTGGTGTTAGTAATGTTGGTGGAAGTGGTGATGGTAGTAGTATTAGTGGTGGTGTTGGTAGCAATGTTGGTGGTAGTGGTGATGGTAGTAGTATTAGTGGTGGTGGTAGTAGTAATGTTGGTGGTAGTGGTGATGGTAGTAGTATTAGTGGTGGTGGTGGTTGTAATGTTGGTGGTAGTGTTGATGGTAGTAGTATTAGTGGTGGTGGTGGTAGCAATGTTGGTGGTAGTGGTGATTGTAGTAGTATTAGTGGTGGTGGTGGTAGTAATGTTGGTGGTAGTGGTAATGGTAATAGTATTTGTGGTGCTGGTGGTAGTAATGTTGGTGATAGTGGTGATGGTAGTAGTATTTGTGGTGGTGGTAGTGGTGATGGTAGTAGCATTTGTAGGGGTGGTGGTAGTAATGTTGGTTGTAGTGGTGATGGTAGTAGTATGTGTGGTGGTGGAGGTAGTAATGTTGGTGGTAGTGGTAATAGTAGTAGTATTTGTGGTGTGGTGGTGGTAATGTTGGTGGTAGTGGTGATGTTATTAGTATCTGTGGTGGTGGTGGTTGTAGTAATGTTGATGGTAGTGGTGATGGTAGTAGTATTTGAGGTGTGGTAGTGGTAGTAATGTTGGTAGTAGTATTAGTGGTGGTGGTGGTAACAATGTTGGTGGTAGTGGTGATGGTAGTAGTATTTGTGGTGGTGGTGTTGGTGGTGGTAGTAATGTTGGTGGTAGTGGTGATGGTAGTAGTAGTTGTGGTGGTGGTGGTGGTAATGTTGGTGGTAGTGGTGATGGTAGTAGTATCTGTGGTGGTGGTGGTTGTAGTAATGTTGGTGGTAGTGGTGATGGTAGTAGTATTAGTGGTGGTGGTGGTAGTAATGTTGGTGGTAGTGGTGATGCTAGTCGTATTTGTGGTGGTGGTGGTAGTGGTGATGGTAGTAGTATTAGTGCTGGTGGTGGTAGTGGTGTTGTAGTAGTATTTGTGGTGGTGGTGGTAGTAATGTTGGTGCTAGTGGTGATGGTAGTAGTATTTGTGGTGGTGGTGGTTGTAATGTTGGTGGTAGTGGTGATGGTAGTAGTATTTGTGGTGGTGGTGGTTGTAATGTTGGTGGTAGTGGTGATGGTAGTAGTATTTGTGGTGGTGGTGGTTGTAATGTTGTTGGTAGTGGTGATGGTAGTAGTTTTTGTGGTGGTGTTGGTAGTAATGTTGGTAGTAGTGGTGATGATAGTAGTATTAGTGTTGGTGGTGGTAGTAATGTTGGTGGTAGTGGTGATGGTAGTAGTATTAGTGGTGGTGGTGGTAGTAATATTGGTGGTAGTGGTGATGCTAGTCGTATTTGTGGTGGTGGTGGTGGTGGTAGTAATGTTGGTGCTAGTGGTGATGGTAGTAGCATTTGTGGTGGTCGTCGTAGTAATGTTGGTGGTAGTGGTGATGGTAGTAGTATTAGTGCTAGTGGTGGTAGCAATGTTGGTGGTAGTGGTGATGGTAGTGGTATTTGTGGTGGTGGTGGTAGCAATGTTGGTGGTAGTGGTGATGGTAGTAGTATTAGTGTTGGTGGTGGTAGTAATGTCGGTGATAGTGGTGATGGTAGTAGTATTTGTAGTGGTGGTGGTGGTAGTAATGTTGGTGGTAGTGGTGATGGTAGTAGTATTTGTGGTGGTGGTGGTGGTAGTAATGTTGGTGGTAGTGGTGATGGTAGTAGTATTAGTGGTGGTGGTGGTAGTAATGTTGGTGGGAGTGGTGATGGTAAGAGTATTAGTGGTGGTGGTGGTAGTAATGTTGGTTGTAGTGGTGATGGTAGTAGTATTTGTGGTGGTGGTGGTAGTGGTGATAGTAGTAGTATTTGTGATGGTGGTGGCAGTAATATTGGTGGTAGTGGTGATGATAGTAGTATTAGTGTTGGTGGTGGTAGTATTGTTGGTGTTAGTGGTGATGGTAGTGGTATTTGTGGTGGTGGTGGTAGTAATGTTGGTGGTAGTGGTGATGGTAGTAGTATTAGTGCTGGTGGTGGTAGCAATGTTGGTGGTAGTGGTGATGGTAGTGGTATTTGTGGTGGTGGTGGTAGTAATGTAAGTGGTAGTGGTGATGGTAGTAGTATTAGTGGTGGTGGTGGTAGTAATGTTGGTGGTAGTGGTGATGGTAGTAGTATTTGTGGTGGGGGTGGTAGTAATGTTTGTGGTAGTGGTGATGGTAGTAGTATTTGTGGTGGTGGTGGTAGTAATGTTGGTGGCAGTGGTGATGGTAGTAGTATTAGTGGTGGTGGTGGTAGAAATGTTGGTGGCAGTGGTGATGGAAGCAGTATTTGTGCTGGTGGTGGTAGTAATGTTGGTGGTAGTGGTGATGGTAGTAGTATATGTTGTGGTGGTGGTGGTGGAGGTAGTAATGTTGGTGGTAGTGGTGATGGTAGCAGTAGATGTGGTGGTGGTGGTAGCCATGTCGGTGGGAGTGGTGATGGTAGTAGTATATGTTGTGGTGGTGTTGGTGGTGGTAGTAATGTTCGTGGTAGTGGTGATTGTAGTAGCATTTGTGGTGGTGGTGGAAGTAATGTTTGGTGCTAGTGGTGATGGTAGTAGTATATGTTGTGGTGGTGGTGGTGGTGGTAGTAATGTTCGTGGTAGTGGTGATTGTAGTAGCATTTGTGGTGGTGGTGGAAGTAATGTTTGGTGCTAGTGGTGATGGTAGTAGTATTTGTGGTGGTGGTATTAATGTTGGTGGTAGTGGGATGGTAGTGGTATTTGTGGTGGTGGTGTTGGTGGTGGTAGCAATGTCGGTGTTAGTTGTGATGGTAGTAGTATTACTGGTGGTGTTGGTGTTAGTAATGTTGGTGGAAGTGGTGATGGTAGTAGTATTAGTGGTGGTGGTGGTAGCAATGTTGGTGGTAGTGGTGATGGTAGTGGTATTTGTGGTGGTGGAGGTAGTAATGTTGGTGCTAGTGGTGATGGTAATAGTATTTGTGGTGGTGGTGGTGGTAGTGGTGATGGTAGTAGTAGTAGTGGTTATGGTTGTGGTATTAATGTTGGTGGTAGTGGTAATGGTAGTAGTATTTGTGGTGGTGGTGCTAGTATTGTTGGTGGTAGTGGTGATGGTAGTAGTATTAGTGCTGATGGTTGTGGTAGTAATGTTGGTGGTAGTGGTATTAGCGGTGGTGGTGGTGGTAGTAATGTTGGTGGTAGTTGTCATGGTAGTGGTATTTGTGGTGGAGGTGGTTGTAATGTTGGTGGTAGTGGTGATGGCAGTAGTATTTGTGGTGGTGGTGGTAGTGGTGATGGTAGTAGTATTTGTGGTGGAGGTGGTGGTAGTAATGTTGGTAGTAGTGGTGATGATAGTAGTATTAGTGGTGGTGGTGGTAGTAATGTTGGTGGTAGTGGTGATGGTAGTAGTATTAGTGGTGGTGGTGGTAGTAATGTTGGTGGTAGTGGTGATGCTAGTCGTATTTGTGGTGGTGGTGGTGGTAGTAATGTTGGTGCTAGTGGTGATGGTAGCAGTAATTGTGGTGGTAGTGGTAGTTAAGTTGGTAGTAGTGGTGATGATAGTAGTATTAGTGGTGGTGGTGGTAGTAATGTTGGTGGTAGTGGTGATGGTAGTAGTATTAGTGGTGGTGGTGGTAGTAATGTTGGTGGTAGTGGTGATGCTAGTCGTATTTGTGGTGGTGGTGGTAGTGGTGATGGTAGTAGTATTAGTGGTGGTGGTGGTAGCAATGTTGGTGGTAGTGGTGTTGGTAGTAGTATTTGTGGTGGTGGTGGTAATAATGTTGGTGCTAATGGTGATGGTAGTAGTATTTATGGTGGTGGTGGTTGTAATGTTGGTGGTAGTGGTGATGGTAGTGGTATTTGTGGTGGTGGTGGTAGTAATGTTGGTAGTAGTGGTGATGATAGTAGTATTAGTGGTGGTGGTGGTAGTAATGTTGGTGGTAGTAATGTTGGTGGTAGTGGTGATGGTAGTAGTATTAGTGTTGGTGGTGGTAGTAATGTTTGTGCTAGTGGTGCTGGTAGTAGTATATGTGGTGGTCGTGGTAGTTATGTTGGTGGTAGTGGTGATGGTAGTGGTATTTGTGGTGGTGGTGGTAGTGGTGATGGTAGTAGTATTAGTGCTGGTGGTGGTAGCAATGTTGGTGGTAGTGGTGATGGTAGTGGTATTTGTGGTGGTGGTGGTACTAATGTTGGTGGTAGTGGTGATGGTAGTAGTATTTGTGGTGGTGGTGGTACTAATGTTGGTGGTAGTGGTGATGGTAGTAGTATTTGTGGTGGTGGTGGTACTAATGTTGGTGGTAGTGGTGATGGTAGTAGTATTTGTGGTGGTGGTGGTACTAATGTTGGTGGTAGTGGTGACGGTAGTAGTATTTGTGGTGGTGGTGGTAGTAATGTTGGTAGTAGTGGTGATGGTAGTAGTATTTGTGGTGCTGGTGGTAGTAATGTTGGTGGTAGTGGTGATGGTAGTAGTATTTGTGGTGCTGGTGGTAGTAATGTTGGTGGTAGTGGTGATGGTAGTAGTATTTTTGGTGCTGGTGGTGGTAATTTTGGTGGTAGTGGTGATGGTAGTAGTGTTTGTGGTGGTGGTGGTAGCAATGTTTGTGGTAGTGGTGATGGTAGTAGTATTTGTGGTGGTGGTGGTGGTAGCAATGTTTGTGGTAGTGGTGATGGTAGAAGTATTTGTGGTGGTAGTGGTGGTGGTAGTTAAGTTGGTGGAAGTGGTGATTTTAGCAGTGTTTGTGGTGGTGGTATTAATGTTGGTGGTAGTGGGATGGTAGTGGTATTTGTGGTGGTGCTGGTGCTAGTAATGTTGGTGGTAGTGGTGATGGTAGTAGTATTAGTGGTGGTGGTGGTGGCAGTAATGTTGGTGGTAGTGTTGATGGTAGTAGTATTTGTGGTGATGGTGGTAGTAATGTTGCTTGTAGTTGTGATGGTAGTCGTATTTGTTGTGGTAATGTTTGTGGGTGGTGGTAGTGTTAGTAGTTTTCGTGTTGGTAGTGCTTGTGCTGGTGGTGGTAGTGGTAGTAGAGTTTGTGGTGGGGGTGTTGGTAGTGGTTGTAATGTTTGTGGTGATGCTGGTGATAGTAGTAGTGTTTGTTGTAGGGATGTCGGTGGTGTTATTATGTTAGTTGTAGTCGTAATGTTAGTAGTGTTTGTTGTGGTGGAGGTGGTATTAGGAATGGTGTTAGGAATGGTGTTGGTGGTGGTGTTAGTAATGGTGGTGGTGATAATTATTGGTGTTGGCAATAGTAGTGAGGTGAAGGTCGTAGTGATGACGGTAATGGTGGATTGTATGGAGATGCTTCCAATTGAGTCCATATCATTGAGCAAGAGTTCATCATTTGCAAATGATAAACAAAGGTATGATGTGAAATTAAATATGCCGTAGAAATATCAAAGGGGAACTGATGTTTTGGAAATTTATTCTTTGTCAAAATAACTGTCTCTACTTTAGGCACAAGGCCAGCAATTATCCAGTGCATTACTGGTACTTTATTTTATCGACCCTGTAAGGATGAAAGCAAAGTCAACCTCGGCGGGATTTGAACTCAGATCGTAAAGGGACGTAACTATGCTGGTAAGCATGGCGTCCGACCCTCTACCGATACTGCCAATCCACCGCTCATTCTTTGTCAAAATAACAGTAAGAATCAGTTCAAGAAAAATTAAAGTATTTTACACTTCATGAGAGTTATATAATGCAGGAGAATTTATAGTGTTGATGCAGATATATGACGGAATGCATATTAATTATTTTACATTTATCTACGACTGCGTACACACGACTAAGCTTCCCATTTACTAACACTATATTGCAACATTTGTTGGTATACTAAAAATTCTCAACAAGAAAAGTTAAAATTATACAAACTAAAATTTATAAACTACATCTAAATATAAACTATGAGACCGTGATTCAAGTCCTCTCTCACCAACACAATATGATATATAAAACGAATGGGACTCTCTTCTACCCCGTCTTCAAAGGATTTACCCTTTTTCAGGAGCAAGCTATGTACCAACTTTGCTCTAACCTACAAGTTACGTTCGAATCTTTTCATATTTACTTTTCTACAGCGTCCCAGTCAGTAGATATATTTCTCACTGCTTGTTTTTGTCAAAGACTAAGTTGACTTCATTACAAGGTGGATTGGCAGAGCGTCAGATACCATGTTTTGCAGCATAGTTATGGCCCTTTACGTTCTGAGTTCAAATCCCGCCGAGGTTAACTTTGCCTTTCGTCCTTAATGGGTCGATAAAATAAGCATCAGTAATGCACTTGGGCCTTGTGCCCAAAGTAGAAACAATTATAATTACAAACATTAAACAGTCGAAGTTCAAGCTAAACATAATTCATTTTGAGCTCGACAATCCTGGATAATTGTCGCGAAACAAAGCATCAATAACATGCTCAGAAAACCCACACATACAACTTCAAACCTTGCGCATTAGTTGCTCTACATATAACAGACTTCACATATCATCAACCATAGAAAGCGTAAATGAAAGTTTAAAATATATATATACAGGTTTCTTAGCAACTAGGATTAATACTTCACAAAGGAGAACGAATGGGGAAATTTATATTGAGCTTTTGTTTTTTGCCAATACAATTCCAGTTTATGTAGTGGCTTAGTGATAATCGCTTAAGTTATTTCCAATTACTGTACAGATATGGATAAAAGGTTCAGTGGTGTGGATGCACGTGAATGTGAATGATTGTGTGTAAATGTGGTCGAGATATAGTTTCTGATATAGGCACAAGACCAGCAATTTTGAGGGAGAGGGAAAGTCGATTAAATCGAACCCTGTGCGTCAATGGTACTTTATTTTATCGACCACGTAATGATGAAAGGCAAAGCTGACCTCGGAAGGATTTGAACTGATAATGTAAAATGCCGTAACTTTATGTCACGAAGCAGGGTTTCCGAAGCTCTACCGATTCTACCAATCCATCGACCTGGTCGAGGAAGAAATACTACTACTAAATGTAGGTTTAATAGATTAAATCTTATTGTACATTCAAGACGATCATTTGCTTGTTCGATGTTTTAATTCTGATATGGATACAGAGCCAGAAATTCAATCTACTTAATCCTCTTATATTATTTTCTGCGACAAAATTAGCCCGAGTAATATAGATATATTTTATTTTACGTTGCTCAGTCCACGTATCTGGTGAATATGAATTGTAATTGTAATTATAAAGGCCAAACAATTCTCCCAGAAAGTCACACTGAATCTCCTTCTCAAGTTCGCTATTGGTATAGATATCAGTGAAATATTGAGACACGTGTATATTAATTTCATGGCTGCTCCGTTGATAAGATAACTAGAACACCATTAACAATAAATATAGACATATTGTCGAAGGAATTGAAGTTAGCATTCGTCACAATGATTGACCATTATGATCTCAGTGCCTCATCATTAGATAAAATCAATCAGATGAATCTGGTCAGAGATTGTAAGAAATTCTTTCTTCAATTCCGCCAATACATATACATATGTATGTGTGTGCCTGTGTGTGTGAGTATACATGTACGTGTATATGTGCGTGTATATATGTGTGTATGTGTATATATTGATGCTACTGGTAACATGTATCCCAGTACAACCTGTCCCATGGTCGGGTCGATGGCGACTAAACTGGCAAACCACCAAGGTTTCTTGGTGAGGAGGGTGACTTTGGACATCCTGCAGGACTAAAAACAAAACCTGTCAAAGAGCAAAGGAGCTCTTAAGAGTCAATGGCCATCCAAAATCAACGGAAGAGATTACCCCTTAGCCTTTGTCAAGGTAGAATTCTATGATAAGGAAAACTCTGATATAACACCTTCAACCCTGATGGTGTCCAATGATGTTGACTTGTTCTTCTTTTTGATAAATATCATTAAGAGAGTGGGACTGGCTTTGTGCAGTGCCTTTGCTCACCATAAAAGCTTCACGGCTCAGGGATTGCGTTATATCTGGAGATCTCTCTGCACTTGTCATCACATGGTACCATGGGCCCAGCACTATGTGTCAATAATTGTCACAAGTGTAGTGTTTGTACCAGAGTTTTCAAGTCGCTGGCTGGACTAAAAAGTCACACTCGTTCAGCGCGTCGGTAGGGGTTCTCCTACATGGATATAAAGTAGTGGCCGTACTCGAAAACGAGTTGGCAGCCACCATGTGTATATATATATAATAATATATATGTGTATATATATATATATATATATATATATATATATATATATATATATATATATATATATATATGTGTATATATATAATATTGTGCTCATGCGCGGAGATACTATAATATTGGATGAAGACCATTAAAGCCGGAAAAAGGAGTTGCTATATATATACGTAATTGTATGTGTATATATATATATATATATATATATATATATATATATATATATATATATATAAATGTGTGTGTGTGTATACATATATATATATATATATATATATATATATATATATATAAATGTGTGTGTGTGTATACATATATATATATGTATGTGGGTGTCTGTGGTCTATATGCACTGGTCATAGACAAACACACATATATATACACATCAGCACCACCAACTCTGTCTCTCTCTTCCATTCTCCTTCTCTGTCTCCTCTCCCTCTCTCCATGTCTCGCTTTCAATCTACTCTCACACAACCACTATATATATATATATCTTTCTCTGTTTATGAAGGTACCCGGAAAAACCCCATATCTCGGGAACCCGTGCTCTGATTTACACGAGACTTGTTTTATTCCATTTGTATTCCCATTTCAGGATCAACTTCCTTTCAAACTATTTTTTTCATTATGCGCCCTTTTGACTGTATTAAATTACAGACAAGTAAACAAGCAATCACAGACTTTTAGTATCATATAGATGTATATGTATATGGAAATAATCGAAACAGACCTGGTCAGCCATGCTTCCACATTTGTTGAGTGAAACAAATGTGAGGATAATCGTTACATAGATAATTGATTGTAATTTAACCGTTAATGTCCGATACGTATGAACATGTAAAAGCTAAATCTTAGTTATAAAACATGATGGTATATATAAATGAGTAACCCTTATCAGTAGTTAAATGTAAGAGACTTTTAAGCTCAGGAGGTGGTTAACTTAGCTCTAATTACCGCTATAGAAATTAAAAGGTCTTCGTTTCCATATAATTTATTCTAATTCATCTTTAAGATAGTCAAGTGTTTGACCTTGAAATGTATCTGAAGAAACCTATTTCATGTTTATAAAGCAATTGATTTATGCCTCGAATAAATGCTTTCTAATCTCTTTTTCGTCTTTATATTGTATCCACATTTTCATGTTCCCTTGTGGGACCCTGCCCTCTTTCATCATACCCAATAGTATGTAACGGAAGGTATCGTTTGTCTGTTTGTAGGAGACGATATATTTTCTCTCCACGTGACATATTTCCAATGAGTAAACGTTATTTCGTCCAGGTTGAAATACATTTGAAGTAATTTGCTGTAATCATAGTTGGGGCAAAAAGAAAAGTGTTTTGGGAAATCAGAAAAGAAATATATACTTTTCAATTTTAGATTGATTGTGGTTAAGGGAATGAAGCTGCAGTAAAATTGTTTTATCTTTCTTTTATAAAGTGTTCTTTCTTATTCAAAGTGTATCATGTTATTTCTATTTCGTATGCATTTGAAATAACATTTTCATATATAATTAATTGAACAACAAACAAAATACATTAAAATCCTGAAAACGTGAAGCTAGCAATATTTTTTCAATATTCATGAACTATATTTTATACGTAAGTGACCGAATTGGTAGAGTCGTTAGAGTGTCGGAGAGAATGCTTTGTGGTGTTTGTTTCGTCTCGCTGCTTTCTGAGTTCAAATTCCGCCAATATCAACTTTACCTTTCATCCATTCTAGGTTGATAAAAAAATACCAGTCTAGTTCTGGGATCCATTCTTCCTCTATATCTCTTTTTTCACTTTCATTCTTTCAATCTCTATTCTTTTCTGCAAGTAATCTGCTATATTCAGACCTGGAGAGGAGATGGGCTCCGCCAGGTTTAAAAATGAACTAGAAACGCCGTTTATCAGTATGGCGCCCCTATGACTTGCCAAGGAAACCGGGTCCATACTTAAATATTTAATACGTTACAGATGTGAATGAGATATCATTAAACTATGGTGAGACTGCTGCCAGTTTAAATCAGAAAAGCTTCTGTGTTTGTGACACATAACAAAATTATTTACTCATATGTATTTATTTCGTTTTGTCTGACTTTGAAACTGGTGCGTAAAGAATAAAAATTCGTTCGATAACTTTTTTAGAAAGTCAAATACTTATTTGATTTATAATTATTATATTTTCTTTGCACATCAATTAAATTATAATTTAAACTAGAATGGATTTATTTTCCAGAAAAAGAAACAATAGTTATTTTACCCATTGGCTGAGAACGATATATGTATAAAGATAAAGAAGTAGCCATAATTACTACAAATGCAAATCCCGTACTCACGGCTCCCACATAATAAGGGGGTGGAATAAGTGAGAGAGTTGGAATAAGCGAGGGATGTGCACCAAATATGAACAAAGTTCATAGTGATTTTGCAACAAAATAAAGGAGATTACTTTGCTTGCAATCTGTGTCTAATTGCTATGGATGCATACTTGGTCGTTCAATTTAAATTGCCATGACATATATTCAACCACACTTGAATACATCAGGAAATGTTGAAACCTTCTACAATTTTCTGGAACTTAATCTCAAACGATATACATTTTTGTAAGTAGAAACGTCGGTGGAGAATATATCTTATGAAGTTTAAATCTCAAATTGTAACAAAGTTGTCATGTCGGTATAAAAAAAAGGTAAAATCCGTGGTAAAGCAATTACCTCACATCATCAAATGTTGCTTGATTTGACAGATTATTAAAACTAAAAAATATATAGGGTTAACAGGTCATTTCTGAATGCCATATGCGAATTTGACGTTTTAATTGGATCGGTTGTGATGAAAATAATAGGAATACGGTTAAATACCCCAGGGGAATGTTTGTAGATTGTATAAGAGCTAAAAAAAACTGCTGCAGTAACCACGGAAATATTTGTTAACTGTATGAATAAAGAAAACTCTGACAGTATTTGTAAATACATTTGACATCTAGGTAAGACTGTGAAAGTAGTTATCCAAGGTACAAGGTGTGATTCAAGGAAGTAAGAGATCCATAGAGGAAGATGGAATATGTCGTTGGTGAAGCAATAAATAGTGACTCATGTTCAATATATGCAAGACTACCATTATATATCCACCTATCGATGGATTGGCAGTATCGATAGAGGGTCGGACGCCAGGTTAACTTTGCCTTTCATCCTTACGGGGTCGATAAAATAAAGTACCAGTAATGCACTGGGTGATTTCCTGGCCTTGTGCCAAAAGTAGAAACAATTATATATTCACCTACCATTTTTATTCTGGGTTGGGTTACCGTGTGAATCACGATTACTGGTACTAACAAATACATACTTTTCGCTATAGAAAATTATTCTCACCTTGTTTTCTTACATATTATTCAGATTTGTGGTAACAACTACTTCAAAAATAATATTAAGAGTATGTAGACTCCAAAATGCAAGAAAGGCAAACAATATACACAAATCTTGTCACAGATCAGGTGCATCCAGCAATTTAACATAAAAAGGAGACCGTTATTATTTCCTCGACTGAGGGCGGTGGATTGGCAGTATCGGTAGAGGATCGGACGCCATGCTTTGCAGCATAGAGTTACGGCTCTTTATGATCTGAGCTCAAATCCCGCCGGGGTTAACTTTGCCTTTCATCCTTATGAGGTCGATAAAATAAAGTACCAGTCACGCACTGGGGTCGATTTAATCGACTTTCCCCTCCCCCCAAATTACTGGCCTTGTGCCTATATAAGAAACCGTTATTATTTCCTGGATTGGCAGTATCGGTAGAAGGTCGGACATGCTTTCCAGCATAGTTACGTCCCTTTACGATCTGAGTTCAAATCCGGCCGAGGTTAACTTTGCCTTTCATCCTTACGGGGTCGATAAAATAAAGTACCAGTAATGTACTGGGTAATTGCTGGCCTTGTGCCAAAAGCAGAAACAGTTTTTATTTCCTCTGTTTATCTGAAGGCTCTTCATGATATAGCACCAGTTGCTAACATCCTGACACTCAGTCTTGCTACATCGTATTCTGAAGACTAATGAAGACCTAGATGAGGAGTATAACGAGTGAAATGTGTTTAAGCAGTCAGGCAATAATAGATAATCACCTTCGTAATTCTTCGAGTAAATCAACGTCTCTGTACACACCATCTCCGTAAATAAACACATATACCCAAGTAGTTATATATATATATATATAATAAAGTATGACTCCCTACATGCAAAATACATATAGGGACACATGTATTATCCAACCGTATGCCAATGTGGCTCTATGGCAGGTTAATAAATTAACGAGCCAGAACATATATAATCAAGGTTTAGCAAATCAGAAAAAGTTTTAAAATAAATTTTAAAAAGTTCACTGTACCTGCTGTAATTACCCTTACCGTACGGTTTCAAGTCTCAACATAAATGGATATTCCATTTCCATTTATATTCCATTTCCGCCCTTGCCTTCTATCTTTATACACGGCACTGGACAGGATTGTTTCTTCATCATACACTCTCATCTCGGGAACAATTTTGAATGGCGCCAGTTCGTGATTTGAACTCGGGAATTTTATATTCTCTGAGCGAAAAGAACCCTCTGACGAAAGTCTTTCTTTTCAATGGATTTCCGCATGGAATATCCATGTATTTTGAGACTTGAAACCGTACGGTAAGGGTAATTACAGCAGGTACAGTGAACTTTTTAAAATTTATTTTAAAACATATTCTTATTTGCTAAACCTTGATTATATATATATATATATATATATATATATATATATATAACGAAGGAGGTGTAGTAAGGAACCAGATGGACCATTACGCACCAGAGTACTCAATACTTCGGGTAGTAGAGTGGGTACTAGGAAAATGTCTAACGGCGACTGAAATAGCAGTCGAAACAGCTTGAGTTCTGCCGTCGGGGTTAAACATGTTCCTATATATATATATATATATACATATATATATATATTAATGCTTCCGTCATTAAGCTAACAGAAGTCTGATGAGCTTTTGATTCCAGAGTCGTTCCCCGATCGATAGAGATCGAACCTTGATCTGATCAACCACTAATAGCGCGTCACGCCTGAATATACTTGGTGAAAATTGGACATCTCGTTAATACTTATTATCACTACGGTGGCGGTGGATTGGCAGTATTGGTAGAGGGTCGGACGGCATGCTTTGACGTATAGAGTTACGGCCCTTGCCATTCTGAGTTCAAATCCCGCCGAGGTTAACTTTGCCTTTCATCCTTACGGGGTCGATAAAATAAAGTACCAGTAATGCACTGAGTAATTGCTGGCCTTGTGCCTAACGTAGAAACAATTATCACTACACACTGCTTAGTTCAACCCGAAAATACATACTGGAGTCTAAGCATCGAAAGTGTAACTTGACGCTACAATTGCGAAACTATATATATACATACGATTTTCTTTGAATGAAACAGTTCTAGTCCCGTAGAAGCAACTATTATATTAAATTTGTTGTATACACTCTACTAATATATTGAATATATTATATACCCCAGATTGAACTCGGGACTCACATATTTATAAAAACACACTCAAACACACATGCTCACACACACACACACACACACACACACACATATATATATATATGTATTTATAGCTCTCTGCCTTTCCGTCTCCCTCTCAATATATATATATATATAACGAAGGAAGTGTGGTAAGGAACCAGATAGACCATAAAGCACCAGAGTACTCAATACTTAGGGTAGTAGAGTGGGTAATAGGAAAATGTTCAAGACACCGACGGCAGAGCTCAAGCCGTTTCGACGGCTATTTCTGGACACCAGAAATAGCCGTCAAAATGGCTTGAGCTCTGCTGTCGGGGTCTTGAACATTTTCCTATATGTATATATATGTAAATATGTATATATAATAAATGTAATCTGAGTTTTTCGAATGTTAATAATAATATTCGATTCGTTTGCAAGCCTCTCATTTTTAAAGCCATGTAATATTCGAAAAACTCAGATTACATTTATTGTATTCAGCCATGTAGAGCGAAATCTTTTAATAGATATATATATATATATATATATATATATATATAGAGAGAGAGAGAGAGAGAGAGAGAGAGAGAGAAAGAGAGAGAGAGAGAGAGAGAGAAAGAGCGAGAGAAAGAGTGAGAGAGAGGGAGAGAGAGGTAGAGAGTGAAGTGATAACAGGTGTTTGTATGTGCACCTTCAGATTAATTAATTTCAATATATTTCTATTTTTAAACATCTGCACAGTTTGCTTTTAGCAGTATATGTTTTATTGTCTATCTTCTCATATTTTCTTTTCTTTCCTTTTTTTCAGGAATTCTAAGCTGGCCAAACGACTCTGCAATCTGCAATGGTTTCTAGATGAACATTTCGGTGTTGGCAAAAGCGTAAGATCTCTGGTTAAATAAGGAAAAAATGAAATAAATATCAAAAACAAACGATACCAGCAATACAGGTTTCAATATTATCTAAAGTTGGATGATTAATTAATATATATCTAGTGTCCAATTTCACTGTCCCACGTATACATATATACACACATACATACACACACACACACATATATATATATATATATATATATATATATATATATATATATATATATAAGTTTATTTTCTGTCTAAAAAATAAAAAAAAGAATGTTGTTTGGAACTTTTCTGTCTACCGCTTATATATGATTTAACTTTCTAAGCCTTCTTGAAGGCAAAAAGAGGAAAACAAAACGGTCACAGGAATTGTCACCCTAACATATACAAAGGTACATACACACAGATATATTCACACATAGACACATATACATACATGTATGTCTATATATAAATGCTATTTATATAAAATCTATAGATTTAAATATACAAACATCTCATTTTGAATATCGCCTTGCATAATTTTGATCCACTTATGATCTGAATTTGAAACGATCATCCGGTTTTTCGTCCTGTCAAACTTCTATCCGTGTTTAGTCATCAGAAAAATCCTGCATTTGCTGTCCCTCATATTACGCCTACTCATACAGACACAGAAACACACATATACACCTACATATACCATAACAAATAAAACATATACACACACATACACATGTACATATACCAGAACAAATGAAACACACACACATCTACATGTACATATACCACACCAAATGGAACACAAATCTACATACACCAGAACAAATGAAACACACACACACACATAAGCATATATTCACGAAAATGTAATCGACCATATAAACACATAAGCTCCCGACACGCACACACACACACACACATATATACACACACACACACACACACACACACACACACACACACACACACACACACACACACACACACACACATATATATATATTTATATATTTAGACATACATTCACGGAATAAAATACACATACAAACACACGCACACAACAGACAATTGTACTTATTCGACGGACCACAAAAATATACACATTTGTGTTCATCCAACGAAACTCACATATACGCACTAAGACACCTACACATGCAACTGCATACCTACGTCAATATAATTCTACGGACAGTCTCAAACACATGCATGCATGCACACTACTGCACATACACATTCCACAATATCACACGCGAACGTGTGCGCGTGTGCCTGCCTCCCCCAAATGAATTGTTCAGGAAGAAGTTACCACTGGTACTCACACCACTACCAGCATCCACATCATCATTATCATCATCATCCTTATTATCTTTATCATCACGCTCATCACCATCATCATCATTACCATCAACGTTATCATCCCCAGTACCGTCATCAGTGTCTCCACCATCAACATCGTCATACCCGTCACATTTCTCGTCATCACGGCCACCACGGTCACCACCACTACCTCCGTCATTATTCCCATCCTCTTCAGAATCATTGTCGACCTCATCCCCCAAATCATTGTAATCAACGCCATCATCTTCAACAGAAATATCTACAACAACAACAAATACAACTACAAATACAAGAACAAGAATAGTCAAAAGAGTAGAAACAGTTGTATATTCAGAATGGTGATAACAGACAAAAATATATATTGACAGATATTAAGTCTTAAATGTCTCTCTTTCGCTCTCTATATCTCGCTATCTATCTATTTATCTATCTATCTATCTAGACAGCTAGCTAGCAAGCTCGCTATGGATACTTTTAGATAGATATAAACCGATATTATGAGTAAACCAAATATGCCAGGACCTTAATGCGCCTATTTACATAACATTTATATATTGGCCTGTCACCTTTCTAAACGAAATAGAGCTGCAATATTGATACACCTTGTTGACCGTTAGATCCAGCAATGTTTGGTATGCGAAGCACAACAGCTGTGTGCACTATCGCTTCAGCGTCCAACTCACCACAATGCGCCTTTTGTGCATTTCCTTTCTACACGTTCTTCTACTACTGCTATTGCGGACTGCTTTTAGCAACTCTATCCACAGTGACGTTGGCCGATTTCGGCCACTCCCTGTCCCCTGTTCGTTACGCAGGGGCCAGGGTTAGTAATTATGCCGAAAAGAAAATTCGAATTGACGGCGATGTGGTGTTTGGTGGTCTATTCCCAATGCACGAAAAGGGACAAGATGGCAAAGCTTGCGGCAGTATCAAAAAAGAGAAAGGAATACAAAGAATGGAAGCCATGTTATTTGCCGTGGACAGAATTAACAAGGACTATAACTTGTTACCTAACATTACTGTTGGTGTACACATTCTGGACACGTGCAGCTTTGACACATACGCGTTGGAACAATCGATGGATTTTATCCGCGCAAGGAACTTAAACACAATGGACTACACCTGTACTGACGGAAGCCCCCCGAAATATTCCCCAAAGACATCTGTCGTGGGGGTTATAGGGGCTGCCTCCAGCTTGGTTTCAATTATGGTAGCCAATATTCTCAGACTATTTAAGGTAAGTGGGATAAGTTTAAATTATCTTTCATTTACAGACGTGTTAATTCATACATATGCATATTGTATGTGTAAAATAAATCAAGCATATATTATCACTTTCTTTCTCACACACACACACACACACACACACACACACACACACACAAACACATATATATATATATATATATATATATATATGGCTGACTGAGAACACACTTCCATTTTCTGAGAATTGTTTCGTCTTTCCTCTTAGCAATCTCTATGTTTTTATTTATTTATTTTTTTCCTATTCTATTCTCTGAGAAAAGACTAGTGTTCGAAATAGGACACTTTTCCTAATCAAGAGTTAAACTAATATATTTATTCGTTGTACTGTGTTGTTGTATTTGTTGCTTCCGTTTAGTTTTGCATATATATATTCTCTTTGTTAACTTTACTAATGCTATTATTATATATATATATATATATATATATATATATATATATATATATATATATATATATATATATATACATATATATATATAATAAAAATTGACAAACACAGCGATACAAAAACAATTTGTGTCATTAGGTTCATTCTTTGAAGTAAAGAGAGAAGATAAATTCAACATATCGGACGTTAGCTATAACAAATAGATATAATTTATTGAACAACAACAAAAAACAAAGATTACCAGGTAACTTATTTTCCGTTACCTCATCTTACAGTCCATTTTGCATTGTTTAGCCTTCTATAACTTTCAACGTTATATATACAATGCTTCAAGCAAACTACATTTTATTACAAATAGATAAATTAGAAAATAAAATGTATAGAAAAAGGACATGCAAGTGTGAATGTGTTGTTTTCAATATGTTGTGTGTATCAGAGTATATATTGTGGAATGGTCTATTCATTGTTCCTGATGGTGTATATATGACATTGTATATATGTCTGTGGTTTGTCTGTGTATGTATCAAATATAAAGGAAATAATTAGTGACAAATATGTACCTGTTTATTATATACGACGTTATATACACATACGCACACATGTTTATATGTGTGTGTGTGTGTATGTGTGTGTAGGAATAAAGAAATTGCTAAAGTCAGAAATACTATAGAGATAGGTTATAAAATAGGGTGAATACTCTTAAATGACGGCAAAATAGTTCTATCTGGAAGATATGGAGTTCAATTCCTCATAGCAGCTGATAGAACTCTTTTGCTGCCATTTAAGAGTTTTCACCCTATTTTATAACCTATCTCCCGAAGTTGAGGGTTGTTCTATCGACGGGGATTTTGATTGTTATAATTGTTTATTTTTAAAATTTGTACACGACTGTATGTAAAATCCCCGGCATGTGTCTTTGTATTGTCCCCTTTTCCTAGGCGTCCTTGTGGCAAATAAAGAAATATATGTATCTATTGGGGATTTCGATTGTTAAATTTCTTTGTTTTAATAATATTTTTACACGACTATATGTAAAATCCCCGGCATATGTCTTTGTATTGTCCCCTTTTCTTGTGCGCCGCTGTGGCAAATAAAGAAATATATCTATCTAGTATCTCTGCAATTTAGCAATTTCTTTATATTTATACATACACGCACACACACACACACACACGCGCACACACACACACACAAATATATATATATAAGTGTGTGTATGTGTGTGTATAACGGGTATATAATGAACAGATACATATTTGTCACTAATAATTTCTTTTATATTTTATACATACACAGACATATATACAATGTTAATACAACCAGACATACATAGACACCACGAAGAACATTATATAGACCATTCCACTAATATATACTCTGATATACACAACAAATTAAAAATCATCACACGCACACACTCGCATGTCCTTTTACTATTTATTTTATAACCTATCTATATAGTATTTCTACACTTTAGCAATTTATTTAAACTCACACACATCCATATATTAGTACGTGATTATCAATATGTTCATTATTAGATATCATTTCCATAGATAACAATTGATATCAGTAGTCATTTGATAAACTTGAACTGATAACTGATAACCGATAACCCTTGGATAGTGAAATCCATAAGAGTGCACGAGATATATCCAGCGTGTACTCCACATCTATGAATAATTTTATAGATTATTAATCTATAGACCTTTGATATTAATAATGTATTGTTGGAAAATGTTGAGAGTTAGCTTTAAATTTAGTATACACATATGCATCAATATAAAAATGTACTTATAATAAAGCATATATGGACCTGTAAATTCTGAGGGTATCATAGGAGCCCTGTATTGAGATAAAGACTTTCTAGAGTATTTTCAAATCTGGAGGTGCCCAGTTCTTCTCTAAACCCGAAAACAGCAGATTTCCTCCAGGGTAAAGAGTGCGAGAGGATGAAAGTGAGAAAGAGTTATAAAGAATGAATGAACCCAAATACTTGACTAGTATTCTTTTTTACTGACCTCGACTAGCTGAAATGCAAAGTTGACTACGGTAGGATTTGAACTCAGAGAACAGAGAACCGGAATGAATACCGTGAAACATTCTACCCAGCTTTCTATCCACACTGTCAATTGGGCGCCTTGACATTTTAATACACATCCGTAAAAATAAGAATGATATTCACACATTACGAAAACATTTAGTGAAATATTTTCATAGGGACAGCTGTTCTGTCACGTTGCACGTGAAAAATCAGAATGTTATATCCACTCATCCGAAAGGAAGTGCTGGGTATAGAGTTAGTTTCTCAACGATTACCACACCATACTTGAGAACACGTGTTTAATCTGAAAAGGATTTTCAAACCGAGTTGAAAATGCTTTTGAAATGCGTGAACAGTATGGACTGTTAATTGTTGGGAAATTAATTCTCTCTCTCTCTCTCTCTCTCTCTCTCTCTCTCTCTCTCTATATATATATATATATATATATATATATATATATATACAGACAGACAGACACACACACACATATATACACACACACATAAACACACACACACACACATACGCGCACACACACACACACACACATATATATATATATATATATATATATATATATATATATATATATATATATATATTATTGTGGCTGTATGCTTTTATGCATATATTCATAAACATTCAAAGATAAATCTATAAGATGTATGTGTATGCAGCCTTTCACATATCTGTTTTGTTCTCTAAGTAAACTTGAGAAATTCAACTGCTTGTTTAGTATTTATTTCTTTTATCTTTCTTATTTTAAACACTCAACTTTTAGAAATCAAATGTTGTATTCAGATGTTGTTTGCTATGGAGAAATAGAGATATTTATTGCATCTCAGGACACAAAAATACATCTTATTATGTTGTCTTCGTCGAGTTAAAAAGAAAACTTGTGCCAAAAATCTGTCAGGGGCTGGTGTTTAGTTTGCTTATTTTATTCTAATTTCAAGATCACCACCGCAATACTGATAACATGTAGAATCCATAACATATATTCACACATATAGGCATTCTTACTGACACACAGACACACACAACCACACACATATATACTCACTTACAAACACACATACACACATATATACATATACACTCACACACACACACATCACATACACACACACACACTTAAACACATATACGCACATACACACAGACAACCACACACCAAACATATATACTCACTTACATACACATACACACATAGGTACATATACACTCACATACTTAAACACATACACTCAGACAATCACACACACATACACACACACACCCATACACATATATACACACATACACACATATATACATATACACTCACGCACATACACTCACACATACACATTTACTTACACACACACACACACACACACAAACAAAGATGTTAGCTATAACACAACACCATAAAAACATAGACTGAAATAAATATTAAAATAAAATAAAGTTAAAAGAAATTTAAATACCTCTGAACCGTAATAACTTTAAATTGCTAGCTAGCATTGCCAAATATTTCATAAGAATATTTTTCAAGATGTCCAATTTTGCCATTCAAAACAATTACATGTGTGTGCGCGCCTGTGTGGTAATGTTTGTATGTGTGGAGATAGAATTGCGTGTTTCTTGATAAGCTTGGATGTTGTGATTATTCTATATTCGACAAAGGTATGTGATGGACAGAATTGGTGGAGCGTCGAGTAAAATGCTTTGTGGTATGTGTGCCGGCTATTTATGTTCTGAGTTCAAATCCCACCAAGGTGGTTATGTCTTTTATCTTTCCGGGGTCGTTAAAATCAAATCACTTACTGGGGTCGACGTAATTAGCTTTCCCTTCACGACAAATCATTGTCCTTGGTCCAAAGTTAGAAGTCATTATTTTACATTGTGAGTTCAAATCCCGCTAAGGTTAACTTTGCCTTTCATCCTTACGGTGTCGATAAAATAAAGTACCAGTAATGCACTGGTTAATTGCGGTATTTTTCTGGCTCTTTATATTTTGTAAAACGTCCAGCTGTTGACATTCAAATGAAGCCGCGGTCAATTTTGCATTTCATCGATAAAAACGTGCCAGTAAAGAACTAGGCTCAAATTGTTCGGGTTTTCCCATCCCTCAAATACCTCGCCTTGAGCCTAAATTAGAAATAAATGTTTAGACTTTGTTAAAAAATATTATTTGGCGTTGGAAATGGAGAGTAATATGTTGAAACTTACGTGATAAATAATTACGTATATTTATACATTATATTCCATTTCAGCCGTTTTCAATTGTCTTATCAATTCTTACCATATATTACTAGTAAATTAACGGCAGATATTACGTGCTAACCACATAGAAGTCGCTGAAGAGTTTTGATATCATTGAAATATTCTATCACATTCACTTACACAGCTTCACGTTTTACGTTTACTTCCTTCCTGTGCTATGTCCATTTTGCTTTTCCTCCTTCTCTGTTTGATAATCCAACTGACAGACAAATAAAGTGAATCATTCACCATATTCTATCGCTAAGGTGTATTTGGTGGTATCAACTCTATGGCAAACATTCAACGAGAAAACCAGGTTTAGGACGATTCTCTCTTTTCATACCATCAGTCACAGATTCCCTGGAGCTGGTAATGTGGGTTGCTTAAACTTTTCTATGTATGCTAATTACAAGAGAATGTTCATGAGTTGATGTTATCATTTATCTTAATTTGGTGTGTGGGAGGGGTTAATGATTGTGACAATGTTACATGTTAGTTACACTCTGTGTTTTGTCTAACAGTTTTGGCATTAACATTAGAATGTCCAAAGATAATAGAAAGGAATTGAAAATCAGATCTACCCATAAAAATAACATACTTCAGAACATCTGTTGATTCAGTGATGTTGTATTAATCAGGTGTATGGACCATGATACAAGCACTTGAGCCAGTGTTGTTGCATGGATCAGGTCCCTGAGACAAATACCGTATACCGTATGAGAAACTAGATGGTTTATACACTAAACTGATTAGGGTTGTACAAAACAAGCTAGCATCAAAGGATCAAAAATAACAATTCATAAGGAAACCTCCCCAAGATAACAACAGCAGTTGCTTAAAGCCGGTTACGATGTGCTGGATGTTGCTGGAGATGTAAGGAAGATGTTATACACACACACACACATACACACACGCACACAGCAATATGTTATACACACACACATACACATACACAAACATACACACACACATACACATACACATACATACACACGCACAAATAAAATATAATATATTAGTCCCAAACTAAATTAACATGCCAATACAGAAAGAATACATTATATACATACTCTAAGTCAGTGTATTAGAAATGAAAGTTTATACGGATACTTGGAAGACAATAACCACAATTGCTCAAAGACAGTTACAATTTGCATGTCATTGCTGGAGAAGTAAGTAGGAAGTTATACACATGTTAATATTAGGGGAACCAACTCAAAGGATACGCAGTAAAGGAAGGCCTGCTCGAACCTTCATCAATCAACTCTCAGACGATACAAACCTCAGTATGGAACAGTTGCCAGGGGCTATGGAAAATCGCCTGCGGTCGCAATGATGATAAACAGTTTGCTTGAGATCAACTTGAATGGAGTGAGTTAAATATCTTGCTTCGTGATGATAGAGTGCAGTAACTGTCGCCAAGTACACAGCTGATGTTGTCAGTTAGTCAGGCAGTGAACTGACAGTGTTTTCCATTGAAAGAGTTGCAGCTGTAGAAAAATAAATTTATCATACGATACAAGGATTCGGTGTATTAAAAATATTTAAATTAGCAAATCAACAACAACAACGACGACGATGAAGCTGACGACGAAGATGATAAGGTTGATGAATGATGATGATGATAATAATAAGAAGAATGGTTTCTTTATTGACAACGAAGTGTCGAGGAAAACGAAATCATTGAGGACAATACAGAACAATACACGTTCTGTATGTATGTTTGTGTGTGGGCGGTTGTTTACGTGTTGGTGTTTGTGTGTAGCATGGATGATATGATGTGAGAGTAAAAATAAACAACAAAAAGAGAACAATAAAATTAAACCAAAGAAAACCCGCTCATCCCAAGTAGAAAAACAGTACAAGAACACACGGTCCTCTAATCTACAGGGGCATATTCAGAAAAGGACCGTTCACTCGGAACATGCTCGCCACTCTCGATGAACAGGCTGGAAGTGGACATTTCTCTCCTCCTTGGTTTTCCTCTTCAAGTGAAATTTTTGAGTCCCGTAACACCCGAAGGATTTATTGGAGCGCCGTATTGATATACTGCATTTCTAACACATTATTATACCTGGCGGAGCCCAACCCTCCCCAACGCTGAATACAGCAGATTTCTTCCATTGAAGAATAGAGAGAATAGTCGAACGGAAATGAAAAAGAGATATAGTGGAACAAGTAAATGAAGGGAAGTGCTTCTCTTCAACCCTATCAGTCGCGTTCACCATAGTCACCAAGTAGATAAAAACTATTAGCCGCTGATAACATAGGGTTGAGAAAAGTTATAGGCTTGAAATTGTCATTATATCAGTCCTCTAAGGAAGGTCTTCTTGTGTGGTAGCAGCCCACGTTATTTGGAATGTCCCCAGCATTTTGCAGGTTGCAGTAGACATCTTGTATGACAAACGTAAACAGATTTCTGATAAGTTACGTCATATTGCAAATATAACAAGAGCACCATCAGCAAAGTAGAACGCAACATTTGAAAAGCAAAAATCCTTTATTCAATACGGACATAATTTAAACCAGAGACGAGGAACGTGCGGCCTTCTATGACATTTTGTGTATCTTTTTGAAAGAAACAAACATTTCCAACGAATTTTTAAATTTTATTGACATTTTTTTCTATCTCTAATTATTTTAATTTAAACCACTTATTGCTGCGAAATTACATTCTCTTACCTAACCCAAATCAAGGCACCTTTGAGATCACAAAAGGCAGATGCCCATCTTGAGGTTCATTTGTAACTTCAGACCTCCATGTTGCAGCCAAATATCAAAATGCTTCCAAGTCGTCACAACAAATTCATTAACAAGTAGTTCGCTTCAATTTACGGCGGTGCCCCAGCATGGCCTCAGCCGGGTGGCTGGAACAGGTAAAAGAGTAAAAGAGTAAAAGAGTAATTAGATTTTTACAAAGTAATTTAGAACTTAAGAATATATAATAATTGTTTCTACGTTAGGCACAAGGCCAGCAATTATCCAGTGTATATAATAATGATTTCTTGAACGCGGCCTTATTATATCCCAAGTAATTTAATGTGGCCGTTCAACGTGTAAAGGTTCCCCCACCTCTGCTTTAAGCCATATAAATTGTTAAACCTTATTCACAGTAAACTGTTTTTCTGTAATGACCTCCTATTCGAATTTCCCATATATTTCCTGCAACTAATATACATGCTTTTAACATATTAAACATCATAGTTAGTATTCCAAGTTTGCCATCTTTGCATGTCGTGTAAAATGACCTGCAGATTAGTTCTTTTTCTTTTTCCTTTTTCTTCTCCTTTTTTCTATTTTTCTTCTTTTTCTTTTTCTGTTTCTTTTTCTTTTTCTTTTCCATTTTTCCCTTTTCTGTTTTTTTCTTTTTATCTCCTTTTTTAGATTTTTACTTTTTTTTTCCCTTTTTTAGATTTTTTCTTTTTCCTTTTTCTTTTCTTTCTTTTTTTTCTTTTACTTCTCATTGATGGGAAGCTGAAGTGTAGCATAATCATATAATACACCTTCCAGTGAGTCCTGTCAGTAGCAACTGTCCCCAATTGATCCGCGAGACCAGTCGTGATCATGGATGTTATCCAAACATCTTGCACGGGGTGTACTCATTGATCACCTACCGGTTGGTTTTGCTCGTGAAATTTGTCCAGCCATTCTTCCTGAGACAATCACAAAGTCATAGCATCGGAGCTTTATCGGCTCTACCCGGAGCGACTCTCTGATCTCGAGCTAACACCGTATCGAATACATTTACTTCAAAAATACTTGGGAGGAACCCAATTGTGGCCGCTCGTATTCGTGATCGCATTTTTCTCTCAGCACATAGGATTCCTGATCAAAATTCAGGGTTAGCACGAATAGGGAATATGAGTTAATGGCTATAATTTGGGTTAATAGAAGCTAACGAAACAATAACGATTATAACAATTTTGTTTGAGACCCGTAACACCCGAAGCATTTGTTGGGGCGCTGTATTGATATACAGCATTTCTAACACATTATTATACCTGGCGGAGCCCAACCCTCTCCAACTCTGAATACAGCAGATTTCTTCCATTGAAGAATAGAGAGAATAGTGGAACGGAAATGAAAAAGAGATATAGTGGAACAATCGACCTCAGTACTAGACTGTTACTTTTTTTATCAACCTCGAAGAGGTGAAAGGCAAAGTTCACTTCGGTGGGATTTGAACTGAAAGATAAGATAGCCAAAACGAATACTGCAAATTATTCTCTCCAACGTTCTAACGACTCTGCAAAATGTCCGCCTTGTATAACATTTTAAGATGGCTAAATTGTATATTGTTTCTTTTATTACTTTTATAATAGTAAGTATAGATAGATATCATCCTTTGAATTTTGATTCTAATTTACCGATATTGTAATAGTGAAGAATCAAAAGCTTCTAAGATGACTTAGACGTGGCGTTAATTAAAGAAACGCATCTGATGTACTTCTTTTGTTTCAGTTATGGTTGTTCCCTTGATAATTCTATTTACTAATTATGCAATGCGACATAGCATATATCATGTCTCATTTCTGTTCGAACAAAGATCTGTTGTTTTATAAATAAAAGGAAAGAAAACAAAAGATCGAATTTAAAACGCTGTAGTAAATATGGTGAAGAAGGCGAATTGGTAGAGTCGTTAGAACATCGGATAGAATGTTTTCTAACTTTTTTTGTCGTCTCACTGCTCACTGATTCCAAATCCCGCCGAGGTCAACTTTTCTTTTCGTCCATTCAATGTCGATAAAAATGTACCAGTCAAGTACTGGGATTGATTCTTCTTCTATATTCCTTTCTCACATCCTTCTCTGGAAGAAGTCTGCTGTATTCAGAAATGGAAAGGAGATGAGGTCGTCAGAATTTTTAAATATGCCCTAGAAACGCAGTATATCAATATGACACCCCTACGACTCTCTTGGGAGTTAGGGGGGGGGGGGGGGGGTGAGAAAAGAAAAATATATGGTAATTGTGAATGGTTCAGTTGTGTTCAGCTCGGAGTCATGAGTTCGATTCCCGGTAGTGCGTTTTTCCCTTCTGTAAAGATTTTTTTTCACATTGCTCAACTTGTTCGAACAACTGTGAGACGCATCGTCGAAGCCGACGAATATCCGCCACAAAAGAGCGATATAATATTTGATAGCAATATTACTAATAAAATATACGAGCCTATATAAATATAATATATCTCATCTGATCGACAATTGATGAGATATTTTATGTCATCCAACACACACACACACACACACATACACACATATATATATATATATATATATGTTGTGTGTGTGTGTGTGTTTGTATAATAATAAGTCTGAACATAAGATTTACAGCGCATATATTAATGAATATGCTTTTTAGGCATATAAAATATATTAAAATTATTTCAAACATTATCTGACAAGGTATACGTATGCGTGTGTCTGTGCATGTGCGTATATGTATGTGTGTATCTGTGTATGTGCGTATGTATACATGAGTGTACCCCTGTATATGCGTATGTGTACACGAGTACGTGTCTGAGTTATTATTTTCACAGAACGTATATTAATATTTTTATTAAGTCATCTTATGTTTGCACTTCTTTGTAGCGCTTATTTATTTTACAGAGAAAAATACCTATAAAATCCGGCAATTATTTATTTAGCTCTGCTATTTCATATACATTAAAATACATAAATATATATAATATATATATTTCTGGAATGCTTATCATCAATATTTCTATTCTGAAAGAGTGTGAGGCTACTTCGTGGTATTCAGTTTCTTCTGCTGACTTAAATCCTATCATTAGCTAAACGAGGTTGTATTTGTTTCACTCTAGACTCACACGGATTTCGCTGTTTGTTAGTCTCTACATGTTCGTTTCATGTGTAAGATATTTGGAATATTTGGAATATTTTGTAAATCTCTACTGTATTATGTAATGCAATTGGACGTAAAAATAGTCGGACTGGACACCCGATCGCACGGTTAAACCACCGGGAGTGAAGGACCCCTAGCCTTTCTCAGGGCATTCTTCTAAGAGAAGGCAAGTCAGAAAACTGGGATAACTCCGATATAAAACCTGCAGCTCAGTAGTTACCGATGATGTTGATCTTTTCTTCTTTTATCGTTATAGCTACTGTCTCTCAGAGAGTGGGATTGGCTCAGTGCACAGTCTTTCTTCACTTTAAAAAATATCTTCACGCACAGGCATTGTACGATAGAATTAATTAATAATTATTAATAATGGTATATCGTGCAATGGCCATACTCGAAAACGAGGAGGCAGCCATCATCATCATGTATGTATGTATGCATGTATGTGTGCATGTATGTATGCATGTGTATATGTATGCATGTATGTAAGTATGTATGTATCTATGTATGCATGTGAAGGCGCATGGCTTAGTGCTTAGAGAGTTGTGAGTTCATTCTCCGATCGCGTAATGCGTTGTGTTCTTGAGCGAATAACTTTATTTCACGTTGCTCCAGTTTACTCAGCTGTAGAAATGAGTTGCAACGTCGCTGGTACTAAGCTGTATCGGACAACACCGGTGGTGTGGAGAGAGGAGACTTGTATGCATGGAGGATAGCTGGTCTTCAATAAACTTGCCCAGATTTTGTGCATTGAACGGGAACTTTTTATGTACAAAACTCATCGTCATTAGTGACCGTTGGGGGAATTATAAATGTATGTATGTATATGTCTATGCAAGCAGATGTCTAGTTCACGATGAAATAGAATTAGCGTAAGGGTCTTTCTGCTATGAACATAGCGTATGCTTTTAAGATGACGTTGTTTGCTGTTATAGGGTTCAGTAGAGTTGATTGTCTTAACAATTATGTTAATAGTCAGAATGATGGTGATGAGTGTTTTACTAAACACAGGTTCTTCTTATTAGGAGCGTCCAGTTTGTTGGATTGGTAGAATCGGTGGGATCTCAGAAAAAATACGATTGACATATTTGTTCTAGTTCTTTACCTTCTGAGTTTAAATCCCATAGAGGTCAAATTTTCCCTTTATACTTGCGATGTCGATACAATAAAGTACAATATAATCGACAACCCCACAGATGTTCAGTCTGATGCCTAATTTAGAAATGTTTATTAATGGCTTTCATAGCAGTTGCTGTGCTGAGTTATAGACCACATGTTGGTGATAGAAGATATAATGATGTTGAAGCTACTGTTGCTGGTAACATTCCTTGTAGTTTTACAAAGTGGTTATTCTGGTAATGTTGGTGATAGTGTGGGTGGTAACATATGATAACATTTCAAATAAAATAGCATACACACGGACATTTTTCTTTACACACACACACACACACGTGTGTGTGTGTGTATATATGTATGTGTATGTATGCGTGTATGTGTGTATATGCGCGTGTGTGTGTATGTGTGTGTTTATGCGTGTGTGTTTATATATATACATACATATATATATATATGTGTGTGTATTTATGTTCGTGTGTGTATATATATGTGGAAGTGTATGTGTATATATGTGAAGTGTGTGTGTGTGTGTGTGTGTGTGTGTGTGTATGTGTGTGTGCGTGTGTGTGTTCAGAAAACAAACAGCCAATCTTCTATGCGACTTCATTGCTGGTCCATCTAGATAAGAGTTTAGAGACATCATTGAGACAGTGTTAAGTTGATAGTCAGCCTATCTATTGATTTTGTTTATTAGCAGTCCTGCAATACATCTTCCTTTCAATTCTCTCGAGAGCAACACTACCTGTTAGCAGTTAGGTTTTATATAACAATTATTGATTTTTTGTTTGTTTCTATTTTTTTAACGTAGACATAAGATCCCACACTGTACAGTAGAGATACAACGGAAGGCTGACGGTCCTGACCCCAGTGCATGAGTACTATTACTTATATCGAATTAACGAGATTTAGGACCAGAACTTCAAAAAAGAAAGGTTGTGTGGAAGAGAAAAAAAAACAAAACAACTCACTGTATGTTGTAATTTGGTTCCCTGCCAAATTAGCCACTCAACCACGTATATTGCATAGCATAGCACAGTCCCGTTACCACTGATGTAGTCGTGGAGGTGCCGCAATGGCAAACAACGTTTCTACGGTATTTTTAAACCTGGCAGAGCCCATCTCCTCTCAAGATCTGAATACAGTAGATTTCTTACAGAGAAAGATAGAGTAAGCAAATGGAAGTGAGAAAGGGGTATAAAAGTTAAAAGCAGAATCGACCCCAGGACTAGACTGGTACCTTTTTTATCGATTTTAAATGGCTGAAAGGCAAGGTTGACCTCAATAAGATTTGAACTCAGAGAGCAGAAAGCCGAAACGACAACCACAAAGCATTCTATCCGACTTTCTAAGGACTCTGTCAATTTGCATTATAACCACGTATATATGTATTTTCTTTAAGAAATATTGATTTTGTTTTACATTCATACTTTGATTCGGAGCAATACGTGATGGGAGACCTTAATATAACTCTCTTTGTAACACTTTAAAGGATATTGGTGATGCAATTAACATTTGCTGGCTTTTAACTAAACTAGGGAAAGTGAAACCTTATCACTGATTCGGTTCATTGGAGCTTACTGCTTATCTACTGTGCCCATTATTGTGTCTATTTTGCTCTTATCAAGAGATAGATAGAGAGAGAAAGAGAGATAGGCAGAGAGAAACAGAGACAGATAGAGAAAGCCGGAAGATGGAGGCAGAGAGCAGGAGAGAGAGAGAGAGAGAGAGAGAGAGAGAGAGAGAGAGAGAGAGAGAGATGGTAGCGATAAACGTTTCTGAACGAAGTTGTGTTTTATAGTTATTGATCAATTGCAAAGCCACGAGTTTATATGTGAAGAGAGACGTTGAGATACATCCATAAAATAGTGCAGACGTACCAGTTAAATAGATCCTCCATTGGAGTACATTAGTGTTCATTTATTACAAACTAGCAGCGATATTAGGCTTCACGGATTTAATAACTAAAATTAATAAAATCACATAAATTCAACGTATTTCGGGCAAATTGCTGAGAAAGATGTCGATAATTTTCCCTTGGTACAGAAATGTTGATTCAGACAGAGTTTTTACACCAAGTTAAAAGAAATTGTTCAAGTTGAGATTCATATAAAAAAGAAAAAAAAAAGAAGAAAAAAAAGAAAAACACAAAAACAAATAAATAAATAAATAAGTAAATAAATAAAAATAATAAATTAAATAATATTTTACACGTACATTTTTACTCCCGGCAAAATATGCTTATCTTTAATACACTCTACTACTACCTTACGTAATTATGCTAAATGCAATATGTTTCAAATTAGAAATATTTTCTAATAACTATTGCAGTGCTTGGGGTATAAAATATTCTGCTTTTTATTTTTGGTAAGAATATAAGATAATAAAATTTAGAGAATGCAAAATACACTGCCACCTATTCCTTTAAATGATATGCCTTGATTGCAAAATTTCATCCATGTAGGAAGAAAGATAAGACCTAATATTTAGACCAAATTATATTCAATAACTTAACGTATTAAGTTTTTTCATTAATTCATTGGCCTTGTTCATAAGTAAAGATGCTGAAATGTGGACACAGCATATCCAAATTTTTAATGAATTCGCTTTGTAATCATTATGCAGCAAGTTCGATTCCACTCCGTGGCAACTTAGACAAATGTGATTTCCTATACACTCTGGGTGACCAATGCATTGTGAGTGAAACTTGTTAGAAGGAAACTAATTGGCCTGAATTGAAACCACGAACTGTGGGTTATTCCCCACTTTCATCCACTAGCTTTCAACAGCTTGTAAACTAAGGGGACTGAACATCGATTTTTCATTAGGGAAATGCATAGTTAATTTATAGATTCTGTCTATATTTACACTGGTTGTCTGTTGTTTGGTCAGTGTATTTCAATATTGTGGTTCCTTATTCAAAAAAACACTTAGTGTTTATATATGTTGTGTAATATATTATTAACATTAGAATGTTTGAAATCTATAATGAATGGTTTTCCTTATGCTTTTGTCTTTATAAATATATATAATGTGTGTGTGTGTGTGGGTGTGTATATGTATATATACATATATATACACATATATATATGTATATATACATATATATACACATATATATATGTGTATATGTATATATATACATATATATATACACATACACATATATATATGAGAGAGATGAGGGGGGGGGGGGAGAAAGAGTCTGAGACCGAGCAGATCACTAATCATGGGTGTACTCGCTATATGAGGAGATGCTAAGTGGTTATAGATATATGCAAAATCTCTCTCTCTCTCTCTCTCTCTCTCTCTCTCTCTCTCTCTCTCTCTATATATATATATATATATATATATATATATATATAGTAATAATAATAAATGTGAAGACTAAAATCCAAAGAGGGCTCGATAAGGATAAGGATACCGATTGACTTTGTTAGTTTCAGACGATCCCGTTAAGGGTGAAAGCAGCGATTATTTGCTTAAACTTTAATCTGTTATATTAATAAATATATATATATATATATAAATGTATATATATATATTGTCTAATGACCATATATATATATTTATTATTCAAAATATTGTTTCTACTTTTAGCACAAGGCCAGCAATTAACCAGTGTATTACTGGTACTTTATTTTATCGACCCCGTAAGGATGAAAGGCAAAGTTAATCTCGGCGGGATTTGAACTCAGAATTAAAAGGGCCGTAACTCTTTGCGTCAAAGCATGGCGTCCGATCCTCTACCGATACTGCCAACCAAATATATATTTTATTATACATATTTCAAAGGTACAATGGTGTTTAAGTACGTTTTCATCAGATAACATATATGAGAGATTGGATATGCGACATACATACCGCTACGGTTTTGGTTATTCAATTCCAATCGTGGTGACTTGGTGTATAGCCAGTGGGCACTTTTGTGGCGTAAGACTGTAATACTGAAATACATCTTGTGAGTGGTTTATCTGATTTTGCAAGGTGCCATGTGCAATTTTAAGTAGTGTGTTTAATTCATTTCTGTTCTATAGTTTACCTTACTGAATTATTTATAAATATTCATCCACTGCACTAAATTGTTTATTATATTCCATGTTTTTTCTTGTATTGAAGCTTCGCTTTTCAAGGAGAAACTAAACATACTTCTGAGTAGGGAGTTTAACAACTAACTCTCAAAGTAAACATTCATTATCTCTATGCATGTTAAAGCATTTATAATCCAGTTTAGTCTATATTGACGCAAGATATGCGTTGCTTCTAATTCCTGTATTAAAGCTGGGTGATGAGCCAATTGGTTTTGTTTTTATTTAAAGTACAGTCTATATAAGGAAAGAAACAGAACATTCACGTAGATTTAAAATATTTCGTTAAACAATTTAAAAATCTCCGTCCTCAGCAGACAACCAATAAACACACACACATTGTTTTCTCTTATTCAGTTGTTGTTATTGTTGTTGGTGATGGTGGTTGTGGTGACAGTGGTGGTGGTGATGATGGCGGTGGTTGCGGTAGTGATGGCGGTGGTGGTACTGCTAGTGCGTCCGGTCCTAGTGTTGCTGGCCTTAGATCTGTAATTGTTGGAGGTGTGTATGTTACTCTGACTTCCGTTGATCCTGCTAATAGTACCGGAGTTTGTGCTTTGGTTGTGTTTGCAGTTTGATGGTGCATATTAGATGTGGCTCTGATGTCCTAGTGTTTCCAGGAAGGGGGCTCTGTTGCTCCCCTTCTGTTGATGACAGATATCTCTCAACTGGTTTGTCTGACCACTCAGATGGCAACGAGGTCTTTTTCCATTAACTCCACACTGATCCTTGACCAGTTTTTCGGCCGGCCTCTTCTGACTTCCCGAAAGTTATCCCTGCCAGCTAGAACCACACTGCCGAGTTTCCCCAGATATCCAACTCTAGTTGGATATCTGGTGTGAATCCGGATTAACTAGACATTTCAGTCAGGTAGGCGAAGGAGGTGAGAAGAAAATGAACAATCCGAAGTCTCCGGGACTAGATAGAGTTCAAAAGATGTAGTGAATGACTTGCATGAATAGCTGAACAACTCAACGCATTTTTAAATCATGACCAATTGATACTGGAGTGGCTGACAAAAGGAGAACAGTTTTGGCCTTGAAATACATCACCTAAACGGGATGGTAGACAACTATAGGCCAAGAACATGCTTGTCACTTATGTGGAATAATGAATGAATAAATGTCTGGGTATCTTGAAGAAAATGGAGTCCAACCAAAAGAGCAGAAAGGGTGCAAGTGTAAGCGGAGAAGTACCAATAATTAACTTTTGATAAACAAACAATACTTCGGGATACAAGAGAAGGAAACCCAACTTGGCCATGGCGTGGACAGCTTACCGTACATCCTATGATATAATCCTGCATTCTTGAAAAATGGAATGTGTGAACCTACTGTGCATTGCATCGAATGTTGTGCGATTCTTTTGGAAATGTCTGGAGAAGCGGACGACAGATCTGAAAGCACATGGAGGAAGCTAAAGTAGAATAAAAATCAGAGATACATTTCAAGAGAACAGTCTATTACCATTGATAATGAATTTGGCCAGATATGAAGTCAAGGGTCACCAACAATAGTTTAACCACTTATTATTGATGGACGTCTTAAAATCTTATGGTAATGATGGCTCTCATGTCAGTTCCCTCGTCGATACTATTTACACGTTTAGTGCTAATATCAGAATAGTGTTTGATTGAAAATGTCTGGGCTGTTACTTTTGAACAGATGCAAAATTAAATGTATGGATTGGTTGTTGCGCTACCAAGAGAAGCAAATAGAAGAGGAGGGTTATCAGTTCTTGATATATTGCAAATGGACAAAGCAATGGAGGAGGAAATGAAAGAAAGATTTAGGTGGAATGTTTGCGCAGACAGAGACTTGAACTCAAGTCGAAACTGAATGGACGGAATTAGACTAAGATTGAAGCTAACAACGTAGTAGAAGAGTTAAACAGCTTAGACCGAAAAAAGAAAAGCTATTTACTAGATATACATTATAATTATTTCGTCCAAAGGGTAACACATACATCTTTTATGTACCAAAGAAAATAAGAGGGAGAGGTTTGGTTGGATGTAAAGATCGCATTACAGCAGAAGAAAGCATGACATGGTACATAAACAATGTCACAGAACCGAGATTGTTGGTAGTAAGTGTGTTAGGTTTGTGCAAAAGATTGCAAAGATAAAACACAGAACAAGCATTTGAAGATGGATGAAATTGAAAATAGGCGAACAGAAATAAAGAATGCATAGGAAATTCCATAGAACCATAGAGATGTTGACGATACGACAGATAGAAGAGAAATGTGGTTATGGATAGCTAAAAGTGACTTACGCCCGGAAACAGAGGCCTTAATCAGAGTTGCTCAAGAGGAAATACTAAGAATATTTTATGTCAAACACAGAGTAGTTCACACAGCAGAAAGAGATAAATGTATAATTTGTGGCGAGAAAGAAGACACTCGGCATATAATCAGTTAACGTACACCACTAGCTCAAAATGAAAGGTTATTCGAGCATAAGAAACAAGAATTATTTCGATGCATACACAATATGTTTGTTTATAATAAACATACGAACGTCTTGCTGGCATATGGCAGGCAAAGACGTGAGCGAAATTTGGTTACAATATCTAGTAAGACAAACCATCTCACAGGTGCTCCTTATTACTTCGGATTAGCAGAGATGCTGGTAGACGTTTAATGAAATACTTTCCACTTGTGACACCTCCGTATTTTGTATTTCCGCAACTACATTATTCAATGTTTTGTATATTCATATAGTTACGCACACGCACCTACAGATGTACACACACATACACGTACGCTTACGCAGATACATACAAATATATATGTATGTGTCTGTGCGAGTAAGAGCATTCTGAATATACGAGGCGACATCGCATAGTACCCCGGTCTCGGGCTTTACATCTCTCTCTCTCTCTCTCTGTATATATATATATATATATATATATATATATATATATATGGATAAAAGGCTACGATAAAATACGTGTAATGCTGACACATGCATAAGTAAAAATATTTTCATAAAACAGACACTGATTATCTAAAAATGGCTACGCTTCTGTTAATAAGAGTATTCTACGTATAGAAAAAATATATAGTTTCGTTCACATCTCTTTGGATTGTATTCTCAGTATATTTTCATTATATTCTATTTTATAATATCTGTTCTCCTAACAATGCAATAAAGGAACAAAATTTACACCTTTTTTTTTTTGTTCATCAGTATTTTAACATATAAGAATTTCTGCTTAGAATCGATCTGTAACATTATTGTTTTAATAAAATGTCTTTGTTTTGTTGCAGTGTTCTCTTCTTAATGGTGAGAAGTAGTCTATTGTAGTTTGTTTTCGTTATCTTAACATTATAGATTATTAGAAATGGTTTTCCCTTCCAAATAACCTTTTGTTTAGGCTTCCACCTACATTTACATAAACAGAGACACTCTCGCAGACACAAAAACATACACTGCCATAGACACACACACACAGAAATAGACACACACAGAGGCACATACACATGTATACTTAATTTGGTGAATTGTTTATAAATTAAATTCTGTTTTGATTTCACCTGAACATCGTTACAATGAGTTGTGTGTGTGTCCCCACTAGTTACTAATGTAATTATATAGCTGTTTCTACTTTTCTACAATTATCTCAGTGCATTACTGGTACTTTATTTTATCGATCCCGTAAGGATGAAAAGCAAAGGTAACCTCGTTAACTAAATGTAATTATATAATTGTTTCTACTTTTGGCACAAGGACAGCAATTACTCCAGTGCATTACTGGTACTTTATTTTATCGACCCCGTAAGGATGAAAGGCAAAGTTAACCTCGGTGGGATTTGAACTCAGAACGTAAAGGGTCATATCTCTATGCTGCAAATCATTGTGTCTGACACTCTACCGATACTGCCAATCTACCGCCTTATAATTATATAATTGTTTCTACTTTTGGCACAAGGCCAGTAATTACCCAGTGCATTACTGGTACTTTATTTTATCGACCCCGTAAGGATGAAAGGCAAAGTTAACCTCGGCGGGATTTGAACTCAGAATGGAAAGGACCGTAACTCTATGCGTCAAAGCATGGCGTCTGACCCTCTACCGATACTGCCAATCCACCGCCTTGTAATTATATAATGCCCTCAAAATGTTATTCTATGTGTTGGCTTTATTCATACAAAACACAGAAAACTATATATGCATATGCGTGCTCTTGTGCGTGTTTCTGTGTATGTCCATTGTGTGTGTTCGCGTCTGTGTCTCTGCGTGCGTGTTTGCGTGTCTTCGTATGTGTGTGTGGGGGGGGGGGGGGGGTGTATGTGGGCGAGGTTGTTCAATAAATAAGCGGCATTCATGTACTGGTATTACCTATTCTCATAAAAGGGCGGTTGAGTGGCAGTAGAATCGTTAGAGTGTCAGATAACATGCTTTGCGACATATACTTAAAGTCCCTTTAATTTCTGAGTTCAAATCCCGCCGAGGTTAACTTAGCCTTTCAACCATACGGGATCGATAAAATAAAGTAGCATAACACACTGGACTCAATTTAATCGACTTTCCCCCTCCTCTAACATCGCTGGTCTTGGGCCTAAATCAGAAACCATTATTTTATTCCTATAAAAGTGTTTGGTTAAAAGCTACAATTGCCAACATCAACATCAATACAAACATTATCAGTACCCTTGAGTATTATCACATCAAATCGTAGTCATGGCACCATTTTTATAGAAACAGGACGACGGAAAATATTTCTCTCCGTGGAGACTCATAATACAAATCGATATCGAATGGTCTTTCGTCTGTATCGACGATGATTTTTCCAGTTGTTCCATCAATAGAATAACATCCCCTACAGTTAGCCAGCATTCTAGTCACGTGTAGCCATTACTACATTATCCTGGAGAATCAGCGTACACAGGCCACTAAGAGAAATCCAAAAGAGCATCTTTCTACCCAATTCCATTCACAGATCATAGCTTGACCCAACGCTACGTCAAAACACTTGCTCAAGATGTCACGGTGTGGGATCGATATCGGGACCTAATTATTGCAAAGCCTACCTCTTAACAATACTGCGCGCACATAAATGATATATACTCACAAATTATACGATGCTAGTGCAGTTTTTTACGATTGAACTCTATTGACTTATGGTAAATTGCAGCCGTGGATATTTACTAATTTGAAGTTATTTCTGTTGAGTATAACGCTGCAGACTATGACAAAATAGATATTTACATATGAATGGTAACCATGAGCGTTTCATTTCCTTGAATGACTTTTAATTTAAAAAAAAAAAAAAAAATGTTATGTTTTGTAACAAATTAATTAATTTTGAATAGGTATATGTAAATTAGAGATGGACGCCACTTGGCTGAATAGTTACAGAATTCACTTCGTAATCATTATGTCCTGGGTTCGAATCGACTACCTGGCATCTTGGACGCGTGACATATATCATAGCATCGGACCGGCCAATGTTATGCGAGCGATATTTGTTATTCGAAACTATTTGGAATCCTTTTGGATATTTTGTGCCTCCAATTGAAAGGGCCACCCTTGTCACACAATTTGTCTAGCTAGATCTCCACAAAAATTACATTAATGTTACACATGATTATGGAATGCTCAGGTACTTGCACGTTAATTTCACGTGCATGCTGTTTTGCTGATTGACAAAATGAAGTAGCCTTCGACGAAACTGGCGGCGGTTCATTTTATTCCACAGTTTAGGGACGATGAAGTAACTTTGAGAAATTATATTTATATTTTAACTGTTGGTCAAACAATGATAAGCATTGATTGCCAGCTAAATTATTTATAAAAAATATAATAATATACTGAAGCAAAAACCAAACCAAACAGTGAGTGTATTTTACTACTTTTTGCAATATTAGGATTACCTGACCCTCCCCAAATATAACAATATCTGTTTCACCACTCGATTTCATATCAAAACCTTGCAAAACAAATACAATACATCACCGGTCATCATCTTGTTTATGATATAAAACTTAAGTTAATGCTTGTAATGTATGCTGCATTCAAAATAGAAGCCCCTTACTGTGTAGGTTTGTTTTATATACTAGTAGTTCTGACAATTCTCCAGAGCATAATCTTGAGTACAAAAACCAAGCGAAAGATATTAAAAGATATGTTAAATTTGCACTTAAATGTAATCTTCTAAACTCTACTGGCTATAGTCAGCATCCATTAGAGTCGTTTATCTATAATAGTATCATAGAGAATATGTATCCCTGTTCTAGTTAATATTGAATGGAGCGATAACAATATTTACGACTGTAAAATAATTTAGAGCACATCATATTCTTCATTATAACACGTTTATCATTCTCACTACAGTTTCAAGTACAGTTGTTCATTATGCTTGGAAAACATACATTTATCTTATTTTATTGCTTTTCAAATATTTAAAACCATTCTGTTATTTGTCATTCTTCTTTACTTTTGTATGAATAAAACTCCGTCGCTTTCAATGATGACTGTTCCATGTACTCGATTACCAGAAAAACTATTCGTGAAATTAATGTGGAAGGGGCTGATAGCTCCACCTTTATCCTTAACGTAATTCTCGCAGAGATTCAGTGTTTCATAAGGCTGGGTCTTTAGATTGCAGGTACACTTCAGTCGATGGGCTTCCAGATTCTCTCTATTCATTTTCAATCACAAGGCAGGTGTTGATACCAGGCTACTATAAATGACACTTTCTCAAGATGACAACCTGGGGCCTAATGATAACAAAGCAAACTTCATAACCATTCGTCAATGCTGTCTCTTCTTATTGCCTTATTCTAAATAGAAAGCGTCATTTCAACAATGTCCTACAAAAGCCTAAACTTCATAATTGAAGAACTCCGTATTAACTCTCAACCGAAAGTGATATAAAAAATACTATTTTGTTACATTGTTTCGTTATTTAAACACTACAGTGTATCTCCTCTTTCCCGTCTTATTATTTTGTGAACATTACGGTGATTGGCAGGATCGGTTGAGCGTCGGACAACAAGATTTGCGACATAAACTTATGGCACAATACTCTCCGAGTTTAAATCTGTTAAATTGTTTGGCTTTGTTCCTTACGGAGTCGATAAAATATAGTACCACTAATGCACTGATGTCGATTAAATCGACTGTCTCCTCACGCCAGAAAATTGTTGGCCTTGTGCCTGAATCAGAAACCATTGCTTTGTAACCCTTACGGTGTTTTACTATTTCGCAATGACAATTTTCACACATTTGTATTCACCAGTCCATCTAATAATCAAATATACTTATCATATAGTCTTCCATTTCAACTCCGATATTTATCATTTTTCTCCACTATTTAAATCTGTCGATATTTACCTAATCTGTGTTGTACAGTCAGTCATCATCCACGATTTCTTTTCCTTAATAGTTTTTGCTATTTTTGTAAGCTTTAATTCTGACTATATCAAAACGCTTAAGGATTTCTAGTGATACACATAGTAGAAGTAGTAGCATGTGGTAAATACAGCGACAAGCACTGGAGGGCTTACAAACCTAGATCGAAATACAATATCAACCATACAAGTCATTTCTTTTCAATTAACCTTGCAGATGTAAATCTACCATACGATAATTGGAATATGTGTGTTCGTAATGTATGTGCTTCAATCTGATTTTCCTGAATAGAACATTGGTCTATTGCGTGTAACAGTCCTACAAGCATGTATTGGGAAGATTATAATCAGATATTTGTTTACATTCGTGGAAGTGTGTTCATTACACATATAATAAATCCCATTGACGGCTAGAACACAAGATACTTCGTCTGATGATTTCAGAATATATATAATACCATCTTGTAATGTTGGCGTCATAACAAGTCAAGTTACCGGGTCATGTTTGACACCTTGTTGTGCCTACATCACGTACGCTAATACTATCTCCAATTTCTTTTTTCGTTCTGTTATCAAGTATTAGTTAATGCATATTTTGTTTATATTTATAGCAGGTCGGATCTGGTGAGATCTTCATTGTTTTCCGAGGTACTGCTGTATATATTCAGAGCGAAGTAAGTTCATGAAAACATTGTAGGATTCCATCTTCGCTTTACGTCGATGAGTTCCTACACATTTGAGACTTAACAGCAATATTAAAACATATTACAATGCTGATGATGGTGTATGAACCAGTAGAATCTCAGACTGTTATCTGGATCTCTTACTGAATTTTCAATTCAAATGTACAATTTAATAGAGATGAATCGTTGGAACCCACAAAGGAATACATATTGATAACATAATAGCAGTATATTATATGTAACAAAAGAATTCTGGTAAATTATATCGATATTTTTAACTGTTGCTCAATCGCTCATTAAACATTGATTGGCGGCTACATTATTAAAAAAAATATAAAAAAATACTGAAGCAAAATCCAAACCAAACAGTGGGTGTGTTTTACTGTTTCTTTTGGCAATATTATATGACCGTCCCCAAATATAGCAGTATTATTATGATAGCAAAGGCGGTGGATTGGCAGTATCGGTAGAGGGTCTGACGCCATGCTTTGACGCAGAGAGTTACGGCCCTTGCCATTCTGAGTTCAAATCCCACCGAGGTTAACTTTGCCTTTCGCGGTCGATGAAATAAAGTACCAGTAATGCACTAGGTAATTGCTGGCCTTGTGCCAAAAGTAGAAACAATTATTATGATAGCAAAAACCTGACTACTAACCTCAGTGCCACAAATTATATTCCATATATCACAGCATATTGGAGGAAACAATGGAGAGTTGGATAAAATGTTTTGCCGTAATTGTTCTGTTACCCTCTCTCCATGATTTCAAATCCAGTAGAGATCAACGTTTTCATTTTTCTTTTTATGATCGTTGAATGAAATACCAGAAGAAATGAGATCGTAGGTGTATTAGAACATTGGACGGGATGCCTTTTGGTATCCGATTCGACTTTTTCCGCCTGACTTTTTCCATTCATGGTCAAGGTTATTCACACGAACTCTAAACATAATTGATTATGAAAACGTAGACGTCAACGAGTTGAACGATAATATCAAAATTGAGGACAGGAGTTGGTTAGCTCGGAATTTCATATTTTCTTCTAATTGTGATAGATACACAAGTACAATACACAGCGTGTTGTTGCTTTACAATATAACTGAAGGGAGGATGTGTAGCTATTTCCAGTAAAACACACCACCTCACAAGGTTTATACTGTTCCAGTAGATAAATAATAGTTGCTGTTTTAGGTACAAGGCCAGCCATTTTTGGGGGAAGAGAAAGCCGGTTATATCCACCTCAGTACATTACTGGTACTATATTTTATCGATCCCATAAGAATGAAAGGTAAGGCTAATCTAGGCTGGATTTGGACGCAGGACGTAAAGGGACGTGACTGTATGCCACAAACCTGTTGCCCGAATCTCTACCGTTACAGCCTATCACCCTCTTCCTCGTTGATATATGAGGAAAGACATTTCAATCATGATTAATCCGCATCTCTCTGTATTCGGAAATCCATTATGAAATGTGTTCCCTAACGTGTGATTTTAGGAAGATGTGACTCTTATTTCCAGCAAGGTGGTGTACCACATTATATTGTCTTCTACATAGGATATACCACATATGATATTAAGGATCGAAACACTCGCTTGAAGGGTTTTCTACTCTGAAGACCTGCTGTCCAGCTCTTCTGCGAGATTCTTACCTCTGTTTTATTTATATAGGAAACGCATTAGCAGCGTGGGGGAAACAACGAATGATATCAACAGGTGAATCCATATACTATGAATGAACTCAACAAGCTGCTCTCTTCTTAAAGTGTATAGTCGTCTTCTTTTTGCGAGGTCCGTCGGGACAGAATCCTACAATACCCCCTCCAGCAGGTCCTGTCAGAAGCAACCGTATTTAGTTCATATGGCTAAATCCCCCGCCGATACCAGTTGGATGTTATCCAACCGTCCTGCTCGGAGTATAACCCTGGGTCTCTTGCCAGTTGGATTTGCCCATAAAATCTGATCAGCGATTCTTTTCTGAGATATAGTAATTTCAAAAATAGTTTTAAACAATCAGTTGCTGTAATCGCTTCATCAAAATTTAAATGCTCAAAGATTAGTTTTCATTGTATTCTAATTCTAATCCCATCAAATCATATAATTTATAATTCATGTATTGATCTAATCCAGGGGCGTGCAACAGGTGGCCTGCGGGTCACAAACCGGCCCACCAGACCAGTCAGAGTGGCCCGCGATGACCATTTTAATTTTTTATCTTGTAGGCTTATTTAGAATTTTTTTCGTAAGCGCAATACATTTTTCTGTTAGTTGACCTATACTAAAGGGTTTCACTGATAGGGGCATGTGTGTTATAATTTTCCAGTTATAGAAAGAAGTTGTTGTGAATCTTTGGAATAGTGCTTAATAAATATTAATGGCCCTAATAGTTGTACCAATATTCAAAAGTGGCCCGCCAATGGAATATGTTGCACACCTCTGATCTAACATCGTTAGAACTCCATGTAGTCCATGTCGTTTCTAAAGAAGACTAAATCTATAGTATCGAGACTATTAAGTTAGAGTTACATTATTACTATCGATTAGTCATCATATTAATTCATCACGATCAATCAACCTTCAGAAACGATCGTAAAACAATGAATTGATTAAGCACTAAACTTCGTCCTTTTTGTTCCATGTTTTAGGTAAAAAAATATAGAGAAAGTTCAGTTAATTATGATTTTATTCAATTTCTCAGGTTCACACACATATTGCAGCGGTCCTTTAGTTTTTCTAAGCCCTGTAAATCGGAAGGTTCAGCCTTCAACTAGGCCTCTATAGCGATGATCAATCCATGAACTTTTCAGCACACTTCGTACATAAAATAAAATACACGTAACTGTGCACCGCTTAAACTTCTGTCATAATTCACTTGATTTTGTTTAATAATATGTCACAGTATTTCTAAACTGACCGCACCCGATATTAGATTAAAACAGGAAGAGAACAAGTGGGTAATGAAATATTCCAAGATATGACTATTTTTAATTATAGGCGTAATGTCTAGATTCTGTGCTCAGTTAGAAACTTTCACTCAAGTGAAATATTGTATTGTATTTCTCACCATCAACGTTTTTCACTACTTCTGTCAAAATCACAAAACCCGTGACCAAAAAAAATCACCATTATCATCATCATCATCATCATCACCACCATTTCACTTATATTAAAACTACGTTAAAATCAAATTTAATGGATTAGTTCATCATCATTATCACCACCACCACCATCATTATTGTTATAAGAAGACATAGTGTGAACGATGTGTATATGTTGATGTATGTGAGTGTGTGTGTGTGCTAAAATACGTTAATAATTCTTATTTATGAAATCATTAGCCATAGTATTTTACAACCTTGATAAACATTATTAAAATCAGTCAGATGCGAATAATTTTAATTCACGCTAGATTCATGTTACTGAAGCGATATAGTGTTACAGAGTAGCTAGAACGTTGGATTGAATGATTTGCGGTATTCGTTTGGATTCTCAGCTCTCTGAGTTCAAATCCCGCTGAGAACAACTTTGCCTATCATTTATTCAAGGCATATAAAATATGTATTAGTCTATTACTGTGGTCGATTCTTCCTCTACATCTCTTTCGCAATTCCTCTCACTCACTCTCTATCCTTCAATCGAAGAAATCTGCTATATTCGGATCTGGTGAGTTGATGGACTACGTCAGGTAGAAACACTGTATATCAATACAGCGCTGCTACGATGTCCTTGAAAGTTACGGAACCAAGCATGAGCAAGCAGATAGTTTTACACTAATTATACGTATGTGATTAAACACAGGCATTAATATATTTTAATCAAACACACAATCTTCCGCCCAAACATGTCGATCTATGTATTATAATGTTGTATAATTCATGCTGCGTCCTGCATATATATATATATATATATATATATATATATTACTTGTTAAAATGTGTAGTGCAGAGATATTAACACAGCACTGGCCTTGTTGCAGTCTAGCTATCCTGACTCTAAATAACTGCGCCAATTGCAATAATGCTGTCGTTGTGTTTAACGCCTCAAAAGCTAGCTGTGTTTATTGCACAACACTCACAAAAATGGGCACATACAGAGTTAGACACAAACATTGGAACACACATACATATGTATGTTCTTCTGGTTTTATAATTTCACATGTATGTATGTCAAGTAAAATAACGGAACAAAGGACTCGCGTCTAATCCTGTAATTTAATGAGCTCAAAGGAAACAGATTTCCTCGGCACTTCAAAATACAATATAGAGAGGAAAAACACAGGAGGGTGAGTTTTCATTTACAGGATTTAAAACCACTAGTGTGAAGGGAATATCAGCTAAGGGAGGTATAGGAAATACATTATAATTAAAAGGATAAATTAAAATGAAAAACCAACCTCATAACTAAATCACACATGTACAGAATAACTAGGAGATTGTTTCACCATGAAATTAGTGGGTTCCAATTCAGCCTTGTGGATCATTAGCATGTGCTTAGACCGATATTGTCCGCACTGCTAGAGAGACCTAAAATAACTGACCTGTAACACGTGTAAACAGAGGGAAAATACGTGCGCGAGGCATTGACTGGTGGTATGAATAGAACAAGCCGCTAGAAATGGCAGCTTATACCATTCAATTTATAGTGCTCAACGCAATGAGCAAATATCAAGTAAAATAACGGAGTAAAGGACTCGCGTTAATTCCTGTAATTTAATGGATGAGTTCAAATGAAAAATATTTCCTGGGCACTTCAAAGTACAATATAGAGAGGAAAAACACAGGAGAGTGTGTTTTCATTTTCAGGATATTCCCTTCACGCTGGCGGTTTTAAATCCTGCAAATGAAAACACACTCTCCTGTGTTTCCCTCTCTATATTATATATAAATCTCTCTCTCTCTCTCTCTCTCTCTCTCTCTCTCTCTCTCTCTCTCTCTCTCTCTCTCTCTCTCTCTCTCTCTCTCTCTCTCTCTCTCTCTCTCTCTCTCTCTCTCTCTCTCTCTCTCTCTCTCTCTCTATATATATATATATTTGGGAGAGTCATGTTGCCAATAAGAAACACACGCACCAGTTGTTTCACTCAAATTTATTATGAATTAAGTTTATAAATTTCCGGTTAGTTGGTTCGTTCCACAACCGGACGGTTGTTCATATATTGTGAAGGTTCTTTCGTATGTGAACACACACAAAAACGTAGGACAGAACAAAGGAGAGGCACAAAAACAAAGAAAAAAATCCCCAGTCACTGAAGAGGTCACAGAATGTGTGACGAAAGAACTTTGACAATATAAGAACAACCATCCGGTTGTGGAACCAACCAACCGGAAATTTGTAAATTTATAAATTTAATTTATATTAAATTGGAGTGAAAACACTGGTGCGCGTGTTTCTTATTGGTAACATAACCCTCCCAAAGTATAACAATAACGGTTTCAACACACGTTTTCAGATAAAGAATCTTGCTAAACAAATTCCGAAACGAAATATTTATATATATATATATACACATACAAATACATACACACATATATATATATACATATGCTTGTTTGCGTTTGTGGGCACTAGTTATGCATCTGTTGCATGATAATATGTCCGGAAATCAGAAATATATAGTTAACTAATCACACACACACACATATATATATATATATATATATATATATATATATATATATATATATATCGGCCATTGCATGAAAAATATATTCTATGTCCTGTGAAATAAATATGAAATGTATAGTTATAGAAAATTACACCCGAGATCCAGGTCTCAGAATTTTGGTACGATATGAGATTAAACATTAAGGGACAATGTACCTCTATTATTAGAAAATAGGGCGGTGGATTGGTAGTATCGGTAGAGGGTCGGACGCCATGCTTTCTAGCATAGTTACGTCCCTTTACGATCTGAGTTCAAATCCCGCCGAGGTTGACTTTGCCTTTCATCCTTACGGGGTCGATAAAATAAAGTACCAGTGAGGCACTGGGTAGTTGCTGGCCTTGTGCCTAAAGTAGAAACAATTATTAGAAAATATATTGTGGGAGGTTGAATGGTAGTATCGGTACTGCATCTAGCAACCTACATAGGCATGGCCCTTTACGGACGTAGTTTACATCCCATCGAGCTTAGATTTAACTTTCGTCCCTACATGGTCGATAAAATTATACACAAGTATTCCAACTTTACCCTCCCCAAACTTCTTAGGCCTTTTGACTAAATCTCTCATTATTACAACATATGTTAGGGTGGTGGATTGGCAGTGTTGGTTGTGCGTCGGACAGCACCCATTGCGGCATATAGTTACGGCCCTTTACATCCCGATATATTTTCTCCTGAAGTTGATGTTTTTAAAGAATGCATATCGATTGGGATTAACTTCGTGAAACTTGTAAAGGTGGGGGTTTAAAAAATTCCTAATGCATTCTGGTGTGGTTGAATATATGTCATGGCGATTTGAATAACTTGTTCAAGGATGTTGTCATAGCAATGAACAGATTGCTCTGCACAAGGATGGACCCATAGTAATGGACAGAGATTGCATGTTCAAAGATGTAGCTACAGCAATGGACATAGATTTCATGTTCAAGGATGTAGCCATAGCAATGGACAGAGATTGCTTGGTCAAGAATGTTACTATAGCAATGGACAGAGATTGCTTGGTCAAGAATGTTACTATAGCAATGGGCAGAGATTGTTAGGTCAGTGATGGACCCATAGCAATGGAAATAGATTACTTTGTTAAGGATGTAGTCATAGCAATAGACAGATTCAAATGATTGAATCCTCTTTTTGTAAAATATCTCTGAACATTGTTCATATTTGGTGTGTTGGAGAGCGGTAACT
>OZ024743.1:179293387-179298387 GCA_964016885.1 Eledone cirrhosa
AAGTAAAGGGTGTCATGAATGATACAAAATCAAACATATGTCTTGTCTCTAAACACAGCTGAAGATAGAATTCAGAGAATAAAATCGAGCCTTATTCATTATAAAAAAGTGATTGAAATATATTCATACACAGATAAGTGTGCACTACAACATATCAAAACATAGAACTAGAGACAATCTCTCTCTCTCTCGCTCTCTCTCTCTGTCTCTCTCTCTCTCTCTCTCTCTCTCTCTCTCTCTCTCTCTCTCTCTCTCTATATATATATATATATATATATATATATATATATATATATATATATATATATATATTATGTATATATATATATACACACACAAAGTTCGCTTAGCGTTTTACTTTTTTGTCCATCCTGCATAAGGTAGGAATCTGTCACACGATAATTAGTGTGAGTGATAGTATAATATGAATGAGTAGGAACAAAGAGATTAGTTTATGCTGATTGAAACGGCTTTACTATGAATGCTGTAAAAAACTACGATGATAATATTTTTGTGTAAATATTCTAGTAAGTAATATGTCAATGTTTAATATTTTTTGTAAATGTGTTATCACATAGAAATTTCCTGCAAAACTGGGGCTTTGAAGTACACCCCTTCTATCATTTACTTGTATATAACTTCCAGTCTCTATCTTGGATTAAATTCCAATAACCTATTAATTCTAATAGGTGTGATGTTATTAGGAATCATTCAAAGCCTACAAGGACGTCTTTACACTGGGCTGCTGGAAACACATAAACGACTGTCAATCTGAGAGCATTATCTTTAATGCTAGACTCGTCTAGGACCACGTATTTTCTATATGACTTCTAAAGGATCGATCGAATTTAGAATCAAAACTTTCCTGGAGAATATTGTCATTCAATTCATCTGGCGTCGAGTACAAACATCGTAGTTATTTAATGGGTGCTCTTGTACACATGCATCGCAAACGCTGTTGATATCAACTGGTTATATAATTTTTATACCTTAGAATGATATTGTGTTATGGTACTATATATATATATCTTAACTATAATAAAGAAAGGAGTGCGGGACTGCGCCCAGAATATATTCTTTTACGCCGTTTGTAAAATAAGTTGGATTATTTTCAAAAAATAATTGTTTCTACGTTAGGCACAAGGCCAGCAATTACCCAGTGTATTACTGGTACTTTATTTTATCGACCCCGTAAGGATGAAAGGCAAAGTTAACCTCGGTGGGATTTGAACTCAGAATAGCAAGGGCCGTAACTCTATGCGTCAAAGCATGGCGTCCGACTCTCTACCAATACTGCCAATCCACCGCCCTTATTTTGAATAAATAATGAATGAATATTACATAATTATTGTGCTAAATTTCGTGGTTGTTGATTAAATATATTTTATAGCTTATCTAAAGATTCACTTCTTTAAAATTTTCAAATGTCAACACTTCGGGTTAGCGGCCACTATATTATAACACTTATGAAAATATGGCATATATTTCCGTCGCTAAGTTTCTCCTAATGCAGTTTATATATAATATCGTCTTTTAAAAAATGTATCATGGATTACGTTGCTGATTACAGAAGACAGTGTAACATAGACTTCGTTCAATTTCTGTGTATATTGTCAATTACGATTTTATTTGATGTATCATATCTACATGTATAATATCAATATACACACTACACATGCTAGCAGAAAACCACCCTAAGGTGATTCTTCTGCTAGTATATATATATATATATATATATATATATATATATATATATATGTTTATACATACATGCATGCATTTATACACTCACATACATACATACATATGCATACATTTTTCCTGCAGTGTGTATGGTCGTTGAGTAAGTTACTGCGTTTCTCTTTGGTCCAGTCTACCCATTTAATAAAATACCCTACTACTGTAATTCAAAGTGTATCTTTTTATTTACACAGTTTACCACACTGGATCTCACCGAGAATAGCGTTAAAGTGTACATTTTCTGTGAAATGTTTAGCCTTTTGTACGTTAATTTCACGAGAAGAGCATTCCGTTGTCCGAACAGCTAGAACACACATCGTCGAATGCGATGGAGATCCATTCCTCTTCCCAAGTCAGTTATTTGTAGGAACGATTCTATTTTAACCCCTTAAGGGAAGTAGATTCTTTTCCGCATTTTAACTGAAACGGTTTAATAATAATTTAATTCGAAAAACTAAGAGTGCAATAGGGAAAATTTGCCTAAATTATATACAAAGTGATTTCTTTTTATGTTTGTGAGCTGCTACTATGTAAATAATAAAGCTATTGCTTTCTCTGGCCTTAAATTAAAACGTTTAAAATGTATTTTGTACTACTTTGTTTCTTCCATGGAAACGACTTAAAAATACGTCCTAAGAAATAATATCTGTTGTTCCTTTTGAAGTCATCTTCTATTAGTGTTCTTTTGTACATACCTTGTTTGACTAATTCCTCTTTACAGCGAGACAATTAGTAGTATAAAACATAACTAATAACCCCATTCTCTCATCCTTATTGGAAAATCTGAAGACCTTTATTTTCTCTCTTAAGGAATAAGATTATGAATATTATCGATAATATTTATATACAAAGAATCATCTTTATACATATACATACCCACACTCAGACACACACACATATATATATATACACACACATACACTTATACAAGTGTAAGCGCGCGCACACACACACGTATATATGACCAAAGATTAGTATGGTTCGTTGATTACTCAATGAATACATTTACAATGGATTAGAAGCACTCAACATGTATTTTTACTGGAGTTTTTATATTATTCAAAATATTAACAAATGAAACATATTCTCATAATCAAAATATATACTTTATTATGTATATTTCATAATATATTGAATAATATATATATATATTATATATATTTCATATATATTATATATATTATATATAATATAATACATTATATATAATATATAATAATATATATATATATATTATATATAATAATATATATATATATTATATATATTTCATATATATCATATATATTATATTATATATATATATTATATAAAAGGGCGATGGATTGGCAGTATCGGTAGAGAGTCGGACACCATGCGTTGAAGCATAGAGTTACGTCCCTTATGATCTGAGTTCAAATCCTGCCGAGGTTAACTTTGCCATTTATCCTACGGGGTCGATCAAATAAAGTACCAGTAATGTACTGGTTAAATGCTGGCCTTATGCCAAAAGTAGAAACATTATAAAAGTAGAAATATATATAATATATATTATAATAATATATATATATAGAGAGAGAGAGAGAGGAGAGTCTGACAGGATGAATTTGTCGACGTTTCCTCATAGAACCAGATATGTACATATGACTGTATATATAAGATGCCACATCTATGTTGGTGTTTTTACAAATAGATGTCTTCATGTTTGTGTGTAAGTATGTAAAATTTTACTTTTGTATTTGAATATAATTCTCTTGATTTCTATGTATATGAGTGTAATTTATGTTTGTTTACAAGAGATAAACACAATTATAATGTTTGAATTAAAACAAAATAAGGAATTCTGAAAAAAAATGTTATATCAAAATATTGAAAATATGTGAAAAATTCATAATTATGTATAAATTGTTAAATTTTTTTGATAAATTTTCTGGCATTAAAATGGAACTGTAATTTGTACTAAAAAAATATATTACTTTTTAGTTTCATTGCGTAAATGACTGATAAGTACTTTCTGGATGCGTTCAATGTGAAGGGTTACCTTCTGATATTACTGGCATTTCATATGCTATATGATATTGCTTTTCATAACATATGCATATATACATTATATATGTATTCGTTAAACCTATATATATAAACACACACACACACACACACACACACACACACACACACACACACACACACACACACACACACACACACACACACACACACACATATATATATATTCATTAGTTAAGCAAAGACAAAACCAAACATTTCACAAGGAAGACGTTATTTAAAGAAAGTCAACATAGTTTCAGTATATGTGAGGAATAAGGAGTGTAATTATAATTTAATGTAACGTATAACAATAATAATAATAATGAGTGTGATTATAATAATTCTAACAAATTCACCAATCTCTCTTCACTTCGCCTATATCCATCTCTCCATTTAAGATTAGTTTACTCTTGAACTGGGTATATATATATATATATATATATGTATATATATGTGTAAAAGAAACCAAAGAACGTTTACATACTCAAACAGTTTTTATTTGCTTACAATGTTTCATCCATAGCGTTGGGTAGGAATCAAAAGAGCTTAATAAACACCGTGCTGAGTATAAGTTTTAGCAAGCTTAGTCAGACGAACAATCGGAATACAATAGAGGGGAAAGATATGTATAATGGTTTTAGGAAGCCGTAGCTATGCAAAAACCGGGGCTAATGCCCTCTGGTGGTGTCCGGGAGAAGCAAGGGGGACAACCATCTATGTATTTCAGGCTTGACTGGCCTTCGTCAGGACGGTCCGTCCCATCGCTTGCTACTGCTGGACTTGAAAACAGTCGAGAATATATAGTTTTCTCGTCTGTGTAAATGAGGTGATTAATCTCATTTGCATATGAAGCTGCATAAGTTGGCTCAACTTTGTAATAGGAAAGAAATAAGATTTCGCTTCAAGCATAACTTTATACAATATGTATAGAAATTTTCCTCTCACAATTTTATTTCTCTCATATATATATATATATATATATATATATATATATATATATATATATATATATATATATATATATATATATATATATATTAGGATTGGTGCTCTGAAATAGCGATGTATACATCGCTGTACATATGTATAGTATATTTTGCAATATACCGTATGTTTAATTAAAAACATTTTGAAGACATTGCGCTATCATTTTTAAAGTAGTGACTATGTCTCTTACTTCTTTTTTTCGGCAAAAGAAGGGAGAGAAGCTGAAAGATTCTGTTTCACGCTGT
>OZ024743.1:179300887-179328387 GCA_964016885.1 Eledone cirrhosa
TACATCGCTATTTCAGAGCACCAATACTAATACATAATTTTTGCAGGACCAGCAATCGTTCTGTTTAATCAGTTCCTTATTATTACTGGAATTCTATAAGAATCCAGCTTCTATAATTTTCGGTGAAGGCAGGTGAGTGTGACTTTGATAAACGCCAAGCTGCGAGAAACAGCTCTCAGCCATTCTCCCAGCCTTTGGCGAAAATATAAGTAAGTGACATAGTCACTACTCTAAAATTGATAGTGAATGTCTCCTAAATATTTTTAATTAAACATACTGTATATTGCCAAATATACTATACATACACTCATGTATACATCGCTATTTCAGAGCACCAATACTAATTCCTAATGTTTGCTGGACCGTAATCTGTTATTTTAATAAATATATAAGTTTATATATATATATATATATATATATATGTACGTGTGCATGCTTACACACACACACACACACACACACACACATATATATATATATATATATATATATATATATATATATATATATATATATATATATATATATATATATGGTGGCTGCAAACCCTGCTAAGAGTATTGCAATCACTTGTCAGAATGCAGAAAATGGTGCACTTTTAGTCTACGGCCAGCCACATGAACCTGTATCATATCCTGAACAAGCAATGCTGTGGTTTGAAGGTGTTTTAAGTGGTGAAAGGCCTTGCACTCGACCAATCCCACTCTCTGAGCATCGAAAACACTACCCGACTGGTCAACACCATCGAATGTTTCCGACGCCGCAGGTTTTTTTTTTCAGAGTTTCCCTCTCTTAGAAAGGTGTTGTGACAACAACTGGGGGCCTTTAACTCCCAGGTGGATAAAAAAACAAAACTGTACTATTTGGATGTCCGTTGACTTTCTTACCTACCAAATTGAAAAAGAAATCCCCCCAATAATGTTAATATTCAGTTTTATTCAATAAGAACAAAAAATTCACCAATAGTTCTCGGTTAACACATTTTGTTGGATCGTATTCGTTAGAGTATTAACATCATTGATATGGTTTCAGATACGTCGTAGAAGAAACAATTGGAATCCGAGTGAAAGAAATGAGAAATATTATCAAACTTGTATATCAGGAAAATGTTATATAATGTTATTTTATTTTTGTTAATCACATTTGCAGGATTAAGATTAGGATATTCCAACTATAGTAGTATCGTATTTGAAGACATTTCTGTGGTAAATATTGAGTGAGAAGAATAGAACAAGAATACAACACATATACAATAGATTAATGAAAGTACATTGTTTGAGCTTTTGCGAGTTATTTATGTAATTGTTTACACACTAAACTCTATAAATGTGCATTTCTTTTGATACTGTTGTTTCGGGCTATCAAACACATATCTCAATGACGTTGCAAATATAGAGATTATAAGTAAGGCTTATATATAATCGGTCGACTTGCTAGAAATATCAACTAACTGTTACCGAAATTACAACTTAGACATTGATTTGCTCCAACACATTAAATAATGTACATTGGATAAGATTTTTAACTATAAATGGTTTTAGACAGTTTGAATAGCTGTACCTAGATCATTTCACTCCAAGGTCTGGGCAGGCAGTTTCATAGAAGAAAAAGGGTGGCATATGTACGCATATCTTCGCTTTTCACGCAGATAACGCTGTCCGAGTGAAAAGCAAGACATTGAAAGGGTATCCTGAGACATTCTATAGGATGCTCTAACGATCTAACGATTCCAGCTCCTAACCATCTGAGAGAGTATTATATAATTAGTAGGTAAAGGAGACATAGATTGAATTTGAACGTGGAGTGCAGAATATCAAAATTAATGTCGCAAGTAGTTCTATGTGACGCTCTAAGGAGTGCTAAATCGCCGACTGAGACAGAGTATATTTCTAGATATATAATACTATATTTGAAACGCTTAGCATGGTCGTTGCTGAAAAGCTTTTAAGTGGACTTTTTCGTGATCAGAGTTTAATTTTTTCTACACCACACATCTGAAAATCAAACATCGTTTGAATTTAAATTGATCCATAATGTAACCCCTGTCTCATTAAATTCATTATGAGCAATGCCGTTCAATATTACAAACGTAATTCAGGTGCTCCCTATTTTAAAGACAGGATTACAATGTCAAAGTATATTTGACAGTTACGTACCCTAGGTGGAGTCATTATTTCGAACGCAAAATATGACATAGTATTCACAGTCCATCAGAACTAACTTGAGTTAACGGAGTTGTATTTTAAAGACTCCATTTTAGCATCTGAATGAATGTTTAGATATAACCGTAGCAAATAAAAAAGAAAGAAAGATGAAACAAAAACAGTTCAGACTTTTAGAAAAAAGAAGGACCAAGAACGTAAAAGAGAAATTAGTGATAGAAATAAATAAATTGTTATCTCCGAGATGTGAAAATGGAGATACTAGGCTGATGAAGTGGTTTGATGTATATGGCTGAATTGAGTTCAGTGTAGGAGATAAAGAAGGGTGGGGACTTGTTGTAAATCACTAATCTGCTAATTAGGAGCAACTAAGAAGTGTAGATGAGTCATCATCCCGCTTACTAATTGATTATACGACAATAGCACGCATACTCTAGTATCGTAATATATCAGTTGACTGAGCAGGAGAAAAATTATAATTTTGTATGAATATTTCAAGTGTATAAGGAGTGTAAATCAGTTGGTGATATCTGTGATACTTGTGGAAAAATCATGCTGCAGAAATGTTGAGTAGTGATCGAATGAGGAAGAAACAAAACTTTCTAAAAATGTATAACGGCATTAAATTACTTAATCATAAAGTAATATAATGATTACGATGTATTGTGATATATGTAATAAATGACTAATTTTGAGAAAACCGGTAAAATGTGGTAAAAATGTTTAAAGAGCAAATGAAAACAAATAAAACAAAATAATATTTTACTCAGTATATTTCAACATGATATTTCAAGGCACCATCCGCTTTTCAAATATTGAAATATACTGGATAAAACATTATTTTGTTTTGTTTTATCAATCATCCTTTGCCCTTTATATATTTCTCCCGCATTGTAATTATATTTTACGTTGTATAGGCGCATGGCTTTGTGGTTAGGGTATTCGTCTGAGGATCGTAAGGTCTTGAGTACGATTACCGACGGCGCAATGTGTCCTTGAGTAAGACACTTTATTTCAAGCTGCTCCAGTCCTTTCAACTGGCAAAAATGAGTTGAGTTGTACGCGTAATTCGAAGGGCTGGCCTTGTCACATTCTGTAACACGCTGAATCTCCCTGAGAACTAAGTTAATGGTACGCGTGTTTGTGGAAAGCTCAATCACATGTTAATTTCACGAACAAGCTGTTCCGTTGATATTATCAACAGGAATACTCACCGCCATAACCGACGGAGTGCCACTGCTATATTTTACGTTAGTGCTAACATATTTAATACATGGATCATAACATTACTAGCTGAGAAGATATACAATCTGTATAAAAAGTATTATTTTCAATTAGAAATACTAACAACGAACATATACGTATATATATAATACATAACCATTATGTTTCCATAATTGTATTTTCTGTATCATGTTGTGATGTTTATATCGTTAGGCCATACATGCTAACATTCAGTAATGTACTGGGTAATTTGCTGGCCTTATGCCTAAAATAGAAACAATTATATGTAAATAACTTAACTTTGCCGTTCATCCTTACGGGGTCGATAAACTAAAGTACCAGTAATACACTGTGATATTTGCTGGCCTTGTGCCAAAAGTAGAAACAATTATATGTAAATAAATTATGAAAGAAAATAACCTATTTACCAAATCTATATAAGAAGATATGACCATACATACATACATACGTGCATGCATACGTACATTCATACGTACATAGCTGCATAAATACATGTGGAGGCACTCCGTAGGTTACGTGTTCCAGTTGATCCGATCAACGGAACAGCCAGCTGGTGAAATTAATGTGCAAGTGGCTTAGCATTTCACAGACAGGTGTACACTTAACCGAGTTCTCGGGGAGATTCAGCGAGACATATAATGTAGCAAAGCTGGCTCTTCGAATTACAGGTACAACTCAATTTTGCTAGCCGAGTCAACTGGAGCAACATAAAGTAAAGTGTCTTGCTGAAGGAAATAACGCGCTGCCGGGAAGGGAACTCACAATCTTACAATTGTAATCCGAATACCCTCACCACAAAGCAATGCGCCTTCACATAGATACAAGATGGCTGCCCCCTCGTTATCGAGTATGGCCATTGCACGATATAACATTATTGGCAGTATGGGTAGAGGGTCGGACGCTATGCTTTGAAGCATAGAGTTACCTCCCTGTATGATCTGAGTTCAAATCCCGCCGAAGTTAACTTTGCCTTTCATCCTTACGGGGTCGATAAAATAAAGTACCAGTAATGCACTGGATAATTGCTGGCCTTGTGCCCAAAGTAGAAACAATTATTAATAATTATCAATTAATGTTATCGTGGAGTGCCTGTGCGTGGAGATTCTTTTTAAAGTAAGGAAATACTGTGCACTGAGCCAATCTCTGTGAACAGTAGCTATAACACGAAAAGAAGAAAATATCAACATCGGTAACTACTGAGCCGCAGGTTTTATGTCGGAGTTATCCCATACACACATACATACATAATACATACATACATACATACAAACAAACAAACAAACAAACAAACGCTATTGTTTTCAAAAATCAATGTAAGACGTGCATGAATATGCTGCTGGGATATCAGATAATTGTGTTCACACTGGGACCTCCAGTGTGTTATTTTGCCTACAGAAATCTCATATACCGACCTTCGACTGAAATTCCATATCATATGTAACACATATGAATGAACAATTAACCGTCTACATGTTGTCAACCATGATTAATTTCAACCACTTTTTCGTTTGTATGTCGCTATATTTTGTACTGCATGGTTTGCTTGTTATTTGTTCATATTACTACCCTTTCTGCCGGAATAAGAACGGATAAAATGGGTAACTTAATACAGCTCATAAACCTAGAAGTAAAAAGCTGTATATAGCTATATATAGAGTGATGGTGAGAGAGGAGAACGAGATATCTAGTTATTTATATAGAAAGATATATATATATATATATATATATATATATATATATATATATATACACACACACACACACACATATATATATATATATATATATATATATATATATATATATACATACACACACACACACACACACATATATATATATATATATATATACACACACACACAAACACATATATATATGTATATATATACACACACACACACACACACACACACACACACACACACACACATATATATACATATATAGTAATAATAATAAATTTGAAGACTAAAATCCAAAGAGGGCTCGATAATGATAAATATATATCAAATATATAAGAACCCTAGAGCAAATATTTATTAAAATAACAGATTAAAGTTTAAGCAAAGAATCTCTGCTTTCACCCTTAACGGGATCTTCAGAAGATCCAGTGCAGGGTGAAAGCAGCGATTCTTTGCTTAAACTTTAATCTGTTATTTTAATAAATATATACATACATATATATATATATATATAATAATAATAAGGTTTGACGGACCCAGCATGTTTATCAATGCCAGTACCGGTTGTATCTCAGCGCACTCAGTGGGCAATGTAAGATACATTATCAGAGTATACACATAGTTATTTGCCTCAACACAACTAACGTAAAACGGGTGCCTATAAGGTTCCCGGACTCGAGTTTCTGTCGCACTAATGCAGCAGTAAGGTGCACTGCACCATATGTCTGCATATATTATGCAACAATGCACAATATATATATAGATAGATAGATAGATAACTTTCTATTTATTTGATTCCAGACCATAAAAGATTGGGACAAATACAAGGGGGGGGGGGTTACATACAATAAAACGAGTACAAAAATATAACAAACAAAGTAAAACAATACAAGTCCTCAATAGGGAGGGGGCGTTTTTTGGGTCGCACATGCCGCCCCCGTAAAAAATGTGCAACCGTTCTCCTCAGGAGCACAAAGACAGGGTGCTCCCTTCTCCTATTCTTTCCACCTACAGGCTGATGTAGAGAGCCGGGCCATTCTTGCCACTTTCATCCACCTTTCATAAAACTGGCTGGGGTGGAGCACCTCTATCTCCATCCTGATCCTTCTTCCGAAATGATATCGGAAGAAAAGGACCAGTTGTTGGCCGGAGAGAAAGGTCTCCGACCTTAGTCCTTTCAAACGCGTCCACCATACAACCTTTTTCACTATGGCTATTACACAGAGGAAGACAGCCTCTCCTTCGTTTTTGAAGTGGGGAGGCGGTTTGATCGTAACAATGGACTTGGTGGTCAACCGGATTGGTCCCACCCGTGACAGCAGTCGTTCCACATAGCCCCACAGGTCGGCAACGCCCGGGCAGTGTACCAATGCATGCGCGACGATTTCCTCGTCGGGCACGCATCTCGGACAGATCTTTTTCGAAGGGTCCCTACCCGGGCGCCTGTGTCTGTAGAGCTTGTCTCGAACGGGCAGAGCCCCACGGTAGCACTGCCAGGCCAGGGACCTCTGGAAGTTGTCCATCGGTCCCGGGCCAAATGTCTTACCGAACAGGCTGGCCAGTTCTTCCTCCTCCATACCTAGGGCTTCTCTGAGGGCGCCGTTGCACCTGCTGCTGACCAACCCTCTATAGATTGTCGAGGTGGAGTCTCCACTGATAGCTGGGTCCGCCTGCCAAAGAGCCGTGAGCGCCTGAGCATACTCCGTGTGCCAGGCGCCCAGTTTTCTCGGTCTTTGCTTGACCCAGGATTGCAGCTCGGTAAGCGAGACGAGTCTCGGAAAGGCTTGCCTCACAAACGAGGCCCACACCGTTTGACCGGTGAGGAATACCTGGAGGTGCCGTAGCCCTAATGCGTATTTACGTATCTGCAGCCAAGGCATCCCCAGCCCTCCTTTCGAAGGGTGTTGACAGCAGATGGATCTTCTCACAAAAGGAGCCCGCTTCTTCCAAATGAATTGGAAGAGTGCGCGCTCCATTTTGGTGAGAGTTTCACCTGGGCAAGGCACAACAGTCAAGCAGTAATAGATGACGGACGCTATATAAGCGTTCGCCACCTCTGCCCGACCTTTCAGGCATAGTTTGCACTCGGGCCACTTCTGGACCAGTGCAAACACCCTGTTCGTTACCTCACCCCAGTTCTTCTCCACCTGGAGGTCTGGCCCAACCAAACCAGCTTCACCGGGCCCTCCGTCCAGCGTCCGACAACGCCGTCGGAGGGCATTGGATTTCCCCTCCACGCGCCGAGTTGCAAACCGACGGACTTGTCCCGGTTCAGCTTCGCCCCTGTAAATCTTTCGTATTCCTCCAGTAAGGTGCCGATCACTCCGATTTCCGAGGTACTCGACACCATTACCGTCACGTCATCGGCGTAGGCCGACACCGCTTTCCGCAATCCCGGTTCCAAGCGGATGCCTTGCAATAACTCGAACTTCCGCAGCATTGGCTCGAGAGCCAGCACATACTCGATTTGGAACGGCTCCGAGAGGTAGCCGTTCACCTTGACCCTCATCAGATGCGGCTGCTGTGCATGGCAGTAATCCAGCCCCTGAAAACAGGTCAGAAACCTGCCACCGCTAGCACCACATCCAGGTAACCATGGTCGACCCTATCGAACGCCTTAGATTGATCCAAGTTGATCAGGGCCCCACCAAAGCCGTTTCATTTTCTACCCTCTCTATGATGTATCGCATGAGGTGGAGGTTGTCGTGAATGGATCTGGACGGGATAGCGCATGTCTGTGCATCTCACACCAGGTTGCCCACGACAAGCGCCAACCTCTTTGCTAACACTTTGGCCAAAATCTGTAACTCTGCATTTAGCAGAGTTATGGGCCTGAAATTACTTATTTTATCTCCCTTGTTCTCATCCTTCCTCCCTAGCGAGACTACGCCCTTGGTCACGGAACAGGGAATTCTCCCGTTCTGTGCCAGTTGCAGTAGACCGCCTCGAGGAGATCGGAGAAAAAGTCCGGCATCGCCACATAAAGTATGGAAGACCATCGACACCCGGGGATTTGCGTTTGCCGCAATGGCTCAGCACGTCCCCTATTTCAGCAGCTGAAATCGGCCTTTCGCAGGACTTCGCCTCCTCGTTCGAAAGACGTGGTAGGCCGTCGAGGTATGAACCGAAATCCACATCCCAATCCGGCCCCCGTCGCTCCCGAACAGTCGTGCAAAGTGCCTTTGAAAGAACTCACACATCTGTCCAGGTTCAAGGATCACCCGTCCATCCTGGTCCTTCAAAGACCGGATAGTGGATTTAATCCCACGTTTGGCTTCCGTCACGCGGGCCCAGCTAACAGCTTTGGCCACCTCGTTTCCTATAGCACGTATTCTGCTTCTGACAACGCAGCCTTCGTGCTTCGCGTCGAAAAACTGGTCTAAGGACGTTCTCGACGCTAGCACTCTGGCTACGTTGCCGCTTCTAATCGCCTCTTCTACTCTATCTACCAACTCCCTTTCCTTCCTATTCCTATCTGAGGCTAATTCCTTACTAAAACTTATCGAGACTACTCTAATCTGTCTCTTGAGAGATCCCCACCACCTTCTGTTGACGATAGCCCCATCAACCGTGCCTTAACTAAAGCGCTAATCCGATCCCTGTAAGCTTTACTTGCCGGTAAGGACAAGTTCAGCTTCCGGTAACCGGGTCCCTGACTATGCGTTCTATCAAGGTTGACTAAGGAGGTCACTAATTTGTGATCTGAATAGCCAACCATGCGCATCTCTGAACAACTTAGTAGGTCCCTATCCTTATTTCTAACTAGGACCCTATCTAGATACGACCTAGATAATCCGCCGAGGTTAGTCTAAGTCCAGGTTGGGGCAGTCGGAAAATCTAGTCGATATCTATCGGCCAGGTCAAATCGGCCGATTAACCGTTTGAGGCTGTTACACACTCTCTATCGGGACATGCCTCTACATAGTCCCAACGTGCATCTAGGATACCATTCCAATCCCCCACTAAAAGCAAGGAGCGAGAAGTCCCTAGAAAAGTCTCCAGACGTTGGAAGAAGTCCAGCCTCACTGCCCCAAAAGGGGCATAGGTGGCGACCAGCCTAAAGGCTCCACCTTCACCACTGCCAACGTCTAGTACCACCAGTCAACCCTCCGGGTCCACGTGCACCGTCTGCGTTGCGAGGCCCATGTGTTTTTGCAGCAGAACGATAACCCCACCCCCACCACTTGGCTGAGAGAGAGATGCATAGATCACAAAGTCGTTAATGGTGGGAGCTAGCTGACGTTCACTGCTGACCCTGGACTCGCAAATAGCCATGACATTTATACTGCGCGACTTGAGGTAATTTAGAAGTTTTACCTGCTTCCAAGGTGAGCTCAGGCCACGCGCATTCAAACATCATACTCTCAATACAGCCGTGTTGGCGGCGAAGGGGAAGAAAAAGAAAAGGCACAACTTCCATTGGGGTGAGGGAGGGGTTGTTGGGTGGGTGGTGGTTTGTGGTGGTGTGGGGACATCAGAGTGTGGTGGGTTTGGGGGTGTTTGGTGTGGTGTGGGTGTCTGGGGTGGGGCTGGGGAATTTTCAAGAGGACGCGGTTCATTGGTTTTACACAGGGGGGGGGGGGGGGACCCACGTCCTCAGGAAAATTGTCTTTTAGTTCTATATAAATGTCTATCGGAGTTTTAATCATTTTTAAAGAGGGGTTCTCTGTGTCCCTCGTGAAATTTGGCCCTTCGGTTTGCAGCGAAGGGTTTTGTTCAATTTTGTTTACAAGTTTTATATTGTTTGTGTTGAAGTATGTGTATAGCTGTGTCTGTGTAATTTTTGTTGGTTTTGTTCTGTATTTTTCTTTGTGTGGGTGCGGTGTGTTTTCTTTTTTTTTACTTTTTGGAAGGGTTCCCCCTCGTCTACTGACGTTAAGTGATCCTCTTCCATTTTGCAGGGGACGGGTATATTTTGGGGTTTTGTTATGTATGTTGTTGGAGTTGTTTTAGGTGGGGAGGGGTTGGGTGGGACTGTGTTCAGTTTTTTGTTGACTTGTTGTGTTTGTTGTTTTAGGGGTGGTGGTCGTGGTGGTGGTGGTGTTGTGTTTTTGGATTTGTTTTGGGTGTGGAGAGTTGGGTGGGTCCGTGTTCAGTTTTTTGTTGACTTGTTTTTTGTTGTGGTGGTGGTGTTGTTGTTTTTGGAGATGTTGGCAGTAAAGGTTTTTTAGTTTGTTGAGGACAGGCAGCCCTCAGGTGACCTCTGCCTCCACAGAGGTAGCAAGCGGGCCGCCTACCCTCAACTGCAATGTTCATAAATGGGGAGCCTTCCAGGGACACTCTTTGGGGTATCTTTGCGATACGTTCTGGTTTCATTCGAACCAGAACCTGTATGCCTATACCGCCAAAGTGGCCCCTGGTGGCTTTGCCTATATCAAGGAGTTCATCTTCGTCGTCCAGTATCCCTCCTAGTATCCACCACATATTTGTATTTGGGTGTATACCGGAGATTGTTATTTTTTCAGTTTTCTTCCCCATGTAGGTGGGGAAGAAAGTGTACTGTCTGGACACAATTGGCGACACCGAGTATTTTTGGGCCACCAGTTGGTCCTTCATCAACATTATCAGACTCCCATAAAACTTCCCTCTCTCAATAAAAATCATGTCCTTCAACGCGTCTTTTAACACCAGCTCACTTTTGCTATGCGATAGTTGAGCTAGTTTTTTCGACGCATTTGATATAATTCTAAAATTAATGGTCCTTAGGACCGTGTCTCTTTTAATATCCTTAGGGGAGATTATGGTGAAGTCACCGGTTTCACCAAAGCTCACCTGTTTTCTCCCCTCTTTTAGCAATTCCGCTGCATTACTGATATCAACTGGGGTGAAAGTTTCGGTCTCCTTAACGACCTGGGATATTCGTGTAGTGGGGTCTTTTTTTGTGTTTCCTTGCTGTTGTTCTTGTTTTCTTGGGTGTTGGCGTTTTGGTTGTTGTTGTTTGCGGTACAGTTTTGGGGGTTTTGACACATTTTTTTCGTGTTTTGAGTTCACTTTTATGTTGTTTTCTTTGTCATTGTTGCTGCTGCTTTCGCTTTTGTGTGTGTTTGTGTTATTTTCTTTGTTATTTGTGTTGGTGTTGTTGGTGTCAGTGTAATTTATACATTATTTCAATTTACTGTTTCCATTTTGGGGGTTATTACCCAAGTTTTTACAATTGTTCGCCAAATCCACTTCCATACTGGCATGCGAAAGCGAGAGAAGGGAAGCTTCAGTAGGTTGAGTTACTTGTTTCTCTTTATCACTTTCCCTGGGGGGCGTGGCAGTGGTGTTTTCATGTATGGTGTCCATTATTGTAAGTTGGCATACACATTTTTCAAAGTAGTTTTTATCCCCCAAAAGGGGTAAAAATAAAATAACCACCCGTCTGCAAGTCCAGGCAGGAGGTTAGGTCACACAAATAAAACAAATGAAACATAAACTCACAGTCAAAAACGTAATACAAATCCAAAAAGGCTGCTGCCGAAGTAACACACGTCTACTATCAGCGATAGATATAGATATAGCTAGATATAGATAGATAGATATCTTTCTTTATCTGCCTCAGGGACGTACAAAAATGGGACATTACAAGACATGACGGCGGGGTTTTACATAAAATCTTTAACAATGTTAAATAACAATAAACTATATAAAGATATAACAACTGAAATCCGCATTAGAGAGGGGGGGTAACGCTACTGTGGGGTTGTTTTACACCACGTGGATAGAACAACCCTCAACACCAGGAACACGTTTTGTAGGTGTTCCCGTCTTGACCTCTGTTTATTTTCCTCAACCTACAGGTTTATATACAGAGAAGGCCCATTCACCCGGGCCATTTTCGCCACATTCTCCCATCTTTCAGCGAATTTACTGGGGTGTAGCACCCCTCTTTCCACTCTCATCCGCCTTCTGAAGTGGTACTTAAAGAAGGGGATGAGTTGTTGTCCGGAGAGAAAGGTGCTTGCCCTCAGTCCTTTTAACCTCGTCCACCATATTACCTCTTTCGCCATAGTTACCAAACAGAGGAAGACCGCCTCTCCTTCATTCGTAAATGGGGGCGGCGGGGTGGTCCTCATGATGGACTTCACTGACAACTGGATGCGTGACAGTAGCTGTTCGACATAATTCCACAGGTTGGTCACCCCTGGGCACCGAACAATTGCGTGCAGAACGGTTTCGATGTCCTGCTCGCATCTTGAACAGGTCCTTTTGGCAGGGTCTCTGCCAGGGCGTCCGTGCCTGTAGAACTGGTAGAACTCCTCGGTAGCACTGCCAGGCAAGAGACCTCTGGAAGTTATCCATAGGCCCTGGACGGAAAGTCCTCCCGAACAAACTGGTCAGTTCGTCTTCGTCAATGCCTAGAATTTCCCCGGGGACGTCGTCGCACTTATCCTCCACTAATCCCCTATAGAATGTCGAAGTGGAGTCTCCGCTGATTGCCGTTTCCGCTTGGTAGAGGGCTGTGAGCGTCTGAAGGCACTCGAGGTGCAAGAGATATAGATATAGCTACATATAGATAGAAAGATAGAGATATAGATATAGCTAGATATAGATAGATTGATTGATTGATTGATTGGTAGATAGATAGATAGATAGAGAGAGGATATTTATGTTTGTAAGTTTGAATATCATAATAAGGTAAGAGCGAGAATGACTAAGGCAACATTTAGTTAAGCAATTAACGAGAAATGGAAACAAGCTACTAAAAGTGAAACAGTGAAGAATGGAAATGAAAAAGGAAAAGTCAACAATAAATACATCAATAAATAAAAAGATGAATAAATAAATGTTTAGGAATTGAGAGAAGAGAATAATAAGGAAATAGGAAGGAATACAAGTGAAAGGAAGAAACATTAAATGAGAGGAAAAAGTGACAGAAAGTTAAAAAGAACGAAATAGAATAGACGGCGATGTATTTGTTTTGCAAGGTTTTTGATATGAAATCATGTGTTGAAATGGATATTGTTATATTTGGGGAGAGTTATGTTGTCATAATATTTCCAAAAAAATAGTAAAACGCATTCACTGTTTAGTTTGTTGCTATGAAATCGTGTGTTTAAACAGGTATTGTTATATTTGGGGAGGATCATGTTATCCTAATATTGACCCCAAAATAGTAAAACACACTTACTGTTTGGTTTGGTTTTTGTTCAGTGTATTTGTATAGAAATAGAATAGGTAACATGAGAAAGAAGGAAGAAGTGATCAAAAACTGAGAGATAGTAGTATAAAGGAAACATCATTATTCCACGTACACCAACCAAAATAAAATATAACTATGATATAAATATAAATGTATTTAAAAAACAGTAAATTACAGCAAAGATGTCTCTTGATGTGCAGCAAAGACAACTAACAACAGTGAAATTATAAAAAAAAAACATACCGTATTTCCCGGCGTCGAAGACGCTACATTTTTCCTGAAATAAGTCTCAAAAATCTAACATGCGTCCTGGAGGCCGAAGGTTGTTTATTATTTTATTTTTTTCAAATTTTTGGTTGTTAAAATTAGGGTGCGTCTTCGGCCCCCTGGAAATGCGATAATTAAATTACATTTCAAATGAATCAAAATTGAAACCTTTACTGGAATTAATGAAAAAAACTTAAATTCCTTTACTACTTTCGAGAATGATCTTTAGTAAAATGGACATCAACTTTCTCTTTCAGATTTAACACATAATCCACTTCTTCTTCTTCTTCTTCTTCTTCTTCTTCTTCTTCTTCTTCTTCTTCTTCTTCTTCTTCTTCTTCGTCGTCGTCGTCGTCGTCGTCGTCGTCGTCGTCGTCGTCGTCGTCTCTTCATTTTTCTTCTCTTTTTTTTCTCTTTCTTCTTCGCTTTATTCATCTTGTTTTATCTTTCTTCTCCTTTTTCTTCTTCGTCTCTTTTTTCTTCTTATTACTATTATTACTCTCACACTACTCCTCTAGTAATATGTTCCTTTTATCATTCCTCGGCTATCTCCTGCGCAACATCTATACCGCCCTTTCTTTCTTTCTTTCTTTCTGTGTAACTCGCCCTTTCACACACCTCCAGAGCCCACACAGAGATGATGATATTGACAGAAGTGAACTGATTACATGTGGATACATATTGACAATGGTGATGCTGATAGCAACAGTTGTTGTGGTGATAGTGGCGACGGTATGGTGTCAGTGGTGGAGATGATCGGTAGTAGCGGTGGACCTGTGGCGGTGGTTGTGGTCGTGGTGGTAGTGTTGATGTTGGTGAACGTGCTGTGAATGCTTTTGATAAAAAGATGAGGAAAAAAATTCATACTGATATTATTCATAACGGTGAATAAATAAATAAAGGCCATAATATCGTAGATATGGCCTTGACAATGATAATTACCATAACAGTACTGTATTGGGGGAAAACAGGATTATGTAATATCTATATATTACTAAAAGTCTGTGATTGCTTGATTGTTTCTTTGCTTGCTTGTTGTTTGCTTGTCTGTATTGTAATACAGCCAAAAGGGTGCATAATGGCAAAATACTTTGAAATAAGTTTCGCATAAATCGAAGCACGGGTTCCGGAGATATGGGGTTTTCTGTGTACCTTCATAAACATAGAGAGAGGGATAGAGAAAAAGAGATAGTAGTTGTGACAGAGTATATTGAAAGAGAGATATAGAGAGAGGGAGAGGCCACAGAAAAGGAGAATGGAAGAGAGAGAGAGAGTCGGGTTATTGTGTATATATATATATATATACGTGTGTATATGTGTGTGTGAGTCTATGACCAGCATGTATAGATCACAGACACTCACACACACACATATATATATATACAGACACACACACATATATATATATATATATATATATATATATATATATATATATATATATATATATATATATACACACACATTTATATATATATATTCACACACATATATATATATATATACATACACACACATATATATATATATATATGGGCCTTCCAGTTTCATTTCACATTATATACATGTCTGTGTATATTTTAATTATTTAAAAATTATTTTTAAGTGAACATGATTTTTAAAAAATATTTTGAAATGAACGTGATGCAACTGGTCACGGGTGGTCTTGTATATATATAATCGAAGTTAACTTGGAAGCACTTGGACTAGTGGTAGAGGTGAATTATGGTCTTAATGTTTTGGGTTCGACTCTTGGACTGTGTTCTGTGTTGTGTTCTTGAGCAAAACACTTCATTTCACGTTGCTCCAGTATACTAATCTGAAAATGCGTACCAGAAACACTAGTAGGGTGTTTGTCCGAAATCAAGACCGAATACTATCGAAAAGAATTCCATAACTATTCTGGTTAACTGCATCTACCGAATATGTGTAGGGTGTTGGTGGTGAATACGAATATGTAACATTTATCAATACATGTAATGTTACTAGAATGCGACGAATTGGCAGAGTCATAACAACGTCGGCCAATGCTTTGTGATATTCCTTCCAGCTCTCTGCTCTCTTAGTTCAAATCCTGCCGACGTCAACTTTGTCTTTCATCTATTCGAGGTTGATAAAAAAAAATACCAGTCAAGTACTGGTGTCCATTCTTCCTCATTTTCACTTCCTCTCTCTCACTTTTCTCCTTTGACAGAAAGTTTTCGCCTTTATTCAAATAATTATTGATTTTGACTTTTTTTTAACATTTGAAATATTTTACAAGTCAAAATAAACACCATCATTTGCGATTACTGTCTGCCAGTTTTTAGGAAGCCTCATGATTCCATCCCAGCAGACGTTTTATGGCTTTGATGCAAAGAATTCCGTCAGCCTCTAATTTAACTGGTCTTCATTGCTAATTAAAAGAAAAAGGTGATAGTCTGTATGTACAATGTTAGGCGAATTAGGTAGGTGAGGTAGAAACTCCAAGCCTAGATTCAACGTCTTCTCACGGTCATCCTAAATGTATGATGAAGTTAGTTATCGTCAAGAAATTGAATACGACATTATACGACATTATACGTAAATATTTGAAAAACGAAGAATTTGACAGAAATGTCTTATGAAATTCAAACAGGTTTCTTCAATTTTCTCAATCTTATTTGACTAGTAATCATATGTAACTTATCTCCTTGTGCAGTATAAGATACTTTTCCAGTGATATGATTTTTTACTGAAGAATTGAAATCCGTCAAATTTATCTTACCTTGGAAATATTTTATACGATACAAGTTATATACATTTGTCTAGAGGTGTGTAGACCACACGCACATACACAAACACACATACATGCACACATACATCCCCTATCTATCTATCTATCTATCTATCTATCTATCTATCTATCTATCTATCTATCTATCTATCTATTTCTCTCTCTCTCTCTCTCTCTCTCTCTCTCTCTCGCTATATATATATATATATATATATATATATATATATATATATATATATATATAAGAGAGAGAGAGCACCTTCAGTATATCATATATATATATATATATATATATATATATATATATATGAGCGTTTGTGTATCAAAAAGGCTATATTTCAAAAGGCTATATCGTTCAAAGAAATTACCAGAGAACCAAGTGGTAGCTTGTACAATACATGTCCGAATAGAAAGTTTTGTCCTTTTTTATAACTTATAAATTTATAATGTGACCATTTTTTAAATTTGTAAATAAAATCGGGAAATTTGTTTTGATACCCACTGTGCGCGCACACACACAGATATATTTATAAACAGAGAGAAAGAGAAAGAGAGATAATCTCGAGGTGCTTAGACCGGTGAGACCACTAATCATGTAGAGATGCATAACTGGTATTGAGATACCTAAAATCCCGACCGCGGCGCAAAGCGGTTTCGTCCTGAAACAAATCGGAATCGCTAAGAACCGCATTCGGGATTTTACATATCTCCCTCTCTCTCTTTATATATATATATATATATATATATATATATATATATATATATATATATATATGTGTGTGTGTGTGAGTGTATATATATATATATAGGAAAATATTTATCCCCGATGGCGGAGCTCAAGCCGTTTCTGAGTTCAGAATTAGCCGTCGAAACGGCTTGAGCTCTGCTGTCGGGGTTAAATATGTTCCTATTACCCACTATACTACCCTAAGAATTGAGTACTCTGGTGCGTTATGGTCCATCTGGTTCCTTACCACACTGCCTTCGTTATATATATATATGTAATAAATGTAATCAAAGTCTTTCGAATATTAATAATAATTGTTTCTACTTTTGGTACAAGGCCAGCAAATACCTAGTGCATTACTGGTACTTTATTTTATCGACCCCGTAAGGATGAAAGGCAAAGTTAACCTCGGCGGGATTTGAACTCAGAATGGAAAGGGGCGTAACTCTATGCATCAAAGCATGGTGTCCTACCCTCTACTGATACTGCCAATCCACCTAATGTTTCTGGGTATCACCCATCATCAGTTCTGCTCACGGTACACCTGCCAACTGTCAGAGCTAGTCAAAATATATGCTATTTTCTAAAATATACAGTGACTGATCGACCTGATTTGCATATTAGCAGACTGGCTTATCAGTCAGATCTGCATATTAGCAGATCCACTGATCAGCCATATTTGCATATCAGCAGACTGGCCCGTCAGTTTCCTGTATACGAGCTATAAATGGCCAGTTTTAGAGTTTAACTGCAATTCCCACATACAGTAAAATGAAGAAATCATTGCATGTCGGAATGGATTATAATTTTGGTAGCATTTCTAATGATTCTTCGATAAGAGGAATTCCATTCGACGCATGCCAATTATTTCCAGCTGACAGGCTTTGTAGAATATTCTTTCAGTATCATTTTGGATCTAACATCATGAACTAAGCAGAATACTACAATGGTGACCTTTCTTAAAGTAAGCATTACACAGGAAATTGGATCACAGGTTCCGCGCACACACAGAGAAAGAATTATAGTTTTAAATAGGAATTGAAATCTTTGAAATTTAAAAATTAACCACCTACATAGTTGTTTGAAATAATTTATTTGCTTATCAATACAAACGCGTATATGCATATATATATATATATATATATATGTATATATATATATATATATATATATATATATATATATATATATATATATATATATATATATACATACAAATATATATATATATATACATGCATACATATATACATATATATATAGACATATATATATATATATATACACACACACATATATATATTACTTCATATGTTCTCTGGTTTTGTTTGCAATTCCTCCTATTTCTTCCCATTTTCCCCTTTAATTACCGCCACACACTCTATGTTATTCTTTGGTTTTAGATGAATATCTAATTCCAAAATCTTGGGAATTACTCTTTATATTCTCTTACTTCTAATTGGTAAACTAATAATATTCATCTTAATATGTTTTATGTAATATGTTTTTGTTGTTGCAAATGATTTGGTATGTCATTGGCTGTGCACTTTCCATCTCTGTCTCTCTCTGTATATATATATATATATATATATATATATATATATATAAGGATTTAAATGGATACAGTTCAGTTAAAAGGAATTTATTGACACGTGTTTCAATAACAGTTACATAACCTGAAAACAGCTGCTATCTACAAAGTATTAGTTATGCAGACATTCAATATTTCAATGTTATTATCAACTGTTATTTCATCAGAATAATTTTATTGAGAACCTGTTTGGTTTTTATAGAGAATATTAGGAGGGAGGGGTGAAGTTGTTAGAAGAATAGTTAAGGGAGTGGTTTTTTGATAGCAGTGAGAATTTTTGGTAGCAGTGAGTAATTAGATTCCCATCTGTTGTTTTGACATTTTTATAGAATACATTATTTGGCGTTGGTTATTTTTCTAAATCTATAGAAGGATTAGAGATAGTATAGATGTGCATGGTTGGTTTTGTGTTTGCACTTAATTAACATTCAGACTTAAATTTTTCTTTCAAGTGTACGTATCCTTTCGCCCACGCATTTACGCACAAACATATAAGCACACCTCTACAAAATACATACACTCACATACACATACTTACATGCTCATACTTACATACATATACATGCACATATATATATATATATACATATATATACATATATATATGTACATACATACGCATTCATGTGTATACATTTTCATACTCAACTTATCTTTATATACACACGTATAGACACACACATATATACATACATACTCCTGTCTATGTTTATATATATATATATAAACACTTTAATACATGAATACACATACATCTAACCATACACATCAAACATATATATATATTTACTTATTTATATACATTTTCACATATATATACATACATATGGTCGCTTTTAGACACATTCATTATAGCATATTCTCACCTATTCTCATCAGCATATCCTTCCATTATTAGTGTGGTAATTTAGGGTTATTAATATACATGTTGAGAAGAGATTGTTTTTATATTTTTCTAACTAGATTGAGGTTTATATAGTTGGGGGGATGTCCTTCTTTTATGTAATATTCAGCTTGTAGTGGGAAAAAAGGGTTTTAGTTCGGTGACGGCAGAATAATGTTCGTTCAATTCTGTTATTAAGCAATTTCTTCTTGTGTGTGATTATGTAATAAATCTCAAGATTACACAATTTGCAGAAATTTTGGCTCCTGGAAAAGCCTTGGGTTTTAGCTAATTTCTCCCATTTTAGGGTAAACTTTTGATCGCTATCCCTGAGCGTCCAAGCTTTGTCTGCTAAAGTTGTTACATTTCTTTGGCTCTGGTGTTTTATTGAGTAAGAATGCCTATATAATCGAGATTTAAACGATGTTGCCGTTGATCCCACGTAATACCACTCGTTGCCTCCGGATTTAATGGTACAGTTATAGATGATATTTTTTTCCAGGCAGTTATTGCCTAGGGGGCAGTTGTCAGGATAGGTGCAGTTACAGTTGTGTACGTTGGTTTTGTAGTTAGGTTTACTCTGGAGTAGTATTGCGGACGAACTTAGGTGTGGTTTATTTATGTTCTGTAGTGTATTGTCTACTGTTTTTTTTGTGTTCTTTCTACTTAAGTTTTTAGTGTTTTCGTTTAACCTTCTAGTATTGATCGTTTTTATGTTTTGTTCAAGGTTTAACGCTGTTGAGTATGACAGTCTTATAGTGGTAGGGTTTAGGATTTTGTGGTATTTGTGTGATGTAGGAAAATGTCTCTTAATTATTTTAAAGAAGAGTACTGGTAAATTTGTACTAATGGAACTATTGTATTCAGGGTTATACCATAAGTACTCTTTGCATCGCTTTCTATTAGTTTTGTTTGTTGCTTTACTGGTGTGTATACTATGGTAGTAAGTGTGGTTTGGTGTTGTGTTATTATATCTACCTATGTGGGATTTATTTTGGGTGTTTTGATTGTTCTCATCTATATACTCTATTTTGTTGAGGTAGCCTGCTTTACTAAGGGCGTTATCGTAGTACTCGGCGTGTTCCTTAAATACTTGTATGTTAGAAGATAGACCCGAGATTCTAAGGGAAATATTTTTAGGGATAGATTTAATTATAGAGATGGGGTGGTTAGACCCAACATTTACGTACTTGAGATTTTCATTCAATTTATGAAACGTTTTAATCAGACCAGAGTTTAAATTGAGTGTGACATCCAGGAAGTTAACTACTTTAAGTTTGTATTCATATTTTATCTGATGAGGATGTACTGTTGAAATAGCTCAGTACCTCTGAAATATGTATAATAAAATATATTTGATCACATGAATGTCTATATTTATTGATATTTTGAAGTAATATTAATAACTCCAGAAAACCCCTTGTAGAGTGCTTGTAAGCTATTGTGAAACTTTATTCATTGATGAATTCATTGAACCTTGTTAAACTTTTAATTATATATATATATATATATATATCATTATGTGTGTGAGTGTACGCACGGATTCGCACACACACACACTCACACACACATATATATATATGTATATATATATATATATATATATATATATATATATATATATATAGTAGAATAATCGAGAATCGGAATTTCAGCCCACGAAATCACGATAAACAATATCCGATATGTGTGGCAGAGGGCTCAATAATTTGGAAAAATCAGAGATATAACTATCGTTAAAATACCAACACATAGAGGTCATGCCTAAAATCACCCATGCAGCCGAAAATAAACGACCAGGAAGATTCGGGTCACTCAAATAAAATATCAATAATTTAATAAATTAAATGAATATAAAATTTACCCGGACCCGCTAGAATGATGTTAAATCTAGCTTCTTGGGTTTCTGCAATTCCTTAATCTGAACACTATCAGCCCAATAAAAGATATATAAGGCCTATAGAGAAGAGGGGAACAAGGAAAGCTTTATCAACGAGTCTTTAGTTCCACAGTATAGAAGGACCCCGAAGCCGAATGACGCACATGGTATTCAGCAAGGGAGGGAACCCTTATATTAGCGAAAGAATTCGGTGATGTGTAAATTATGTAACAATACAAATTATCACATATTGAATCAGAGTGCTCAACAGACATGTTAAAATAAACAAGAGCTATTCATCAGTCAATAAGATCAACAAAGAAATCATCAATAAAATTAACTGGTCAATAGCTAGGGTCTAGAGCTAAATATAGTAGAATAATCGAGAATCGGAATTTCAGCCCACGAAATCACGATAAATAATATCCGATATGTGTGGCAGAGGGCTCAATAATTTGGAAAAATCAGAGCTATAACTATCGTTAAAATACCAACACATAGACGTCATGCCTAAAATCACCCATGCAGCCGAAAATAAACGACCAGGAAGATTCGGGTCACTCAAATAAGATATCAATAAAATATATATATATATGAATGAGTAGGACCCCGACGGCTGAGCTCAAGCCATTTCTACGGCTAATTCTGGACTAAATGAAAATGTTTATCCTGGTATATAAATAGCCGAGCTTCTCAGGGGGTAATTCCATATATGGTAAAAGTTATTGTCACAAGGATTGGTCAAAAGTTTGTTGTTGAGACACAGAATTCTATCATGGCGATTTGTGGAGGGAAGGGGTAGCTGAACTTGCCAGTAGAAGAAAGAGGGAGAGGGAGTGGAGGAAACCCAATCGTGCGTTGATAGTGCCAACTACAGCAGAATCCTAAAGATATTACCCACTCTACTACCCTAAGTATTGAGTACTTTGGTGCGTTATGGTCCACCTGGTTCCTTACCACATTTCCTTCGTTATATATATATATATATATATATATATATAGTTATGTAATAATATATATATATATATAATATATATATATATATATAATATATATATAATATATATATATATATATATATAACGAAGGAAATGTGGTAAGGAACCAGGTGGACCATAACGCACCAAAGTACTCAATACTAGTTTTTAAGCGTCCAGAATTAGCCGTCGAAACGGCTTGAGCTCAGCTGTCGGGGTCTTACTGGTTCCTATATATATATATATATATATATATATATATATATATATATATATATATATATATAATGTATATATATATGATATATATATATAATATACTAGCAGTAAAGCCCGGCGTTGCTCGGGGTCGCTCAGTAGCTGTGTTAAAGTTACAATGTTAAGTTTCTTTTTTGGCTTAAAGTATGTCTGCACGACTGTCTGTCTGCACGCCTAACGAAATTTACAGATACATATATTTTAAATAAACTTATATAATTTTTGCTTTTTTTTACGAAATATTTGCTTGTTTTACGTAGTCTTTAAATAGACTTGTTTTCAAGTAAAAATATTGTTTTAAAAGGCTTTTAAATGGAAATGAAGCAAAACGGAAGTTTAGTGTTCGAACTGATGAATTTTGCAGGTCAAAATTTTGCTGGCTCGACAACTGTTCGTGTATTGTGTTAATGTCATTTTAAACGCTGAGAAAGCCAGCGTAATTTTTTTAATTTTTGCACGCAGACGCTCAATGTAAACAGAACAAAGGGAAATAACTGATCACTTACGCTCAAAAATCGATACATTATATTCGATTTCGTCAGATAGGGCGGGTCAATTTGAAATATTTTTTTCCGATGTCTTCGCTAGGGCTCAATGTACAAGTATAGCAATTTCGGTGCAATTCCGTGAGAGATTCTAAGAGGAGATATGTGCCAAAAATCGATAGACAGACAGACAACCTCAGTTTTATATATATAGATAAATATATATAATATATATATATATATAATCTATATATATAAAACTGTGGTTGTCTGTCTGTCTATCGATTTTTGGCACACATCTCCTCTTAGAATCTCTCACGGAATTGCACCGAAATTGCTATACTTGTACATTGAGCCCTAGCGAAGACATCGGAAACAAAAATATTTCAAATTGACCCACCCTATGTGACGAAATCGAATATAATGTATCGATTTTTGAGCGTAAGTGATCAGTTATTTCCCTTTGTTCTGTTTACATTGAGCGTCTTACGTAAAAAATTACGCTGGCTTTAACAGTTGTCGAGCCAGCAAAATATTGACCTGCAAAATTCATCAGTTCGAACACTAAGCTTCCGTTTTGCTTCATTTCCATTTAAAAGCATTTTAAAACAATATTTTTACTTGAAAACAAGTCTATTTAAAGACTACGTAAAACAAGCAAATATTTCGTCGTTAGGCGTGCAGACAGACAGTCGTGCAGACAGACAGTCGTGCAGACATACAGTCGTGCAGAGAGGTGATATACGCGTGCAGACAGATAGACAGTCGTGCAGAGAGGTGATATAGGCATGCAGACAGACAGTCGTCCAGAGAGGTGATATAGGCGTGCAGACAGACAGTCGTGCAGAGAGGTGATATAGGCGTGCAGACAGACATAACTGATAATTTGGTTACGCAAATGTTTTTCTCTGCGTTGCAGTGTTTACATTTTCGATCTTTGTTAATAAATAACCAGTGCAGTTTCTATCCCCAGCATCCTCTTTTTTTATAACATTCGGGTTATCGTTATGTTTTCTTAACTTCATAAGGCATATTGTTGGTTGAGGGAATATTAATCAAAAACACCACATGCAAGTCTGCACAGTAGACACTACAGTTTTTAAGCCAAGAAAGAAACTTAACATTGTAACTTTAACACAGCTACTGAGCGACCCCGAGCAACGCCGGGCTTTACTGCTAGTATATATATATATATAATCTATATATATAATAATTGTTTCTACTTTTGGCACAAAGCCAGCAAATATCCAGTGCATTACTGGTACTTTATTTTATCGATCCCGTAAGGATGAAAGGCAAAGTTAACCTTGGCGGGATTTGAACTCAGATCATAAAGGGGCGTAACTCTGTGCTGCAAAGCATAGCGTCCGTTCCTCTACCGATACTGCCGATTCAATGCCCATATATATATACAATAATTGTTTCTACTTTAGGCACAAGGCCAGCAATTAACCAGTACATTACTGGTACTTTATTTTATCGACCCCGTAAGGATGAAAGGCAAAGTTATATATACAATAATGAGAGGTACACGGTAGAGTAACCACGGAAGTATAGTGACTGCTTTCAAGCTAATACTATATACACTTCTAATCTTCCTTACCACCCTTCTGTAGCCTCTGTATCATATTAATATCCCCTCCGCCTTCTGTGATATTTTTTACTGCTACAAGGAATTTAATCCCATTTCTTGACCACTGTACCACGTGATAGTTTTTCCCTCCGCTTTTTCGAGATTCTTTCGCGCGATGCAAACCTGTTTTGAAAGTTTTCCCTGAGGTGTTCCCTTCAAAAGTTGGCCTACCTCACAAAAATGTTACATCTCTATGATATAGGATATTTGCATAGTAGCTACGAAACTGTACAGTCGGGAATTTGAAGAAAAAATGGGTATTTATTTATGTCTAATATTTCTTCTTACTTTTTTATAATATTTTATATATATATATATATATATATATATATATATATATATATATATATATATATATATATATATATATATATATATATATATATATATATACATATATATGAAGTGGTAGAACACTGTAAGGTAATATCCGTAGTGGTAGAGCACTCAGTCCATGGGTGGAGTTAGGGAGAAGTGGTTACACAACAGTTAGTTCACCATACCGAGAACAATTGTTTCACCTTAGCGAGCTGAGGTTGCGCTAAGGTGAAACAATTGTTCTCGGTATGGTAAATTAACTGTTGTGTAATGTAACCACTTATTTATATATATATATATATATATATATATATATAGGAACCAGTAAGACCCCGACGGCTGAGCTCAAGCCGTTTCGACGGCTAATTCTGGACTAAATGAAAATTTATCCTGGTATTTAAATAGCCGATCTTCTCAAGGGGTAATTCCATATATGGTCAAAGTGATTGTTAAAAGTCAGTAGTAATTCTGTGATTGCAAATTAGTAGGGGAGATGGTGGCTAAACCTGCCAGTAGGAGAAAGAGGGGAGGGTGTGGAGTAGACCCAATCAAGCGTTGGTAGTGCCAGCTACAGCTGGGCATGAGGTCAAAGAAGATACTGGGGAGGGGGAGGGGGAGGAAGTCGGAACTAAACTGTATCCATTCAAATCTTTCTATATATATATATATATATATATATATATATATATATATATAGAGAGAGAGAGAGAGAGAGAGAGAGAGAGAGAGAGAGAGAGAGAGACGAAACATAAGTCAATTGCATAAACTAATAATCCTTTATTTACTGCTATATATATTTCGATGATAGCCATTGAATGGCTATGACCTCATCAGGCAGTTAGTCAGTTCTTAGATATGCCAGCTCTGTGTTTTTTTGTGTTGATGGTTTCAGAGCCTTGGGACATATGAGCTTGTTAGGAATAATTTAATGTAGTCAGCAGGAATAATCATAATTCTCATTGGTCAGTTTTTAGATGCTTGTAGGGTTGGTATTTGACCTCAAAGAGGCAGGTGGTGTGTAAAGTTCAAACCGTCAGGCAAGATGACAATAGTTCCATATGACTGATTTTCACAAAAAGCATTCCTGGTCAGATATATATTCAATTAAGGTTTATAGTAGGAAATTCGATACTACAGGTCATTCTTAAATTGAGGAATTTATGTGGGCTGGTACTACTGAAAATTATGGTTAAAGTCAAGCACTAGAAAGTTTACATATACAAAGACTTATGTTGGTTGACTTGCACATACACTCACACCCACCCCCCACATCCACACACACACATCCACACATAAAAATTGAGGAATTTATGTGGGGTGGTAATACTGAAAATTATGGTTAGAGTCAAATACTTAGAAATAAAAACTTATGTTGGTTGACTATATATATATATATACATATAATAGGGTTAAAGTATCGTAGGAGAGGATGAAGCGGATACATACAAAGAGGTGCGACACAGAATACTAAATGCCAATAGCCGAAGCGTAGTGTGATCGATGCTTGGGTTAGCAGAGTAAAAATTAGAGGAGGTTTATATTTAGCGTATGGTTTAAGCAGAGCTGGAATAAGCAAATGAATGAGTGAATGAAAGAGTTACAAGCCGTTAAAACATATCTTTATAAATATATGTTTTAACGGCTTGTAATTCTTTCATTCACTCATTCATTTGCTTATATAAACACACACACACACACACACACATACACACACACACACACACACATATATATATATATATATATAAATATATACGCTTACACACACATATATATATAAATATATATATATATATATACATATATGTATATATATATATATATAAAAATATATATATATGTATATGTGTGTGTGTGTGTGTGTGCATATGTGTAACAGAACAGTCAAAATTTGACAGATTCATATATATATATATGCATGTGTATGTATGTGTGTGTGTGTCTGTGTGTATGGGATGGTGTGTGTGTACGACAACTTCCCGAATGGAAGTGAGGTGGGCGTAAACATCCCGGAACAAAATACGGAATGGGGGTCACATAATGTATTCAAGTAGGTCTTTGATCTATACATAACTGTAACGGATTTGGAATACATAAAATATGTTAAGTGTACTCTTTACACTGTTAATATACTCTCGCTACTATTGGATTAGAGATACCACAGATATATCGACAAACCAAGTTTCTATGCATAATTAAAACGCGTAATTTCCCGGCCATTAACAAGAGTCAAATGTCACCATCTACAACATCCAACAATTGTCAGTGAAATAGATTTTATGCGAAAGATTGTGGTAAGAGTCATATTAGGGGCTCCTCTGAACTTGACAATAGCTTATAAACATTTTTTTTTTCTGAATCATTTAGTTGACATGCTAGAAATAATTGTTTCTACTTTTGGCACAAGGCCTGCAATTACCCAGTATATTACTGGTACTTTATTTTATCGACCCCCATAAGGATGAAAGACAAAGTTAACATCGGCGGGATTTGAACTCAGAATGGCAAGG
>OZ024743.1:179340887-179343387 GCA_964016885.1 Eledone cirrhosa
AGGTTCATTATTATAGATAAGGTTTGGCATGAATACCGAATTGGGGATAGCGAGTTTGACTTTTACATCTACCTCCATTTTCTGGTTACTAAATGCTGAAAGTGTTTAATCTCACAATAAAAAATAAATTCCGTCCGTTGTCCTACAATATCAGTCATTTCTCTGTCTTTTCTGAGAGAATATTTATTAAAATATTATAAATATTGGAGTATTAAATTATTAAAATTGTACAAATATTATTATCCTGTTCTACATTTTATTACTGTCTCTGTCATTTAGCAAGAAGCGTTTAGGAGCAGTGAGTAAAGAATAAATGATATATGTTGAATTTCATATGTATCTTCTATCTCTCCACCTTTCTGTGATTGTGCGTGTGTTATTTATGCAGTGTTGATATATTTTATGTGCATCTTATAGACCTATATTTCTACGTAATTTCTCTGACCTCGTCTGTGTGTACGTTCATGGAAGGTTTATGTGTGTAAGTGTGTTAATTCTTAAGAACACTCATATTTTTTTTACTATAAATCAATATTAAAATTATAGTAGAATAAAATCTGAAGTGAACCACTTCTGTAGAAATTAAGGTGCTAGGAGGGAATCACAGACTAGATGAATGGATTATATATATATATATATATATATATATATATATATATATATATATTTCGTTTCTGAATTTGTTTAGCAAGATTCTTTATCTGAAAACGTGTGTTGAAACCGATATTGTTATACTTTGGGAGGGTCACGTTGCCAATAAGAAACACCGCACTAGTTGCTTTCACTTCAATTTATTATAATAAATTCATAAATTTAGGAATTTATAAATGTCCGGTTGGTTGGTTCCACAACCAGATGGTTGTTTATATATTGTCAAAGTTATTTCGTCACACATTATGTGACCTCTTCAGTGAATGGGGATTCTTTTCTTTGTTTTTCCGCCTCTCCTTTGTTCTGTCCTATGCCATCTTGTTTCTGTGTGTGTGTTGTGTGCTCAGTCTGCATATGCGCCACATCCGGGTGTCTGTGTGTGTTTATATTCGTTTATTTATTTGTTTATTTACATGTTACTGGTTGGTTGTTTGTTCTATGTGCGTGTGTGTTTTCATTTTGTCCTTAATTGTAAGTGTTGATGATGCTGTTCCATTCCTGTTTTCTATTTAATTTTGGTTGGAGTTCATTTATGTTTATTGCCTCTGCGATTTGTCTAAACATTGCGTCTTTTCTGTGTGTAGATTCTATTTTTATTTCTATGTTCTCTAATTTACCCTTATGTCCTATTTTAGCATGTTGGTAGAGTACAGATGATTCTTTACTATCTTGAAGGTCTCGCCAGTGTTCATTTATCCGTTCCCCTATACTACGAGCTGTCTCACCTATGTACACTATATTTTTATCTCTACATTGTCCTTCAGTACATCTTATGCTATATACTACATCTCTAGTTTTACAGTTAATATGGGGTTTAATTTACAGATTATACGTTTCTTATCTATACAGGGAGGTCTTTGAAAAGAGTATGTCTTGCTAATAAGTATTTTTATGGAGGTACCTGGTCTTTCTACTATCTTAATATTGAGTTTATGTTTATCTAGGGCCCTTCTAAATGTGTAAGCTAATTCACCTCTAGGGGTTGTATCGATGAACATTACACTCTGGTATTTATTGCTATCATACCATGAGTTTATTCTATTAGCCTTATTCCTAGTTCTTTCTATTCTATTCCAAAATTTGCTCCTATTCAAGGGGCAGGTCCCATTTGTGTCATTATTTACCATTTTTTCACATTTGGTTCTGGCTCCTCTATACACTCTGATTTTATCTCTCTGATTGTAACCAGAGAACTGCATACGGTGGATGAAGTGTTGTATGTGTCTCTCTAGTTCTTCGGGGTTGCACATGGGGGACACGTTTCTCATCACCCGTACCAAATCCGCAATCAGTATGTTGATTTTGGTATGGTCCGAAACAGCTGAGATTCGGTGTATCAGATATTTGGAAGTCATGGGTTTGGCATAATGGGAATGGAGGATTTGTTTTTTGTTATTAATGGTATCTAACCAGAGGTCTGAGTCTAGTACAGGTAATCGATGGGGCCCTAGATAAACATAAACTCAATATTAAGATAGTAGAAAGACCAGGTACCTCCATAAAAACACTTATTAGCAAGACATACCCTTTTCAAAGACCCTCATGTATAGATAAGAAATGTATAACCTGTAACTTAAGCCCCCATATTAACTGTAAAACTAGAAATGTAGTATATAGCATAAGATGTACTGAAGAGTAGAGATAAAAAATATAGTGTACATAGGTGAGACAGCTCGTAGTATAGGGGAACGGATAAATGAACACTGGCTAGACCTTCAAGATAGTAAAGAATCATCTGTACTCTACCAACATGCTAAAATAGAACATAAGGGTAAATTAGAGAACATAGAAATAAAAATAGAATCTACACACAGAAAAGACGCAATGTTTAGACAAATCACAGAGGCAA
>OZ024743.1:179345887-179358387 GCA_964016885.1 Eledone cirrhosa
ACACACGCAAACACATATATATACATACACACACACACATACATATACATATATATATATACATACATATATACACATACATAAATATATATATATATATATATATATATATATATATATATATATATATATATATATATATACACATAAATATATTTCCATATCATACATAGATATATATTTACTCATGCAATTACGGGTGGTTGTGTACCTTGTTGGCTTTATTCATTAACGCATAAACCTAAGGAAGCTAAAACATTAAAAGGTACAAAATAAACATGAATGCATATAATTAGGGGAAAGAGGTACTAATAAATGTTACTCTATATAGAATTATAGTGAGTTGCTATTTAGAATATTTAATTAGGTTTATAGTATTTAATTAGGTTTATAGTATTTAAATGTTCTTCGTATACGGTGATTACAAACTATGATCAGTTCCTGCCTTTTATTTAATAAATCGTCCTTAGATTTAGTAATTTCCGAGATCTCCCCTTGAAATCTATTTTTTTCTTTTTATAATTATTTACCGCTTCAGCTAAAGATGTAGTGTTAGCTAGTTTAGTATTGTTGAAACTACTAGAGTGTGCGTAAAATCTTTCTTAAATGTGTTTGATGTAGATCCTATATGTTTTGTTTGAGTCTGTAGTAGACACAGTGCATTTATATATTACATTATTAATCAAATAGTTGCCATTTAAGGGGCAAATGCTTCTATTTCTGCAATTACAGCCATACGTAAGATGGTTGTTGGGGGGTGCCTATACTATTTTCATTAATCCTTGAGCTATTCCTATTGTAATTAATGATAGCAGGAGAATGAAGGTTGCTTTGTGGGTGGTTTGGTGCTAGGGTTGTATTGTGATTCTGTGTTCTTTTGTTTTTGTGTTGCTGATTTGGGTGGTTGTGTTTTTTAGGTTGAAGGATTATATTATTTGCCTTTTTAAAAGGTACAGTCCTATTTAAATTATGTTGCGGTCGTGTAGTCATATTATTTTTAAGTTTATAAATGTTGTAGTTGCTTATTTTTTGCTGGAGATTGCTTGATGTACAGTATATATATATATATATAAAAAGGAACGATCGACTTTCGTCAAATCGGACCGAGGGAACAATGTTTCCGTTGGTTTTTCCAATTGCTAATACTATCTATCGGTCGTAACTCCAGGTAGAAGGAGCAACGTGAAATAAAGTGTCTTGCTCAAGGACATAACACATCGCCTGGTCCAGGAATCGAACTCACAACCTTACGATTGCGAATCCAATTCTCTAACCACTCAGCCACACGCCTTCACTATATATATACAGAGAGAGAGAGAGAGAGAGAGAGAGAGAGAGAGAGAGAGAGAGAGAGAGAGAGAAAGACGTTATAAAGCAGTGATAGAATATATATATACAGAAGTGGTTACACAACAGTTAGTTCACCATACCGAGAACAATTGTTTCGATATGGTGAACTAACTGTTGTGTAACCACTTCTACTTAACTCGTCCCATGGACTGAGTGCTCTACCACTACGGATATGACCTTCAAGGGTTCTAGCACTATATATATATATATATATATATATATATATATATATATATATATATATATATATATATATATATATAGAGAGAGAGAGAGAGAGAGAGAGAGAGAGAGAGAGAGAGAGAGAGAGAGAGAGAGAAAGGGGTTATAAAGCGATAGAATTTATATATATAGAGAGAGAGAGAAAATGTGTACGAATGAGAAAGTGAGGGAATGTGGAAAGAAGGACAATGAGACAGAGAAAATATACGTATAGAAATAAAAGATAATAAACGAAGAAAAGGAAAAATATATGAGAAGCGAAGAGAAGTGGAAGACTTGAACATAAGGAAGCCGTTTTTGTTTTTTTAGATGAAATTAAGATATTTTATGTTGCTTTTAATGTGACAGCGAGTAACCGATGTAGGAGGCTATTTTGCAAGTGATCTATTGATTATCAGCTAAATCAAATGGCCGTTAAAACTTTGTTCTGAATATTTAAAATGTCAGATTTGCTTTACATAATTTCGCAGATGTAATTTATGAGAGGCAATTTAATTTATATATATATTTGACGGAGCTAACTTTAAACTAATATGAAAAATCGACAATTATAAAGACGTTGAAAATATGGTCATGGGAATTACGATGGAGAGAAATAGTTTTATGTTTTTGTTTGATTTTTGCTACAAATAGTTCCATTAACGTGTCCAAACTTTAGAGATATTAATTGCAGAATGTTGTAGTTAAAAGTGCTGCAGTTGAAACAAATCATTGATGTGAAAAAAAAAAGAAAGGAAAGAAAATAAAAAAACACATGCAATTCAATAAAGAGAAATTTCGAAATATTGTTTTTAGTGATTTTGTTTTCTATATCGAGGATTTTATTAACACTGAGATCATTAAAGGGGAGATAATAACCGTCACGACTGGAATTGTCGTGAAATATTTGATTTCTAAAGAATATAGTCAATATAGTTCATATATCACATAACTATTGGCATTGTGCCGCAACTTTTGATGGAGCGGGGGGGGGGGGGGGCTGCAGTGGTATACAGCATTTCTTGAGTCTTTTAAAGCTGATAGAGCCCATCGTTCTCCAGGTCTGAATATAACAGCTCTCTTCCAGAGAAGGAAATAAAATGAGAGAGAGAAAAAAATATAGAGGAAGTATCGACCCCTTACTCGATTGGTACTTTGTTTATCTACCTAGAATGGATGAAAGGCAAAGTTGACATTTAAGCAGGCTGCACAGATTCCAGGCCTCAGACACGTAACGCTAAAATAACCAAGTCCACCTATATGTAAACAGGTCAATCATAGTGGCATAATTGCTATTCTAATTCTAAATGGTGCATGTATCTTTATCTTGCTATAGAGACTTGGAATTTCAAAAGACTATTTCAGTAAGTTGGTGCATTTATGATACACTGAGTGGTGGGATTTCCACTGAGTCACATAAATAAAAACATAATTTGTTATGGCGGTAAATAACTTTTATTCACTTTACGCTTCAGACAAAAGAGCCATGTATTTTCATTAAGTTTTAGAAGTTCAAATGCATTTAAATAAATGCCCAAAGTCAATTAACATGTGTCATTAGCAGCAATGTAGAACAAAAGAATAATCAATATCCAATCTCAAAGAACTTCTAATAATTGAAGTTTTAATTACACGAAGGTTATTCTTGTGTAAATGTGGATTCGATGTTGGAAAATGTTTTCATGATTTGCAGAGTAAACGAAGTGAAAATAGAGTGACCCATTCATGAACCGCAGTTTACACCTTACTTTCAGGTGTAAGGTATAAATCTGATGTTGTTTTTCAAAAAAGAAGAAAGCGTCAAAAAATATTTTCAGATGATGAAAGGGCGTTGTAACCTTTTGGATTTGTATTTTCATTGGTTCTCGCTAGAAGAAATATAATAGCCGCAACATGGAATCTAAATCATGTAAAGTCAGGTACCAAAGATAGAGCTTATATTTTTCACTGCATCAACCGCTATTTAAATATGGAATTTAAGGGCCAACATGAAAGCTAAATCATGTAAAGTCAGACAGCAAAGACCAAGCTAACATTTTGCCCTGCATCCCCCGCCATTTAAATGTGGAATCTAAGGGCCAGCATGAAAGCTAAATCATGTAAAGTCATGTATCAAAGACCAAGCTTACATCTTCCCTTCCATGCCCCGACATTTCAATATGCTATATATTGTGTTATGTCTTTCTCGTGTTAATCAAAATCTCATAAATTGAAGGAGTGATTATTGAAACACAGATCATGCACACATATATAGCAGGAGCAACTATACCTAAACAGATGAGTAATAATTGTAGTATATAATTCTGTTGTTGTTGTTAAATGTTCACTTAAATGCGAATCTTTAAAAGTTATTCTCTTGCACGCGCAGGAAAACACGTCCAAGGTTATGATGTATATTCTCTTCTTCGCCCACGTATTCCTGAGAGGGTTGTTGAGGGCAGATTCCTCAAACACTCCTTCCAGTGGGTCCTGTCAAAAGCTACTTTCTCCAAATGATCCGACTGAATCCCCACGACAGACCAGCCAAGCTCATGGATGTTATCCAACCTTCTTGCTCGAGGTCTGCCTCTGGTTCTCCTGTCGGTTGGTTTTGCCCGTAATATCTGTGCAGTGATTTATTCCTGAGATATTCTAACCACATGCCCTGAGTACCGGAACTGTCATCTCTGATTCGGAGAAGTAGCGGCTCTACCTGGAGTGACTCTGATCTCCGAGCTACACACTCTATCGAGGAACGTGATTCCAAAGACCCTTCGGAGGAACCCCATTTCGGCCGCTTGTATTCCCGATCGTTTTATTTCTGATGTATATTCTACTTGTTTGAATTTCATACCCACTATTACTATATAGATATTGAAACGTTCAGTACAAAATATTGAACCATGATAAATGTAGTTGGTTGTTTCAAAATTCTGAAATATTCTTACAAGTGATTATTTTTCATATAAAGTCTCTTGTAACACTTACAAGACTGGAGTTAATCATACATAAAAACAGCCAAGAATGAAAATAGAATTTTAGACATTCTCAGAAAGAAAGCAATCTATTGGAAAACGACGTGAGTATAATGTGTGATTTATCTGTAAGGCATTTAGAACTAAAGGAATTACCATGAAAACAGCAGTTAGCAGTTGGACTTGATGGGAGCTTCAGGAAAAAGTGATTTACCATAAAAGCTACAATTTATCATGCAAATTAAACAGACGTGTTCAGAAAATTTGCAACACTCTGAAGTGAATATAGCTGCGAGGTTATTGGGTGGGTGTGTCAGAATATGTATGTCAAGCAAACATCTGGGAATTTATTTTGGAAGGTTCTTTGATTTACATTAAAACAGTATATTTTATTGAGAAATATGTATATATATATATATATATATATATATATATATATATATATATATATATATATATATATATATATATAATTTCTATAAGATTTATACATACATACATGATGGCTGCCCCCTCGTTATCGAGTATGGCCATTGCACGATATACCATTATTAATTAATTCTATCGTGAAATGCCTGTGCGTGAAGATATTTTTTAAAGTGAGGAAAGACTGTGCACTGAGCCAATCCCACTCTCTGAGGGACAGTAGCTATAACCCGAAAAGAAGAAAATATCAACATCATCGGTAACTACTGAGCTGCAGGTTTTATATCGGTGTTATCCCAGTTTCCTGAGTTGCCTTCTCCTAGAAGAATGCCCTGACAAAGGCTAGGGGTCCTTCACTCCCAGTGGTTTAACCGCGCGATCGGGTGTCCAGCCCGACTATAAGAAATCAAGTTATCAGAAAAGTACGTTCCAGATGATTTCCTACGAATAAAACGTTTCTAGTCCTGTGGAAACCATTATAAAAGGAATATGCCTATATTCTATTAACTTACTATACATTTCTTTATATGTGCTCACCTCCCTATATACATCGGAAATCCACTTATATATATATAATGACAATCTCAGAATATTTAATATGATACATGTATGGTATGGTCACTTAACTCCTGATAAATTCGTAGGGGCTCCTTATTGACATACCACGTTTCTTGTGCATTTTAAGACTAGCGGAGCCCATCACTCTCCAGGTCTGACTACAGCAGACTTCTTCCAGAGAGAGAAAGAATCGACACCAGTACTAGAGTGGTACTTTTTGTATCAACCTCGAAGGAATAAAAGGCAAAGTTGACCTCGGTGGGATTTGAATTCAGAGAGGCGGAACGAATACCGTAACGCATTCTATCCAACGTTCTAACGTCTGCCAATTCGCCACCCATATCATACATGTACACATTTTAAAATGCCTCCCTCGTTTAATTTTCCATCAATTTTTCTAAAGTTGGTGGAAAATATTAATAATGAAGAAACCAATTATTATTATTCAGGCGAATAAAATATCTACCAAAATACAACTTGTATCTAGAAACAATATAAGGAACTACCTTAGTTTTAATGTTAATTCGTTGTTAATATTATTTGTAATAATACCGGTGGATTGGCAGTATCGGTAGAGCGTCAGACAACTTGTATTGCGACATATAGTTACGCCCCTTGGCGTCCAGTGTTCAAATCCCACCGAGGTAAGCTTTACCTTTCATCCTTATGTGGTCAATAAAGCCTCGACGTAATTTACATTCAGAACCTAAAGGGATGTAACTATATGCCACACAGAATACTTCCGACGCTCTATTGGTTCTGCTGCGAATTCAGCGCCAGTATATATTCATAATTAATATATATATATATGATGTGTGTGTGTATATATGTGTGTGTGGGTATATATATATATGTGTGTGTCTGTATATATGTGTGTGTCTGTATATATATATTATAAATGTAAGCTATCGCCGTATTTTGACTAAAGAAATTAAAGAAATTATTTAGCCTGATGAGTATTGACGTACATGTACGTCAATACTCATCTTTTTCCATTTCTCCGAGGGTTCTTAACCCCACTATCAGGCTAAATAATTTCTTTAATTTATTTAGTCAAAATACGCCGATAGCTTACATTTATAATAATTTCAAACTCGCTCGCTGTTTTCGAAAATATTAATACATATATATATATATGAATTCCTTTCTCATAGACAACACGTTATTTTCTAAATTTCCAATCCTCTGTGAGTACTTCCGCATCCATTTCCTAGCTCTGCCACTTAAACTACACAGCTAATAGTTTTTGTAACTGTCACCAGCCATAACTTGAAAACTCTGTTGCAAGACTTCAATTTTCTGAAGACGTATCTGAAATATAACTACTAATATCTACTTCGATGAGGATGTTATTAGGATATTTTCCGGATCAGACTTTCATTCGTTCCGGATATTACCATAAATGAACTGATATTCTAACATATCTATCAATTAAATCCTATTAACTAATGTGAGATGATTTACATATTTACTTTTCAAATATTCCGCTATGTTTGGTAAAGAAACTCTACGTTGCACGTTATATACCTAGATACTTAATACCAACCCACAACGACATAAGGGACATGATTTCGTATAATTTAATATATAACTGCTCATACGTTGACAACAAAGGACTAAACGTTCATATAACTACGGCAAACAAATTTAGATGCTCCCCGATGAATAGAAATGTATCAAATATTGAAAATTGTTAGCTTAAAATAAATTGAAAAATTACATAAATACATATATATATTCCCCTAACGAAAACTGATCACTAGTATATTCTCTATATATAAATGAAGAAATAATGATCACCAAGGTTAAATACATTGATGTGGATAAAATAACATTAACACTTTCAATATCTGACTGCCCTATACAGCTATATCGTAAACTCATTTGATCTACTTTATATATATATATATATGTAAACAAGGTGTTGTCTCGAAAATATAGTTGAAGCGTGAGTGTACTAGAAATTTATAGAATAATTTAAAACTCAACGCAAAGGAAAACTGCCGAAACAGTGAAGTATCGTCAATGAAGACATTGGGCAAAGACTTACCTCAATCACAGGAATAAACGACAGGAAATGTGTTGGTCGAGAGGAGTGATAGAAAGGAAGAGTGGAGGATATATATATATATATATATATATATATATATATATATATATATATATATAGAGAGAGAGAGAGAGAGAGAGAGAGAGAGAGAGAGAGAGAAATCGACACATATAAAGAATTATACCAATAATACTCAACTCAAATACAGAAAAAAAATAAACAAAATCTTTTTACCAGTGGTATAATTCGTAAGATTGTTTAAAGAATGTGGTGGTACTGAGCACAAGCGTAATAATGTAACAAAAGTCAAAAATAAAATGACATCATTTTATTCATTCCTGACACGAGGTTTCTCAAAAATACTCGACATAAAAGATGAAACAATTGCTCGGATGCCATTAAATTATGTTTATATATAAACATGTTTACAATAATCTAATGTTTGATTTAAATATTTAAGGATTATTTTGGTTTATTTTTGCGACATCGAAGAAAACAAAACTGATCCTCATTATAGGAAGTGATGCCGCTAAAATGACACATTATAACAAGTATCAGTAATACAACGTAGATAAATTATAGGGGAAAAAAGAAAACAAAAGAAACAGGAAAAAGGGATGCAGAGTATTAATTTGAATGGAGCTTGAGTAATGTTTTTTTTCTTTTTTTTCAGCGTTATTTTTGCAAGACGTATCACAATTGAAGTAATTTGTTTTCTTCTTTGCTTGATGTCCCCCCCGCCCACACACATACACACATACACACACATATATATATATATATGTATATGTATATATATATATATATACATATACACATATATGTACGTACATATATATTAATGTATATATATACATAATATATATATATATATATATACATATGCATGTAAAAGGTAAACAGCAATAACAACACAATCGGTACAGTATATGGAAGGGATATATCAGATTAACGCTTGATATAGCAGGAATGGGGTCTTATCTTGTTTGATGACCCTGAGATAAAGAAGCGAAACTCCAGTGTAACAAGACTCACTATTCAGCATTACTAAAATGAGTATATATATATATATATATATATATATATATATGTATATATATAATATATATATATATATATATATATATATATGTATATATATAATATATATATATATATATATATATATATATATATATATATATATATATATATATATATATATATATATATATATATATGTATGTGGGATTATGTATGTGAGAATATGTTTCATTAAATTTAATTAAAAGTAAACATCGTTAAAACTGGGATGGTCAACATGATTAAGTAGCATAAACTCCCTCCAAATGTCAAGGGTACAAAGATATACAGGCGAATGTGGTTCAATTAAAATACTCCTTACGCTATTATTTATCGATAACAATCTAGAGGAGAGAAATAGTAGATAATTGAATTGGATAATTTTTGTTCATGTAAACAAATCTATTGGTAGACGATGTTGTGTATATATGTATATATATATATATATATATATTTGGAAAAATAGAAGGACCGCTGCAATAAAGTCTGAGAGAGGAATATATATATATATATATATATATATATATATATATATATACGATAGTAAACAAATGGAAACTATTTATAAAACCATATTTATTTCATTATACCTATTTCAGGGTTACCATATTAAAAATATGGCATGCCTTCGTCAGATAAAATAGATGAAATACAATATATAAACTGTTTTATAAATAATTTTGACGTACCATAAATATAAGCCACCATTAAGGTAGGAAGCTGGCTTGGTAGTGAGGTGTTTATAATTATTTAGTTATAGTGTTAAGCACAGTTAGAAAGTAAGACGGAGAGAAAGAAGAAATGTATGTAAAGAAAAACAGAGAGAAATGGAAAGAAATAGAGAGAAATAGGGGAGAGAGAAATAAGGAGGAGGTGAAAAAAGAGAGGCAACCGAAGTCAACAGATGAATAATAATAATAATTCACCATACAAATAGAGAGATTTAAGAGAGAGGGAGTACGGTAATTATTTAGTTATAGTGTTATGCACAGTTAGAGAAGAGACGGAGAGAAAGAAAAAAATGGAGATGACGAGAAAATAGAGAGAGAGAGAGAGAGAGAGAGAGAGAGAGAGAGAGAGAGAGAGAGAGAGAGAGAGAGAGAGAGAGAGAGGGTGGGGGGAAAAGAAAGAGGGAGAGAAAATAATAATAATTATATAGGGGGAGGTGAAAATCAAGAGAGAAATAAGAGAGAAACATGGGAGGCAAAGTCAAAACAACAGATACACAAACTTCATCATATATAAAGAGAGAGGAGAAGAAAGAGCTATATCTAGAGAGAGGGATGATAGAGTTACATCTTTACGTCATGTCCTATCAATTTGAATTATCAATTCATATGAACTGGGTAATATAATGTAAATATCAATATTCATGAATGAGACATAGACATATAATGTGTGAAAATAATTTTGCTCAATAATGACCATATGTTTAGTTTAAAACTCTGAGGTCAATGTACCAAAATCTGAGATAAATCTTCAAAAAATTACCCTATTTATAAATACATACACATGCATATGCACTTTCTGAAAAAAGAAAAAGAGAAAGTTATGTCAAGCTCTAGTCGATAATACAGACATACACATGACTTTACGTGATCAACTCTATAATTTCTTGTGTCATAAAAATATTTCCTTGTGTTATAAAAAATTCCACTATATATATATATAAAAATAAACGATTAATATTCAAGCCCTCACACATATGATTATCGTTCATGTATATAATATTATGCATATCTGTAACATATACAGAACTATACCTACATATATATATACATATATATGTATACACAAGATATCTGCGTGAGTGTTCCAGCATCTCTATGCACACATACAGGCACATGAACAGATAAAATATACTCTGTAATCTTTCCATATGCATGTTAATACATATGGCCTTTGTATAGAGATAACCAGATATCAATATATCAGCACAGAAATTATTTAAAGGATTTAGAAGACCCTGTGGTTCTACGGATGCTCTTATATTTAGTATAGAAATTTATCTTGCGTAAAATTTATTTAATACATTGGGAGCATCTACATTTTAGAGTAGTTTAATTACATCATTTGTTTATATTTATGAAGAAGGTTTAAAAGAAAAAGTTGAAGGAATCGAAAGATTTATCGTCAGGTTTCATACATTAATTAAATTTCTTAATTAATTATACTACATTTTAAATTTATATTTATATTTAAACGCTGAGTTCAATCTATGTCTGCAGTAACTGAATAAATTGCTCCTTAGATTAAGGGAATTTTTGGATTTTAATATAAAGAATATCTCCTCCACACAGAGATCACATGTCTCAGATGAGAAATTAAAAGGAATCCCTCTTGAGACAATATTCCAATACATCGAATACCCAACATTATCACGTTTAAGTTGCCAGAGTAAGCTTGATAGCGAAGTTGAAGATTTTTTGTTTGGATCTGTGAAAGAATTCTTATGATTATTGAAGCGAAGTTTAAATTCTGTCGAGGTGGAACCAACATAGTTGAAAGAATTTAAGTTAGTTTTAACATTACAATTGTATATTATATTTTTAACTAAGCAATTGTTATTTAACGGACATTTAGAATTATTTCTACAGTTACAGTTATTTAATTGAATATTGTTTGGGTTATTATTGGTATTTTGGTTAGTTTTTAAATTCCTATTATTAATTCTGTTAATATTTTGTGCTAAATTTTTGGTGGACGAGTAAGTTAATTTTATAGTATGTCTATTAAAAATTGAGTGATATTTATGTGTTCTAGGGAAGCGTTTGTCAAGAGCATTAAAGAATAGTTTAGCAATGTGGGTTTTAATATTTAGTGAGAAAGGGGGGGGGGGGAGCAAACCATATTATATTTCTAGTTCTATTTCTTTTCCGGCTTTTGGAATTATTGTAATGTTTTCTATTATAGTTGTTAATGTTGTTACCGTAATTAAAATTGTTATTATTTTGGTTAGTTTGCTTATTATTATCGATGTACTTAATTTTATCACTATATCCTGCTCTAGCTAACGCTTCATTGTAATACTGCGCTTTTTCGTCGAAAATATTTTTATTAGATGAAATTATTGAGATTCGTTCTTGAACAGAGTTTACTATAGTATTTTTAACAGATCTGGGGTGATTAGAGTTAAAATTGACATAATTCAAGTTTTCATTTAGTTTGTGAAATGGATAGTGAAGACATGTGTTGAGATTTAGTGTTGCATCTAGGAAATTGACTATTCTATGGTTATTCTCTATTTCTATTTTTAGATTAAGGTAATTAAAAAATTGTATAATTTGTTTTCTTTTTCTATTTAGTTCAGAGTTATTATTTTCAATAAGTAAAAGCATGTCATCACGATATAATCCTCCGGTTACACCTGGTATTTTTCTATGCAGCGAATTAATTATAAATAGGCCCACAAGGTCTGTTACCTGAGCTGAGTCAGATGATCCCATAGTTATGTCGAAATTATTATCTCTAGCTGCCCTAGTCCATAGTTGGTTATTAAATTCTATCAATGTTTTCCTTGCCGATAATATAATGTGCATTTCATTGCTAGTTAGGTATGTATGTTTGAATGCGTAATTTAGTGCCTTATTCAGTAGATAAGGGGTGATAGATGAATAATAGTTAGCAATATCAAGTTGAATAAATTTATTATTATTGTTATATTTAATTTCTTTAAACCACTCAATAACCTCACCAGTCCCCTTCCGTAACTTTAAGTAAGGTAAATTATGTAAGTTTTTAATTTGCTGTATCACCCTGTCTAGAATGTTTTTGCTAAGTTTACCCAGGTCAGATTTTGATGGTGCAATCAATCTGACTGGCAAATCATTTTCAAAATTTCTTTTGTGATCTTTCATATTGATCTTGGGTTTCCTAGGCATGAAGGGTTGTGTTTTGTT
>OZ024743.1:179370887-179393387 GCA_964016885.1 Eledone cirrhosa
TGTGTGTGTGTGTGTGTGTGTGTGTGTGTGTGTGTGTGTGTGTGTAACTGCCTGAATGAAAGCGCACAATCTAAGTTACAGGCCGGATTGGAAACCATTAGTAGCAACAAAACTGTGTTGAAGATAACTACGTTATGATATTCATATATATATATATATGTAGGAAAATGTATGACCCCGACGGCAGAGCACAAGCCGTTTCGACATAGCCGTCGAAACGGCTTGAGCTTTGCCGTCGGGTGTCATACATTTTCCTATTACCCACTCTACTACCCTAAGTATTGAGTACTCTGGTGCGTTATGTTCCACCTGGTTCCTTACCACAACTCATTCATTATATATATATATATGTATTTATATATAGAGAGAGGATTGTGTATGTGTGTGTGTATGTGTATATATATTAATGTATATATATATATATATATATTATATGTATGTATATGTATAAATATATATATTTATGTATATATGTATGGAAAGATGTGCATGTGTATATATATTTATACGTTATTTCTGAGTACCTATGTGAATGTACGCCTGCGTGTGCGCATATGTGAGCATAGATCACACGTCTATATGTGTGTATTTGGATTTCCATGTAGACGCACTTATACTTATGTGTGAATGTATACTTTTACGTACTATTTCGTATATGCGTGAGTTTGAGTATGTGTATATTTATGTTTTGGCTATTTATTCATATATTTTTCCCGCTCAATGTTTTGCCCGTTATATTATTTCAGCCTCACTTTCATTCATCCTAAATTCTGTTTTCAAATCCATATTAAATAAATATTTCATATTATTTTTCTGATGAATGAGGACCAAGAAACCACTGGTAAATGAAATAATTATCTTATGTTGTTTATTACATAATTAAAAAGCTCTGTAGCCTACATAGAGCACTCTCTTTTCCTTTACTATTCCTACGGAAATACTTCATTTATATATATATATATATATATATATATATATATATATATGTATGTATATATATAATTAAAATTAAAATATATATGTATATAGAAAGAGAGAGAAAGAACAATATATCGTTCGAGAAAAAGATAGTATTTTGCACACATATAAAATATATAATATTCAGGAAAAATACATATTTTGAGGTAGAAAAACCATTATCAAAGTATGTAGTTTTCATAAATATTATGTCTTTTATATAAGAATATTTCAAAAACATTTCTCAGAACACGGGAAATATCAGCAGGTAGTTTTAAATAATCTATGCACTTCTAATAGTTTTATGTCGGTAAACTTGTTATCGTATTCCACACTTCCTTTCAATTATTCATTTCACTTTGTTGAAATGCCGTTACTTTAAACATCGGGTTTCTTTTCAGTTAGAAGTGTTCTTGAAATTTTTCCCATATTGAGATTATTCAGTATATATGTGAATATAATTTTATACTGAACATACGCATATAAAGTTCCACATACACGCCCCTCCCCCAACACACACACACACACACACACACACACACACATATATATATAATTTTAAAGGCTTTTCATTTCATTTAACTTAAATCTACTTCCATAGAAGCAATTCTATCCGATCGAGTTTAAGTCTCTGATAGGGTTACTCCCATGATAATGGGTTTTTAAACCAAATATTTGGAATCGTTAAATTTACTCAGGTAAGATTCCTTTGTTATCTTGGCAATTTAACATTCTTCATACGCATTGTTTTGTCTTCAAAATTGAAATTTGTGTTTTCTATTAAACAATGCTTCAAGCAAGCTACTGTTATATATATATATATATATATATATATATATATATATATATATATACACACACCCGTATGTTCTTGTCCAATGACCTGGTTACAATCAAGCTAAGCTCCAACGAAACAGTACTTAATATTTTAATATTTAGCCTTATTAAAATGAATATATATATATGTGTATAATTTATATTAGTGTATTTACGTTGTTTATATATATATATATATATATGAGAGAGAGAGAGAGAGAGAGAGAGAGAGAGAGAGAGAGAGAGAGAGAGAGAGAGAGAGAGAGGCTTAGGTTCAAATATTGTTTTTTTAAATTAATTATGTTTTTGTATGTGACGTTACCGTGGGGATGAGAATGTATCAAGCAAAAGTGTTTATAATGTTGATGTGTTCGTAAGAGTTGGGTGTATGTGAGGGCATAATTGTGTTATTCTGTGCGTATGAAACTGGGGGCAGAGACGATATATCTACATGTATGTTTGGTGCATACATTTGTTAGTATGTACAAAAATGTGTTGTGTTAGCTCCTGTGTATTTATGCATTTTTGTATGTGAGAGAATGTTGTATATATGTGTGCTAACTGTTATGGTATTTGTATGAATATAAATCAGAGATATAAACGTACGTGTCAAGTATGTGTATATATATGTTAGTTGTGTATACGGGAGAAAAGCATTAACGTGGTTATATGAGATCATTTCTATTATTCGTTCCATTTGAGATACACAATTCTTTTCTCAGGGGACACTACATATCGGTAGTTCAATGTTTGAGATGAGACAGGAAACTGATACCTGATGCGGTAGGAGCTGCCGAACCAAACTTCATGCACAAATTACTCTATTACTCTGTCACATGTTCCAGTGGAGAGGCTGAGCTCTGCTGGGGCACATCTATAGATGACACACTTTCTATTGCCAACCATCCGTTTGTTGCTGCTGCTCTTATATATAATCATTTCATTTTGATATTTTACCAGTTGTAGTTCTTGGACTTCGAGACCACGCTAACGTTATAGTATTTCACATTGATCTCCAGATAGACTTTCACGTCCGGCCCTCATCTAATCGATCTAAGCCACAAACTCGATGGACATAAAGAGACTTTAATGCAAACAGAGGCAGATCCGTATATACACATACTTTCACTCATATGTGTACAAATCTGTATTTATATATATATTTACGTTGTTTATATATATATAGATTTGTGTGTTGAACAATGAATACAAAACGCTAAACTTAGTACTTATTCAGTTCATTGTTTTACGACCGTTTCAGAGGGAAGATAGATCATGATATATCGATAGAGTGACTAATCGATAGTAGTTATATAACTCCAGAATATTAGTCTCGATACTATATTTCTTATAGCAGTCAGTCCATAGGACGAGTTCGGTATAGAGTTAGTTCCACAACAAATATATATATATATGAGAGAGTGCGGGGAGGGGGGGGGGGGTTATAATCTTTACTATATTTGTGGAGATCAGTGTCTTTATCATCGTGAGAATCACATGCCAGTTTGTATGTGTTTGTGTGGACACCGTGTCTACGTGTGATTGTATGTGTATGTATGGACATCATGTCTACATGTGACTGTATATGTGTGTGGCGACAACATGTCTACGTGTGACTGTATGTGTGTGTGCAGCGTGTCTACATGTGACTGTATGGGTATATGTGTTCAGAATATCTATGTGTGATTGTATGTGTGTGTGCATATCTCCATGCTTATATTTATTTGAATGATTTAGACAATAGCTAACTTATGCGTGATGTTATAAAGCTACACAAATAGTTATATATCTTAAATACGTAATTCTATGTTCCATTATTATAATGTGGCAAAAGAATTGTTCAAATGCCAAGCGTAGCGTAGCAGTCTCATTCACTCAATGATTTATATCAGATATCGAAGTAACCTAGTAAAGAAGGCTTTACAACCAACCATCCTAAACAGAATATATTAAAGACTGAGTTTCCAACCAGTATTTGCAGTGAATATGAAACTGACAGTGGTTCTGTAAGCTATAATCATGGTACAGTATTTCAAATTATGACTGCCAAGTTGCGAAATGCTGCACGTTTCCTGTTTACACAGTCCGACATTTCAATATGTCATATCTTATCTATTTGCCGTGCATTATTTAGGATGTCATGATAATATATATCTGACGTCTTTCATTCTAAAAATCGTCTAGTTTTTGTTGCATTATATTATCATATCGAATCGTCAAATTTGAAACTTTTAAAAGTAAATCACAGTTACAGATATCCATTCTTTTCTTTAAGTATCGATTGTCTTTAGTGTACACTACATCAAGTAGTCTCCTTCTCAGAGAGATTCTAGAAGCAGGGGTCCACAGAATGAGAGTTAATTATTTGTTTTTGATAAGAAAGAGAATGTCTATAATTTCTCTTTAATGATACTTCAGAAATATTGAAGGAATAATTCTTTTATAATCAGTAGTATTTCATGTGATTTGAGCTAGGGGGAGGCAAATATGGTGTTTAAGTCAATATAATAGTTATTGATTGGTCACAGTGTCTATAGAAAACCACTCTTCATATTAGACAGAAATCTTGCAGAGGCACCTAATTGGAAAGCCAACAAATTTTGGATACAATATAACTTCAAATCTTAAAACTTTTTTTTCGTTAATATATCTCATAGATTCTTAAACTTCAAGCTATTCAACTTGATGAATTACCGACTTCCAGTTTGAAAAGTCAACATTTCTTAATCTAGCGTCAGCACTTTGATGTATTTGTGGCAAGAAAACCATAACTTAATAAAACTGAATTTACTTAGCCCCCCCCCCCGCAGTATGTAGATATTATAGTTGTAATTAAAGTATAAATTTCTCAACTGGATAATTAAGCAGTGTTTTGTGATATTACACCGTTGGCATAACATACATAAGTCTCAAGAAAGAACCTCATTAAAGTTGATTGATTGAAAACTATGTATGTGTATATGTATGTATATGTGTATGTGCATGTATGTATATGAATGTATATGTGCATGTATGTGTATGTATGCATGTGTATATATGTATATATGAATGTATGTGTGTATATATATATATATGTGTGTGTGTGTATGTATGTATATATATATAGTATATATATATACAAATATTTTTATAGGAAAAAAACTATGAATTGTGACAATGAAAACAAGACGCGTGTAACTCAACATCTTAAATTGCATAAAGCGAGTTTCAACAATACCACAACTTTATTTTATGTGATATGGAGGGCAGTGAGTTGACAGTATCGGTAGAATGTCGGACGCCATGCTTCGTGGTATAGAGATACGTCACTTTCCGTCCTGAGTTCAAATCCCATTGAGGTTAGCTTTGCCATTCATCACTACGTTGTCGATAAAATGAAGTACCCGTAAGGCACTGCGGTGGATTTAATCGACATTCTCCTCCCCAGAATTATTTACCCTGTGCGTATATCAGAAACTTTTTGAATTGACGAGTATTTCTGTTGCTTGGGGTGCCAACTTCGGGTACATGTATGAATTATAGATCCAAATAATTATATATTTTTTCATTTAATTGGCCCCTCGGTTAATTTTGATTCAGAACGGTTTACTGAGATTTGTAAAGAAAGCCGGTTTACTGAGATTTGTAAAGAAAGCCGGAGTAGAACTGTATATTTTTTTAAATACTTAACCATTAAGGAGTCGAAATATCTTATTATAAACGTGTACTATAGAAGGATTAACTTGTCGGTATCCACAATAGGCTCTGTGTTGAATAACATGTCTTTCATTTACCATAAATCAAATGTAGAATTCAGTATAATGTAGATTGTATAATAGAGTATTCTCTTTGACGAAAGGCAGCTAACCGTATATCATATCAGTATGATCAATGGAATAATATTTCATCCCTGAATTCATCAAATGGAAATCAGATAGTAGAAAATAATACATTGGAAGTTTTATATTGAATGAAGGTTATAAAGACGATATAGATGTGTATCATCTAAATCATATTCCACTGACGAGCAATCCTACCTTCTCAGACATAGAACTACCAACTATATTAACGTCAGCATAGAAAAAATATCATACGTGGTAAGGGGGCAAACGTTTCAGAACGACGGATATAATGCTTTACAGTTTTCGTTTCGGTTCTCTACTCTCTGAGTTCAAATTCCCCCGATTTTCGTTTCATTGCTTTCTAGGTCGATAAAAAAAGTACCGGTCTAATAGTGGTATTGATTCTTCTCTATGTCTCTATCTCACTTCCACGCTCTATCCTTTTCTGGAGAAAATCGGCTGTATTCAGAGCTGGAGACTAATATCGGGTCTAAAATGACCTAGAAATGCGCATTTCAGTATGTTTTCCTACGAATTCCCCTGGAGTTACGGGACTAGAGGGAAGAAATATCAGAGAAGTTTCCATGAAAAATTCACCAATTATAAACACAACATTCCCTATATATTACATGTCAAAGAAACATTCCAGAAATCTGTATATTTGTTCTTCAGTATGCACAATCACAATAAAAATATTATTTCTGAAGTTCCCTTTGATGTCGCAAAAGTCAAATCAGGGCATATTACTTTAATTATTCTGCACTCAATAGAATCCTATTTTTATACCCGGTCTTTTCATGTGAAGTTATGTTAAATATTTCACTGGTATATCACATCACTCATTACTTAAAACGCCTTCTAATTAAGGTGAACCGAGATACTTCAAATAATTTCTTTTAAATACAAATCTTGGTGGTATTTACACAGTGTCCTACTGAATATCAATCTCCAATTCTCAAACTTATATATTCCTTGATTTCGTCTTAGTCACTGTTGTTTTTGACTATTATGTCATAGAATTTAAAGCTCGTTTAAAAGTTTATGTTTGCTTGTATCTCTCCATGGAAGTATTAGAAATTTTCAAACTATATTCTACATTCACTATCAAGTTACGTTCAGAGTATGAATCTCCTAAGTCGAGGGCTATCGAAGAACAAACTAGGTTCTTTATGGCAGCAACTGTATTATGAGTTACAGTACAAAATCTCTTGTGTGTTAAATCTTTCTTTCATACATTTCGAAGTAATAAGATGTTAAACATTTAAAGGTCTGAAATGAGTTATTCATGCGAATATAATTGTTTCATTATTTACGCACTCTACACATCAATCCATTTTATCTCTCTCGGCATTACATATTAACTTCCTTGATATGTTCACCTTACTTCAGGAGATTAGACCTATAAAGGTAAATTCCTATGCGAATAGATTTGCAAGAATTTAGGAGGTGGCGAATTGGTAACATTTTTAGAACTTCGGATAGAATGGTTTGCAGTATACGTCTCGGCTCTCTGCTCCCTGAGTTCAAATATTGTGGAGGTGAACTTTGCCTTTCATCCATTCAATCTCGATAAAAAGTACCAGTCTAGTATTGGGGTTGTTCCCTCATCTATGTCTCTTTCTCGTATACATTATCTCACTCGGAATCCTTCCCTGGAAGAGATCTGCTGTATTCATACCTGGAGAGGAGATGGGCTCCACCAGGTTTAAAATATGCCTTAGAAACGCCGTGTGATAATAAGACGCTTTTACGAATCCCTCAGGAGGTTCGGATCCATACATACATAAATTCAGGAGGAACACCATCCCGGTAGGGGTTGATATATTAGTAGTGAGAGATATATCTTCTACCACCCTAGTTTACTTTCCGCAGCACTACCACTCCATTAAGCTTATGTGGGGGAGTAGGAAATAACTGTCACACATATCTCTATCTCTTCTAATTGTTTACCGATGTTGGCCCCGTGTTGCTTATTCGTCCGGCAGGAGCCCGCTTATATCACAACAACTATCATATCTGGTGGTCATATCTCTATCCGTCACCACCGACCGATTCTCTAGTAGAAGAGCTCTGCGGAAACATATGCATTTACTCTAATTATAACAAATGCATGATTTTGGTGAAAGACTCAATAAAACATTTCTATAATTTGCTTTAGTGTAATGTAGCAATAATTAGAATGTTTGATTCCTATAATTTCTCTACGTTAAAGTTAATATCTCAAAGTCGGTGTCACAACAAATGGCTCTGAACTGATACACAGATTTAATCTTGTAAAGTACTTGCTACTATCGAAACCTTGGCCCCAATGTGACAATTATATCTGAAATATCGAACGTTATATAAAAACAAAATGAATAAATTGAGTTTAAAATTTAATCCACCATTATTTGAAATAAATAAACTAACAAAACATTTGTACAAAATAGTTTTGATAAAGAAAAAAAAGGGTGAATAGAATCTGTTTTCTTTCACAACCAGCTTAAGAATCAATGGCTGCTAGGCTGGATTAAATATTACTTTTTAATGATTTAAAAAAAAAACTTGTATTTCAATTTCATTTTTACCACGACAGTACATTTCTTTAGAATATAATTCTCTGGTAAACACAGCGTGGCAACACAAACGAAATGTTTTGCTATGCGTGTACTAACTCTCCTTTTTACGTAGATTTACAGCAAAGAAGTATTGATTTCCAATCAACAAATCTCTAGGACTCGCCAACATTTCAACACTTCATAGGTATTTTGAATTAAGATGGACTTATTTACATTAATTACTTTTTTTGGAATTTCGAAAACTTCCAAGATTTCATTTCAAAATTATAAATTGAGATAAACACTTGCATTAAAAATAAAGTGAATCACCTCCTGATGGAAACTGCTGATTTAAATGATATTGCTTCAGGGAAAAATACAAGCGATACTGATTCTAGCATTTAAATTTCCTTCTTATTGCATGATTTTCTTCCTTTTCTCCCTTTTTCTCATAAAATACATCCCTCATATATTAACTAATACATTCATCCTGTGTATATATATAGTTGGGTTATATATATTGTTGGGTTAAACTCATGCATGGGTCTTCTTTTTCGCCTACTTATTCCTGCCATGCGTGCAGAGTCCTCAAACACTCTTACTAGCGGGTCCTGTCTAAAGCAACGGTCTCCGCTTGAGCCGACTGGATACCCAAGCGAGACCAGCCGAGATCATATATGTTATCCCATTTTGGTCAGCGGGCCTACAATCAGGCATAACATTTTACCCATTCTGTCCAGCCAGCTGGAAACATGAGGCAACATTCATCTGCGATTCCACACGTCTGAGATCATTCTACTACATTATCCTTCCATATATCATTATATTAACGATGGTAGTGGGTTTGGGTTTATTTTTAATTTTAATTTTATTATTTTTAATCACATGAGCAATATCGGTAGTGTTGGACAGCATGTTTTGTGGCATATAGTTAGGTCACTTTACGTTCAAGGTTAGGTTTGCCTTTTATCCTTTCGTAGTCGATAAAATTAAGTACCAGTATGGTACTGGAGTCGATTTAATTAACTTTCCTTTCCTCCAAAATTGTTAGCTTTATGCTGAAATCAGAAATGATTATTTATATTCCTATCAATCAGAAATACCTATACACCAGAGAGCTAATGTCCACAGTTCATGTTTTGAAGACTTTCCCAAGTGATTTATTTCTAATCTTATTAAATGTCGACTGCGGTGGCAACTAAATAAATTCTATTCTATTAAACGAACCAAATTTTAGCTTCATTTCTTTTTTATAAACGTATATATGTATATATGTCATCCTATCTCTGTATTTCTCTCCCTCTCTTCCCTCTCTCTTTTTCTCTCTCTCGCTCTACCTATCTATATATCTATATATATATACACACACACACATATATATATATGTCTATATAGATATGTGTGGGGGACGTAGAACCAGATAAATCTAGTTAAACCACTACTAAACAGAGTAGTCAATATTTGGGATAGGTGCGTATGGCTATATTATAAGGAGTAAGAGCCCAGCGACTGAGCTCTTGCCGTTTCAACAGCTAGTTCCAAACTGGAACTAGCTGTTGAAACAGTAGGAGGTAAGCCGTCGGGCCCTCGATTCATTATAATATATATATTCATATATATATTCATATATATATATATATATATATATATATATATATATATATATATATATATATATATAAATAAATCAACTAATACCTGAACACTTCACACGAAGTAAAACATTTCGTTTTAATCATTTTCTAACCCAGAAAAGAGAGAGAGAAACAAAAAAGGAAAAAAAAAAGATTTTTCTTTCTCATAATCGTCGCTTCCTCCCTGTTTTCATATATATATATGAAAACAGGGATATATATATATATGTGTGTGTATATTATATATATATATGTATATTATATATATATATATGTATATTATATATATATATATATATATATATATATATATATATATATATATATATACATATATACATATATCAAGTAAGAATATTTTCGAAACAGCGATTGGGTTTGAAATTATTAGAAATGTACGTCAATACTCCCATGTACGTCAATACTCATCTTTTTCCATTTCTCCGAGGGTTCTTAACCCCATTATCAGGGTAAATCATTTCTTTAATTTCTTTAGTCTAAATACGGCGATAGCTTACATTTCTAATAATAATAAAATATATATATATATATATATATATATATATATATATATATATATATATATATATATATATATATATATATATATATATATATATAAATAAATGGAATAGAATGAAACGAAATTTCATTTCTCACTCTTAGTACGGCACTTACATACATACATACTTACATATATATATATATTATAAAAATAGACAAAGAAGCCTTTAATACATCAAAAGTCTTTATTAGCCTACAATGTTTCGGCCCATTAATAAGGACTCATCAGGGCAATTAAACAGTTAAGAAGCATTAACGGCCAGAACCACCAAAACTCAGAAGAATAGGGAATTCATATCCATGAAAGCTTATGAGAAATATGAAGGAAAAGCATGCTAAAGCTAAAAGTTTGCAGTTACAAAAATAGATTATATGGCAAGGAAGTGAGTAAAATGTCAAACCAACGTTGAAATTACAGTATGATACAAATACATTAAATACAACATGGTAATATAATATGAGAATTACAATACAATATAATGGGTAATAAAGCTTAATATATGTATATATATATATATATATATCCATATATATATACATTTACACAAACACATACTAACACTTAATAAGTATAAATATACTCCTTATAATATAAAATAAAATAAAATAAAAAAATGACGGTGCGCATAAACTATACAAAAAATAAACTATACAAAAAATAAGCTATACAAGAAATAATATAATAATATACAGACATCAAAAATATACAAAACTTCATCATACATATCAACAAGTTGCATACAAAGTTTTACACAGGGCAAGAAAAAATATCTTAATAAAACTGGAGTATGTTGAAAAATATATATATATACATAAATACATAAGTACATAAAGTATTGATAATAAGTATATAGGGGTATATGCAGGTTACATTTATAAAATATTACAAAATATTATAAAATATAACAAAACAGTACCTTAAAAATCAGACATAAAATAATACGTATAATTCCATTACTTAGAAATAATATGATATATAAATATTAATATTATAATGATAAATAATATAATAATATAAAAATATAAAAGCAGACTGGCAGAGTCAATTGAAAATGTTTAAGAGATATTTACGCGAATAATATATTAATATAGGGAGGCAAGTTATTATGCAAAGCATATTATAGGAAGACAAAGCAGCAAGTGGTAGTGAAGAAGTAATAATGATGATGATAGGAAGACAGACATCAAGTGGTAGTAAAAAAATAAATAAAATAAAATAAAACGAAGAACAAAAACAAAAAAAAAAAACAAGCACAGTACGTAGGTATAACGATTCATTATGTAAATACAGAAGGTATTATTATTCTAAACTAAAGAGTTGAATAGAAAACCTTATTAAATTAATTAATATGTTTTACTCCAACGCACTCTAGTATTTTAATTCTTATATATATATATATATATATATATATATATATATATATATATATATATATATATATATATATATATATATATATATATATATATACGTATGTGTATGCTTGTGAGTGTGTGTGTTACGTATTTATATGTACGCTCTCTCAGTACATTTAATGCTATGTGAGACTGTATGCCTTGTATACTTAATTGTTTTATATCTACTTTTATCTTAATATATTTTATGGCATTATATATGTATTTTGTGAGTTTTATATGTATTTCGTAAATACAATAACCGAATTATCAGCAAATCTTTGTTTTCCTGAACATTATATCATCTGCTAAATTTGTAACGCTTAATAAGTGTGTTGGCATTATAATTCTAAAAGCGCAAACAAAAAGAAGCTGGTATATTGGTGATTGGTAGCTGTTGTAAGTTTAGAAAAATCGATAGACTTTGGTATAAAAAATATGAACTGCAGCAGATGAGGATATAATTATTGAAGAACCTCAATGTCAATATATTCACCAGAGAACAGTTGACATGTATACGATATATCTGATCTATATAGAGGATGATGAAACTGCTCGACCGATGGTTCATATACGATTATTGATTTGAAATGAATACAAAAGCAAACGCACCAGAAAATAACTAATAGTATTCATATTTCATTTGTTACTCTCAATAACACTGACGTTTGCTTCATTCCCAAGTTAATGTGAGGTATGATTTACTCTAGTATAAAAGAATGAAACTAAAATATATTTAGCCGATACAGCATTAAATATATTCTTGTTCAGAGAAGCGAGTTAGAAAGTTTCTTGCCTGAGTTCTACTACACAATATAAAACACCCTAGATGTTTTCTTTATATTACATAGAGAAATCATGTAAAGCTTATATTTTCGTGTTAGTGCTACTTTACATAATAAACCTGTCCTGCCTTTGCTCTGAAGAATATATTGTAAAGAAACTATGATTATTTTTAGTAAAGACTAGCAGAATGGCCCGGTGCTGCTCGGGATTTCCTCTAGGGTTCTTATATATTTGATATATATTCATCCTTATCGAGCCTCGTGAAATAAATACGTTTGTTTATATTTTGTTATTGTGTATGCAAAAGTATCTGTACACGTATATATATATATATATATATATATATATATATATATATATATATATATATATATATATATATATAATAGATTAAAGTATAAGTAAAGAATCGCTGCTTTCACCCTTCACGGGATGTTCTGAAACTAAAAAAATTCAATCTGTATATACACTATTCAAATATATATATACACTATACACACACACACACACACACACACATACACACATACACGCACACACCGCGTCATAATGTCGTAATGCAGACATCCAGACATACAGATAGATCTTATAAGGGCGCAACGTTATCTACTTATATATATAACCAGCAATTTCTCTGTCTGTCTGTACGACAGTGGAAACACGTGCATAGAGAGAGAGTGAGAGTGAAAGAAAGATACAGACTACGAGAGGGGGATAGCTGGAGGGAGAGAGAGAGAGAGTGAATAGACGCTAAAACACGTGCTACAGAAATATTACCTTCCCCTTCCTTTATAGAAACATTACCTTCCCCTCTCCACTGACTTTGGTCACTGAGGCCGAGGGAATCTCTGGTTGCTATAGGGACACCTTGCACAAGCCAGAAGTAACCAGTTCGAGGCGGTTCTGACTTGACACCATGCGAAGAAGGTTGCCATTGAATTTGTGGTTGTTGCTGCTGATAATAAGGACCATTTGAAGAAGGTTGCTGCTGATGAGGTAATTTATTAATCAGATTGCGCAGTTCCATAACCTACGTTTGATTTGTTCAATTTTTTTCTTCAATTTTTTTTTTTTTTTTTTTTATTTCTTATTGAAAAAATATAAATAATAAAATAAGGTTAGAAATTTAAATACAATTAAATACGATTTAATTTCTATTTCCAGCAGCCAATGTCCAGTGTTCAATTTCATGAAAAAATTGGAAATAATTAAAAAAATTGAAGTTTAACTTTTGAACATTTGTTTTGACAATACAAAAATATTTCCTTATTCACACCTAATGGTATGATTAAAATTTCATAGGAATATTTTTTTCTAACCGCCAGTTATTTATTTTCTCCTTTTTCGTTTTAACATATATTTATTTCAAAGATTTCACTGTATAGATAACATATATATTTATACATGCATAAAAGACACACCGAGAGACGGTGAACATGTGGTGCCGAAAACATTTCTCATCAAAATCTCAACAATATCAGTATATACACTAAATTTGCTAGCAGAAAACCGCCCACCGGGTGGTTTTCTGCTAGTCTCCTTATAATATATGACCAGCAATTTCTCTGTCTGTCTGTCCGACAGTGGAAACACGTGCGCGCGTGCGAATTTTTTTGCGCACGCGTAGAGAGAGAGTGAGAGAGAAAGAAAGAGACAGACTACAAGAGAGGGATAGCGGAAGGGAGAGAGGGGGGAATTGAGGAGTGCTACAGAAACATATATACATTTCTGTGTGTGTGTAATATATATATATATACAGACACAGAAATATATATATATACACACAGAAATACATATACATTTCTGTGTGTGTAATATATATATATATATACACACACAGAAATATATATACATTTCTGTTTGTGTAATATATATATATATATACACACACAGAAATGTATATATATTTCTGCGTGTATATATATATATATATTACACACACAGAAATGTATATATATATACACACAGAAATATATATACATCCCTTAGCTACTGTACTGTATCTGTTGCTATCTCTCTCTCTCCAGCTATCCCTCTCTTTTAGTCTGTCTGTTTCTCTCACTCTCACTCTTTCTCTTTGTAACACACTAACATTCCTCCCCTCTATCGCTGTGACGAATGGGGAGATGGAGGAGGAGGAGGAGAGAGTCACTTCGTCACTTCACCTCTGCCTTTCTTTCTCTCCCCTCTCACACCCTCATTACGTACAGACATTAGGGCGGTGGATTGGCAGAATCTGTAGAGAGTCGGACACCATGCTTCATAGCATGGAGTTACGTCCCTTTACGGTCTGAGTTCAAATACCGCCGAGGTTAATTTTGCCTTTCATCCTCACGGGGTCGATAAAATAAATTACCAGTAATGTACTGGGTAATTGCTGGCCTTGTGCCAAAAGTAGAAACAATTATTAGAAACATTGCTTCATTTTTACATATCTAAGCATTAGTAAAATAACGAATAATTTCAAAAGTAATTTTTCAATTCCAATTGTTATGAACAGCAAAACATTAATAATAATTTTGTTCTAAGAAATATATATACATTTCTGTGTGTGTAATATATATATATATATATATATATATATATATATATATATATATATATATATATATATATATATACACACAGAAATATATATACATTTCTGTGTGTGTAATATATATATATATATATATATATATATGTATATATATACACACATAAATATATATACATTTCTGTGTGTGTAATATATATATATATATATATATACACAGACAGAAATATATGGCCATTTCTCTGTTTGTCTGTCTGTCTGTCTGTCTGTCCTTCCCTAAAACTCAAATGTAGGTGCTACAGAAATATTACCTTTCCCTTCCTTTCTCCACTTTGGTACTACCAAGAGAAACACTGTCGCTATAGAAACATTACCTTCCCCTCTCCACTGACTTTGGTCACTGAGGCCGAGGAACCGCTGGTTGCTATAGAGACACCTTGCACAAGCCAGAAGTAAGCTGTTCGAGGCGGTTCTGACTTGACACCATGCCAAGTCTACTTATAATATATAATGGGCATTTCTCTGTTTGTTTGTCTGTCCGTCTGTAAAAAATGCCAAGGAAACAAATAGACGCGGTTTCAAATCTCAATGCTTTTCAAATTCATTACATTAATCTTTATTTATACGTTTCGCTTTACGAGGTCTCGACTTACGAGTGTTTCGGCTTATCATTATATATAAACGTTTCTATTTCCATCGTTTTATCGTAAACGTTTATATATTTCCATCGTTATATCATAACGTTTATGTATCATAACGTTTATATTTCCGTCACTAATCTCTTTTTCTCCTTTTTCGTTTTAACATATATTTATTTCAAAGATTTCACCGTATAGATAACATATATATTTATACATGCATAAAAGACACACCGAGAGACGGTGCACATGTGGTGCCGAAAACATTTTTCATCCAAATCTCAACAATATCAGTATATACACTAGATTTGCTAGCAGAAAACCGCCCACCGGGTGGTTTTCTGCTAGTGTGTATATATAAAACTGAGGATGTCTGTCTGCGTGTGAATTTGAATCCCTAAAACTCGAGAACCATCCAACCGTCTGTTTTCAAACTTTACACATGTAATATTTGTGTTTCAGGGAGTGTTCTGAGCAAAACAAATTCCAAATTTTCAATGTATATATATATATATATATATAGTGTGTAGGTAGTAAGGTGAAATATTGGTGTAGAACAGGCAGAGTGTATATGATAGGAACAACCAGGAAATTTCGTTTACATTTGAAAAATATCTATTGCTTATCGATACGCAATAAATATTTTTCATATGTTAACGAAACTTCCTCGTATGTATATATGTATGTATATATGTATATTTATATCCTCCGTCGACATATGAGCTTTATATATAATGAGGCTCGAAACAGCGGTGTCATACAGACTGTCAGAAATACAATAAACGATTTATTGGTCCGTTCTAAACCTGTCACCAATAATACTATAAGTCAGATACAGGATGAATATATAGCCTTTGACATCCAATGAAATCATTCACTTCAATTTCCTTCTGAAACACGGTGCTGAAAAGTTTCCTGGCTTTGGGTAAAATAAAGTACAGGTAGATCAGTTAAAAGAAAATGAAGGATGATCAGTTAACATATCCTCCTCTCACATTCACACACTTACTGCAATGGTCCTACCTCCCATGTAAAGCTCTACCCTTTCTATCCTTGAGCCAGGAATTTGTCTGCAGCACGTATTCACACAGCTAGATATACCTACACATAAACATCTCTGGTTGCAACCTATAATATTTTATCTATATAATCATTGATTAGATCGATGGAAAATATGTTTACGCATGATGATTTTATAATTGATAATATAATGCTTCAAAGAAGACCTGGGAAGGATAGTACACACATACACACATACACGAACGTGTGCACACACGCACAAACGCACACTCACTCAAATTCATATACATGCGCACGTACCAACACACATATACACACCTGCGCACATACATGCACAAACATGCACGAATATACACTGACACACGCACGCGCACACACTCGTAAAAACATGCACACGGCCACACAGATACACACCATATATATATATATATATATATATATATATATATATATATATATATATATATATATATATATATATATATATATATATATATATATATATATATATATACGTATATATATATATATATATATATATATATATACGTATATATATATATATATATATATATATATATACGTATATATATATATATATATATATATATACGTATATATATATATATATATATATATATACGTATATATATATATATATATATATATATATATATATATATATATATACGTATATATATATATATACGTATATATATATATATATATATATATATATATACGTATATATATATATATATATATATATACGTATATATATATATATATATATATACGTATATATATATATATATATATATATATATATATATATATATATATATGTATATATATAATATATATATATATATATATATATACGTATATATATATATATACGTATATATATATATATATATACGTATATATATATATATATATATATACGTATATATATATATATATATACGTATATATATATATATATATATATATATATATATATATATATATATATATATATATATATATATATACGTTGTGTCTTCCTCTTAATTGTTGCTTCATAATCAACCGGCCACCATCCTGGTGGCCAGGTTGTAATGTAAACGAAACGTTTGACGTCCCCTTGTTCAATCATTCATCGTTTGAATCGTAGGAATTTGATTATGAAATTTCCCACAATCATCGACATTTGCTGGATATAGACTCAGGAGCTACCTTCTTCTTCGCCTAATTATTCCTGGGAGGGTTCTGGGGGCAAAACCCTCAAACACTCCTTCTAGGTGGTCCTGTCAGAAGCAACCGTCTCCAACTGATCTGGTTAGATCCCTAAGGGAGACCAAGCAAGCTCATAGATACTATCGAACTATCTTGCTCGGGGTCTACTCCTGCGTCTCCTGTCGATAGTTTTTTGTTTTGATTTTTAGTGCGGGCGACTACCTTCTTTTTCTAGAAATCTATATTCTGTTATACTTTGGTGCAAGTTGATTGGTTTATATCCTGCAGTTCCGAAACTAATAGGTCGGAAACAGAACACGCTTCCTGAGTAATGTTTTCTAGATATGTTCCCTTCCTTGTGTGTATGGTTGGACCCATGTATGTATGTATATGTATGAATGGATGTATATATGTATATATATATATGTATGTGTGTAAGTATATATGTGTGTATGTATGTATATGTATGAATGGATGTGTATATGTAGGTCACACTATAACCACACGTATCTGTAGGTCACACTATAACCACACGTATCTGTAGGTCACACTATAACCACACGTATCTGTAGGTCACACTATAACCACACGTATCTGTAGGTCACACTATAACCACACGTATCGTTAACCAGGTAATACTAGAGGGGGCCATACCAAAAGATTGGTGCAGTAGCATCATTGTCAACTGCTACAAAGGTAAAGGCGATGCACTAGATAGAGGAAACTATAGAGGTATAAAGTTGATGGACCAGGTCATGAAAGTAACAGAAAGAGTTATAGCACAGCTGATTAGGGACCGGGTGAATATAGACGAGATGCAATTTGGGTTTGTACCAGGGAAAGGCACCACTGATGCGCTCTTCCTTGTGAGGCAATTACAGGAAAAGTACCTAGCTAAAAGTAAGCCACTCTACTTGGCATTTGTCGACCTTGAGAAAGCCTTTGACAGAGTTCCACGTGCAGTAATCTGGTGGGCTCTTAGAAAACTAGGAGTAGATGAATGGCTTGTGAAAGCGGTACAAGCCATGTATAGGGGAGCAGTCAGCAAAGTTAGGATTGGCAATGAGTATAGCGAGGAATTTAGCGTACAGGTTGGGGTCCACCAGGGCTCTGTTCTTAGCCCTCTCCTGTTCATCATAGTCCTGCAGGCAATAACGGAGGAGTTTAAGACCGGATGCCCATGGGAACTCCTGTATGCTGATGACCTCGCACTCATAGCTGAATCTATGGTAGAACTAGAGAATAAATTCCAAACCTGGAAGCAGGGACTAGAGAGAAAGGGCCTCAAAGTCAACATGACAAAGACTAAGGTCCTTATAAGTAGACGGGAAAACAGAACCCAGATCCCCTCAGGGAAATGGCCTTGCTCAGTATGTAGGAAAGGTGTAGGCAGGAACTCCATTCTTTGCCCCAAATGCAAACAATGGGTACACAAGAGATGTAGCGGGATCTCAGGAAGCTTAATTAAGAATGTAGGATTCACATGCAGCAGCTGTGCTGAAACAGCAAGCAAACAGCCACAGGAAACAAGTACCACCAATCTCTGGGAGGGCCCTGTAGAAACAGTAGACAGCTTCTGCTACCTAGGTGACCGAATTAGCAACGGAGGTGGGTGCTCAGAAAGTACAATAACTAGGGTAAGAACGGGATGGAAGAAGTTTAGGGAACTACTACCACTGCTAGCTGCAAAAGGCTTCTCCCTCAGAATGAAAGGCAGACTGTATGATGCGTGTATCCGAACAGCGATGTTGCATGGTAGTGAGACCTGGGCGCTGAAGGTGGAAGACTTACGTAGATTAGAGAGAAACGAAGCCTGCATGCTCCGATGGATGTGTAACAGTAATATACGTGAACGACAAAGCATAAATGAATTGAGAGAGAGACTGAGCATAAGAGGAATCAAATGCTGCGTGCAGGAGAGGCGGTTACGCTGGTATGGACATGTGATGCGTATGAAGGATGACAGCTGCATAAAAAGGTGCAGAGCACTAGAAGTTGATGGAAACCGCGGAGTGGGGAGACCCAAGATGACTTGGGATGAGGTGATAAAAGCCGACCTTACCCAACTACACCTCTCAAAGTCAATGACACACGACCGTGACTTCTGGCGTCACGCAGTAATACAGGGTACCCGACCTCCCATGGGTACATGCTGAAGCATATAAACAATATGCCCCCCCCCCCCCCCACCGCAAGGTGGTCGTGGAGATGCCACGGCAAAAAAGCACCCAGCCCACACTGTAAAGTGGACGTGTAGGCGCCACGAAAAAGCACCCAGCACTCACTGTAAATGAGGTTGGTGTTAGGAAGGGCATCCAGCTGTAGAAATCAAGCCAGATCAGTTCCTGTATGAGCAAGGCATGGTCAGCCGACCAGACACTGCCCACAACAGGACAACCCGTCTAACCCATGCTAGCGTGGAAGAACGGACGTAAAACGGTGATGATGATGATGATGATGATATGTATATATATATATATGTGTGTAAGTATATATGTGTGTATGTATGTATATGTATGAATGGATGTATATATGTATATATATGTATGTGTGTAAGTATATATGTGTGTATGCATGTATATGTATGAATGGATGTATATATGTATATGTATGTATATATATGTATGTGTGTAAGTATATATGTGTGTATGTATGTATATGTATGAATGGATGTATATATGTATATGTATATATATATATGTGTGTAAGTATATATGTGTGTATGTATGTATATGTATGAATGGATGTGTATATGTATATATATATATATGTGTGTAAGTATATATGTGTGTATGTATGTATATGTATGAATGGATGTATATATGTATATATATGTATGTGTGTAAGTATATATGTGTGTATGTATGTATATGTATGAATGGATGTATATATGTATATGTATGTATATATATGTATGTGTGTAAGTATATATGTGTGTATGTATGTATATGTATGAATGGATGTGTATATGTATATATATATATATGTGTGTAAGTATATATGTGTGTATGTATGTATAAGTATGAATGGATGTATATATGTATATATATGTATGTGTGTAAGTATATATGTGTGTATGTATGTATATGTATGAATGGATGTATATATGTATATGTATGTATATATATGTATGTGTGTAAGTATATATGTGTGTATGTATGTATATGTATGAATGGATGTATATATGTATATGTATGTATGTGTGTATGTATGTATATGTATGAATGGATGTATATATGTATATGTATATATATGTATGTGTGTAAGTATATATGTGTGTATGTATGTATATGTATGAATGGTTGTATATATGTATATGTATATATATGTATGTGTGTAAGTATATATGTGTGTATGTATGTATATGTATGAATGGATGTATATATGTATATGTATGTATATGTATGTGTGTAAGTATATATGTGTGTATGTATGTATATGTATGAATGGATGTATATATGTATATGTATATATATATATGTATGTGTGTAAGTATATATGTGTGTATGTATGTATATGTATGAATGGATGTATATATGTATGTATATATATGTATGTGTGTAAGTATATATGTGTGTATGTATGTATATGTATGAATGGTTGTATATATGTATATGTATATATATGTATGTGTGTAAGTATATATGTGTGTATGTATGTATATGTATGAATGGATGTATATATGTATATGTATGTATATGTATGTGTGTAAGTATATATGTGTGTATGTATGTATATGTATGAATGGATGTATATATGTATATGTATATATATATATATGTATGTGTGTAAGTATATATGTGTGTATGTATGTATATGTATGAATGGATGTATATAGGTATGTATATATATATGTATGTGTGTAAGTATATATATGTGTGTATGTATGTATATGTATGAATGGATGTATATATGTATATGTATGTATGTGTGTATGTATGTATATGTATGAATGGATGTATATATGTATGTATATGTATGTATGTGTGTAAGTATAAATGTGTGTATGTATGTATATGTATGAATGGATCTATATATGTATATGTATATATATGTATGTATATGTGTAAGTATATATGTGTGTATGTATGTATATGTATGAATGGATGTATATATGTATATGTATATATATATATGTATGTGTGTAAGTATATATGTGTGTATGTATGTATATGTATGAATGGATGTATATATGTATGTATATATATGTATGTGTGTAAGTATATATGTGTGTATGTATGTATATGTATGAATGGTTGTATATATGTATATGTATATATATGTATGTGTGTAAGTATATATGTGTGTATGTATGTATATGTATGAATGGATGTATATATGTATATGTATGTATATGTATGTGTGTAAGTATATATGTGTGTATGTATGTATATGTATGAATGGATGTATATATGTATATGTATATATATATATATGTATGTGTGTAAGTATATATGTGTGTATGTATGTATATGTATGAATGGATGTATATAGGTATGTATATATATGTATGTGTGTAAGTATATATGTGTGTATGTATGTATATGTATGAATGGATGTATATATGTATATGTA